>CM063111.1:2488282-3088282 GCA_031841125.1 Acanthococcus lagerstroemiae
TCTTAAGTTTTTAGAATTTTTTATTTCATACTGAAATATTGATGTGTACGTATAAATAATGATGTTGGATTTTACCAAATCAATTTCAGCCTCTCTCTAAAGACTGGTCTTCGATTATGGAATATTTCAACCAGAAACGTGACACGAATTTATGGAATGAAATATACGAACCACTAATAACTGAGCGAGCAAAAACCCTTTTATTGCAACAGTGGAACGCATTATTCGCTCGTATTCGGCATAAAGTCGAGACTTTAATTCAAGAAATCTCTGAAAACAAGTATGCTGCCAATGTTGTGTTTCTCTAAATATTTTTGAATCAACTTAGATCTATCTTGAATAGTTAGGATCATTGTTTTTGTCTATTGAGTTAGAAAACAAGAACCGGAAGATAATTTACATTGGTTTTTATGGGAATCATTTGAAGACGATTTAATGGAAAAAGCCTCCTCGGATACTAAAACACCGCACGCAAAAGGTATGTTTGGATTTGTCGCACCTGCACGTCCGTATTTAGAGAATGGCCTTCGGACCCCCGTCAATGTAAAAGAAGTCAGAAAACAGAATATTCGCCTGTTATCCTTTCATTTGTCTGAAGGTGGCCTCCCCCGCCGACTATAAGAGAAAGCGTGAAGATCTTTAAACAAATAGAAAGCCAACTGCCCAACATACAAGAGAACAGAGAGATAGATTGGCAGTCTGACTCACTGTCAAACAGGCAAATAGTGAAGTGTGTGATGCGGAGTTCTCGCAAGGAACTTATCGGTGCAAGTATTTACCGCGAAGCGATCAGTATAGTGTCCCCTAGTTTCTCTCAACTATTTTTATTAATATATTCGTGAAATTGTGTTTCTGAACTGTTTGTAATTTCCAGGTTTATCAATAAAGTCATCGTGTCTGTCACCAAACGCAGGAAAACTGTGTATTTTCATTGAATCATTAATATCGGGTATAATGAATGAACTATGTAATATTTGTTCGGTGAAAGATTCCGAAACAGAAGAATCGACTGTTTTGAAACAACATCAGCAGCATTGCAGTTTGGTGTTGATCGAAAGGTTTAGTTAATTTTCTAATCAACATTCAGAACTTGCACCATAACAACTACATTTGCCCAGTATGTGGGCCGTGTAGAAATTAATAATATTGCTAACTAATCTCTATTTCGTAGACTGATTAACTTAACGCAAGAACTCGCGAATTCCGGAAATGTGACGGAAGCTGTTATGCTGTTCTTAGCTCGATTTCTATCCGGTATCCCCATGTTTTGTCCATCATTAAAGCAGTGCGTATCACTTCTAGATAGTAAGGTGCGTTCATATTTAGTGAATACGGATTGTTCTCGTTGGTATAAATCTATAAGCTAAAAAGTATTGTTCGTGTTACGTCATAAATTTTTCTTCCGACGATCTCCCCTTTATCTTGAAAAATTCATTTTTTATCTGTTAACTATATGAATTCTGCGAAGAAAGATAATTAAGATGATAACTATGTCATTTAGGGTGAAAAATGGCTGAATGTGAATGCGAAACTACAGGAAGTGTGCCTAAATATTTGGAGGAAATGGTCAGATGTGGCAGCCTCATCAATATTATCGGAATTCAATTCGCAGATACCTCACGTCTGTTCTCCAGTATTTGGAATAAAACATTTTCCCGTAAGTAATGACTGACGCAGTATATTACTAACGTACTGTGATTTTTATTCATTAAATCTACCAATCCCGATACCATCGCTTTGAAGCGTCTATTATATGTTCGTGCAATCATTATTTTTACTCTTTTTTCTTTTCCCTAGAAATGGGACCTGGTTAAGTTAACTGAGGAAACAGAGGATGGCAACCAAGTTGATTCCGAACTAAAAGTTCCGCTGCAGGCTAGCTTTCCTGTACAGGATTTACTAAATTCATTCGCATCGTTAATTGGTCGTGCACTGCCTCCCAAGTAGGCGCCCGCTCGAAGTAGATTTTTTTTTTGTGGACATACTTACCATTGATTTTTATATCCCTGCAGAATAATAACGATGGAGATGACCAGTAACATTCTTAATGGCGTATTCCATTTATTCGAGAATGTCCATGAAGAATCAACTTTTCAAATGGTGTTCGTGCAGTTCCTGTTTGATGTGAAATATTTAACCGTATTATTAATCCCCGTGGAAAATAATGTTAGTATTTTAATTTTACCCGAGTGAAAGTGTGGCTGTCCCCGTAGTGTTGAAGTGGTTGGTCTCCGTGATTACATAAGGCCTAATGCAGTGAGAATTCCTCCTGTGAAAGCACAAAAAATCACTTATGTATTTCAACCCTTTTCAATTTCAAGAAAAGAAGGAGATAACTCTTTTAGTCGAACGTCGACTCGAACTAGTAACGAATATAGATCATGTAATCTGTTACTAATTTTCCTTTCAACAGAATTTAATCGCTCGAAGTAATCATACCGTCGCTGTATTGGAAACGAAAGTTGATCCGGTTGATCTTGATGCCGTAGCAGCGCATTTATCGCAAAATGTTCGACAGTTTGCATACAGAACGCAGGTCTGTAACAATCTACTTAAGTAATGCAATCACTTTCGCTCTGATTCTTCTGTTAAGTGTCGACGTATAATATTTTCTAGGGTATATTTGGGTTGCTGATAAATGATAAACCTCGCTTTACTATTGATCAATATTCTGACAATTCTGACGATCCACATGTAGCGTACTGCGGAACAATAAGTATTCCATGGTTCCCACTGCTGCCAGTTTCTACCGTTCATGTTGCAAAGAAAACGTGACCAGTGCGTCAGTGGGTAGTACCTAGGGAATCAAGTACATTTGATGCATTTATACATAGTTTGAATTTGAATTTATCATTATTTGTTGTTGTTATTTACATTTCCTATATCACAAAATATAATCAGTATTTGTTGATATTCTGGGATGACATTCTCTGATTTAATACCAGATTAATACACATCGAACGAATGTATGAACTGCGAAGCAACCAGGAGCAAATCCTCCTAATATTATTGATCGATGAATTTCCTTATATTTCTCAACAATATAATGCATCCTAAGAAGTATGGTTCTGTAGTGTTTGAATATTAGGCACAAAATACAGGGATGCGCAGTTTCAAAACTGGTTTTTAACTCCGTTCCAAAGAGATTTTAAATTCAAATATTTTTGAAATCAATACACTAAAAAAGTATATTACATTTCGAGTTCAGTATTACAAAAAATAAGAAAAAACTATGTTACAACATGCTAAATAACGTAGGGTGGCCTGTGAAAACTGGAACACAATAAAAGAACGTAGGTTTATGTCGAAAGCAAGCTAAAAAGTAAAGTTCCTCAGATAAACAGAAATATAAAATGTATGCAGATTTCATCCACATAAATAGCAATTTTCAATCATTATTATGAACAAAAACTTAATATAATGAATAGATCTGCTGAAGATAACAGCTTTAAGGTACAATATTTAGTTTTTTTAGGTTCAACGAAACCATAACAATGTCAATAATCAAGAAGTCGAATCAAATTTTAACCACCAAATACAATAAATTCTCAATGGCTAGATATCCGATTCAAAAATACCATGATTACAAGATGCTGCGCGAAATGAATATTTACCCTTACAACTTCAGAGGTTCATTTTCTACAGCAGTGTTACACAGGATACATACTTAAACCTTTCTCCTCTATTGCAGCGGATACAGCTGTGGTCATGAAACTATTCTCAAAGTTGGATTCCTGGTTTTCGTCATTCAAATAAAACGGATCTATCGAAGGTTCTGGATTATAAAAATTCTGTTGCGATCCCGAACAGAAAAAATAATTATTAGCCTTACTCGAGAACAAAGATTCATCATTTCTACTGGAGTTGCCCCCGTCATGAGGACAACTACACTTTGTATTCTGTTGCTTAAGTCCTTTCCACTCGATTGCCATTAATACGGCCTCGTTTTCCAAAGTAAGATCCTGCGACGTAGCGTTCAACGTAGTTTCTCGTTCGACTGAATCAGCGTTCGACGATATCGAGTCCAACACTAAATTCACCGCGTTATCATAGATACATTTGGTGAAATTGCACATTTGCCATTTATAAATCGCGTCGCGAATAAGTTTATCTGTTTTCTTGAAATTTTTGGGATGAATTTGGCACGCATTTCCAGATTTTAAACGTTTATCGCTGGTTTCGGCTCCTTCGAGGTGACATGGTTTCCTCGTTTCTGATCTGCATAGGTCTAAAGGTCTTTTGTGATGCTTCGAGGTTCCTGAGGAAAATGAAAATACGCTTCAACTTAACATTTTGACACATTACAAGTAAATCATTTTTGTTCAACAGAAAAGTAATTAGTATTATGTACTCAAGAAATCCTGCAAATTAAAATATTAAGCAGCCATAATTAATTTTTTTGCCCCATCGATAACAGATGGAGTGATGAACGTCTTGGCAATAAAATATCAATGAGTGAATCTATAAATGATAAGAATCGACTAATTGGCACCGTAGACATGGGAGGCCGTAAACTAATTTTGAAAATATACTACAACTAGAATAATACGATTTCTAAAGAAATATACAACACAAATAGGTAGGACATTGTTCTTTGCATCTCCGCACCTTCATCCTTACCTTCGCCAGTTTCTCTGTCAATCAATTCAGTATCCTGAACATTTGCAGTCCACATCACATCGACGAATACTAAAAATAAATTATCTAATCATTTCTGTTATCTCCTAGATGATGATTAATTGATTAATTAATTATTTACAATTTGGAATTTATCAACATCAGCTAACAACTATCAATCGCCAGTGTGGTGTAAATACCAACTTCTAATTTCTTTCCGACTTAGAAAAGAAGAAAAAGGGGGGAAATGACCTCATTTTTTATTGTTCTGTATTCTGTTTTCGTCCACGACACTAGCGCACCTACAGCAGTACAAGTGAAGACATACAATGAAGCATGGTTGCGCGGGTGAGACGGGAAGTATTATAGCAGCTTGCGGGTTGCTTACCCGAATCGGCAAACCTTCTTGAGAGAATATTTTTTTAATCTACAGCACAACCTTGCGTGGACAACGGTAACTTATTTTTTTTGTTCGTGGTAGCACTGATCTCTAGCACAATACAATTGCTGCGCTGATCCTGCTGACGACTGCAATATCCTAACTTCTACTTCTTGTAACTTTCAGAGAGGAACGATATGCGAACAAAAGCCTCGTCTGATAGTATACTGATTTAGTTTTATAATCTCATCCTCTGTCACTTCCTCACTACGAGGAGCAGTGTATTTTATTGGTTATTCACTGCAAATTTATTATCATTAGTATTTATATTCAGTGTTCATCCTGTGAATTGTTCGAAATTCAAAGATGCAGGAACGGAAAAAGTTTGAAAGATTACCGACTAACGTTAAACCGGAAGTATATAATCTATTTTTAAAACCAGATTTAAATACCTTCAGCTTTGATGGAACAGAAAAAGTCGACGTTCAGGTTAGTTCTGATCAAGTATGTTCTTATGCATCACTTAACCTTATACGGATTATCACTTCATTCTATATGATTTTTCTCTCCAGGTATTACAATCCACTAGTAAAATTGTACTGAACAGCGTCAGTTTGAACATTAAATGCGTGTCATTAGAAATCCAACCTAGCGGTAAAACTCTAGTTCCAGAATTCAGCTTATCTGTTGAAGAAGAAACCCTGACGTTGCAGTTTTTGGAAGTAATACCCGTGGGCAGTGCACAGCTCACGATCGAATTTTCGGGCGAACTAAATGACAAGATGATCGGATTCTATCGAAGCAAATATATCAAGTAGGCTTCGATTTTTCGTATGCTGATTTTCTCTATAACTGTTAGAGGTTTGATTTTCTTCTTCAATGAAACTACAAACCACTTGCTATGCGGGAGAGGCTCGGAATACTATACTGCTTGGAATTCAGCAAAGTTGAACACCCAGTATTTTCGAAAAACTTGCTGTGCAAATAAGTGTTGCTGACACTTATTAATAACTTCATTTTCAATTATACTAACATTAATTTTGCAATTTAGGGTAGCTGGAGGGGAAGAAAAGTACTTCGCAGTTACACAGTTTGAGGCTTCGAACGCTCGTCACTGTTTCCCCTGTTGGGATGAACCAGCGGTCAAAGCTCGCTTCGATGTTACACTATCAGTAGAAGCCAGCAAAGTAGCGCTCTCAAACATGGTAATTATTTTTTCGTATTTTATTTGCTTATATTTGGTTCATTTTTATTTGCTTCTATTTGGTTCAGTCTGAATAACGCGGTTATTTAATAGAATTTTCATTCTCTCAAATCTTTTTATCTTCTAGCCTGTTGAAAGCGAATCAGAGAATGAAGACGGTCAGAAGGTTGTCAAATTCTCGCGAACACCTATCATGTCCACGTATTTACTAGCATTTGTTGTCGGTGATTTCGATTACATTGAAGATACTTCAAGCGATGGAGTGTTAGTTAGAGTGTACGCGCCTTTAGGCAAAAAAGAACAAGGAAGATTTGCGTTATACGTCGCTACTAAAGTATTGCCTTACTATAAAGAATACTTTCAGATAGCGTACCCACTCCCGAAAATAGATTTGGTTGCTGTATCTGAGATGTCATGTGGTTCGTATTTGCCCACTCCTTTTGTGATTGTGCTGTGGTCGGAGAATTTATCTCATTGATCATACATTTTAGGTGCCATGGAGAATTGGGGCTTGGTAACGTACAGAGAAACCTACTTACTGGTTGACGAAGCGAACACATCCGCAGCAACCAAGCAAACTGTCGCTGTAGTTGTCGGTCACGAACTGGCCCATCAATGGTTTGGAAATCTTGTCACAATGGTACGATGATTGTACTAATTGGACCCAATTGACAATTTGGTGAGCGCTCACGCAACATGTCACAAACCATTACTGTTTTGAGACTTTTGGCCGATCACATTTTTTTGTGAATGGTCACCATCTAATAATTTTAAGATAGTTTGTGTGAAGTGATCGCTCAGCAGTAGTGTGATTACTGAGTGATGTTCGCAAGAGCGCTCACATTCGGCTTCATTGTCAATCGGGGAGGCTATTATGATTGCCTGTAAAATTATATGTAACGTGTGCTCATGATTTGTATTCTAGGAATGGTGGACCCACTTATGGCTAAATGAAGGATACGCATCATTCGTTGAATATCTTTGCGTAGCCTATCTCTTTCCGGAATATGATATTTGGACTCAGTTTGTTACAGATATGTACTGTCGTGCTTTAGAGTTGGATGCACTGAAGAACAGCCATCCGATTGAAGTGAGTAGTCACACATAATTTAAATTGCTGGTTGAGTAAAAACAGTCCATTCTATTTTACCATTTTTTATTTACGCGCTCGTATTGAGGATATCTTTCTGTATCATAAAAGCTGGTCTCCGTGCCACTTCTCCACCAAGGAGGATGCTGTTTGTTGTAAACTTGCTATCTGAAATATTAAAGAGGAAAATGTTTTAATCAAATGGAAACAGACAGAGAAGCGGACAATCCGTCTGAATGGCCAGACTGACCAACTAACAAGCTGGCGAGCAATTAGGCAGACAGATCGAAAAAAAAAAGAGAGAAAATTGATGAACAAACAGGGAACGAGACGGACAAATGATCTGGCTGACATGAATGAACGATCGAACAGTTAGAATCCTCAGGCACTACCCCTGCACTCGCCGAAAATCTCGCTGCTTTCTCAGCACTAGGTTTGAGGTTGAGATCCGGCAGTTTTGCAAAAAAAGTTCAAACAAATTCTCAGTTATGTTTTGATGATTCATCGGGAGCTGTCCAAAACTACTACTTGAAACAGTAAAAGAAAATTTCATTCCTTTTCAAGTCTCATTTGATCTGATTTCAGGTTCCCGTTGGCCATCCGTCTGAAGTAGACGAAATATTCGACGATATTTCGTATAACAAAGGTGCTTCTATTATCAGAATGTTGCACAAATACATCGGAGATGAGGTTGGTGTCGAACTGTCCGTTATTCCAGCACATCAGAAATGATACAAATTCAAAATCGTATATTTTAACATTGATGCAGGATTTTAGAAAAGGTATGAATCTTTACCTTACTCGTCACCAATACAGCAACACATTTACCGAAGATCTGTGGGCTGCGTTGGAAGAAGTTAGCCGAAAACCAATCAACGCGATCATGCCAACGTGGACAAAACAAATTGGATTTCCTGTGATCACGGTCGAAAGTAGCGTGCAAGAAGGCAATTCGCGTACATTAGTTCTATCGCAAACTAAATTCTCCGCTGAAAGATCTCAAGAAGGTTTGTTTCTGTAACGTTTGAACCGGAAATCCAATACTGAATTACCCGGAAACAGGCGCGGTTTAGTAAAATGATTTTTATAATTTGCTTATCGTAAAAATAATGTTTACGAGTAATTTTAAATTTTAACATCGATAGACGACGAGACCTTATGGATGGTTCCGCTATCATTTTGTACGAAATCAAACCCGGCTGAAGACTGTTACACTACAATCTTGGAAGGCCGTCTGCGTAAAATAACAATTCCAAATGTGGCTGCCGATGATTGGGTGAAACTGAATCCAGGAACTGTTGGGTTCTATCGTACCAAATACCCTCCTAAACTACTACAGCAGTTTGTACCGTCTATAGAAGACAAAAGTCTGCCGCCGTTGGACCGGTTAGGAATACTAGATGATTTATTTGCACTGGTGAGTTGTCTTATTTTGTGTGATTTATCTAAAGAAATCGAATGATGAATGTCGTTTTTTAAACATTTTAAGTTGTGGTTTGCCTATTAGTTACGGTAGTTACGTTTCTCAGATTCAAGCTGGCCAAGCGAGCACTGTTCAAGCTTTGGATCTTATTCAAGCAATGAAAGAAGAGGACAACTACACAGTTTGGGCCAATATAGCCACTTGTATGGAGAAAATTCATAACTTGCTGATTAACACAAACTGTGTTCATTTGTTCGATGCATACGGGCTGAAGATTATGAAACCTATTTACAATAAACTAGGTTACGAGAATAAAGCTGATGAATGTAAGTTATATTCCCTTTGTTAGTTGCTCAAGATTTCGTGTAAAAAAACAAGTCAACTCATTGATAGAATATCATTTATTCGCTATTAATTCGGATCCAAAGATACAATTAATCCTTATAACTGTCTCATTTCGCTATTAGGAGCGTATCCTTAAAAAGGAGGGGCATTGAGATAATTTAAGGGTAAAGAATCAAAACTCACATTTGCCATTTTATTTCAAGGGCGCAAATAGGCAAAATACTGTACACGGGTGCAGGAATATCTTTTCTGCGCCTGTGAACGTGGAGTATGTTATAAATATCGCACATTCACAGGCGCAGCAAAGATATTCCTGCACCCGTGTACAGTATTTTGCCTATTTGCGCCCTTGAAATAAAATAGCAAATGTGAGTTTTGATTCATTACCCTTCATTTTCCTCTGTGATGAATTAGTTGTAGAATAATAGTGTTGGATCTGTCTTAAAAAGCGTGTGTATTCTGAGAATTCTGAATGTGCTATTGAAAGTGATGCATATGCAGTTAATTACCGTTAAATTGATACAGATCTTTCAAAGCAAGTCTACAGCCGAACTATGCTGGTGCATAATTCGCTGTTAATTATATTGCTGTATTCAACCCTAGTCACCGAAAGTAATCTAAAACAAGTCTGGACGTATTTAAGTAACATTTTCTGTCTTTTCCAGCGCATCTGACTACCCTGCTCAGAAGCTTGGTTCTGAACCGTTTGATTAAGTATGGAGACAAAGATTTTGCTCTGATAGCTCGCAAACAGTTCGAAGAACACTGTAATGGCACGCAAATTATCCCTGCTGATTTGCGAAGCGTTATTTACAGAGCTGTCATAGCCATAGATGGGCAAAACACATTTAATTCTCTGATGAAAGTGAGCATTAATTTCTTTTCAGATAATTTTACTCGAAAGAGAACGTGATTTAGATGAAAAATTCGAACTGACCACAGTAATTTTTCATCTGTTGGGAAATCCCGTGTATAAGTGTGTTTTCCAAGTATGCGAGTGTATTGTGACATTGCATGAATTCATGTTTTTAGACATTTGAAATAATTTGAATTTCATTTTGATAGTTGTATCGAGCTACTGATCTGCAAGAAGAGAAGGATAGAATTTTACGATCTTTTACGGCTATTACCGACGAGGACATAGTCGACGATGTTTTGAAGTTTGCACAATCTGTAAGTAATGAACTTCGAAATACTTGAAACCCATTTGATAGTTATGTATTTTTAATAGTAGCGCTTGTGAAAGTGAATCGTCTGTATCAGATGTATTTAACGAGTAGTAACTCTCGCTGATATTATTTCATTCTTTAAATTTTAGGATGATATGAATCCGCCCAGTGCTGTCACCGCCCTAACTTCGATCGCATCATCCAAGGTTGGTCGTCACAAGTCGTTCGAATACGTCAAAGCAAATTATGATAAGATCTACGACAAGTATAAGGTACGTATATCGATATGAATTAACGATGTCAGTGTAAAAGTAAAGGGGAAAGATTTGATCTTACGAAGGATCTGATTTAAGGTCGCATAAGTTAGGTCAAAGCCATGGTCTAAGTGTCAGAAAGATTAAAAAATCGTGATCTAAGATTTTTTTCGAATTGCGATTTACATGTACGAATTTTTCAGCATTTTGAGATTATTTGCAAATCATAATCTTGGAATACTGGTCTCGTTACGTTGTATTTTACACGTCCTTGATAATGGGTACCATGACGTGTATCAGCTTCTGTAATTTAATTGACAAATGAAAAACTAGTGAAGCCTATATGTAGTTTTCAATTTTCATTTTTCATTTGGTGTTTCTAACACTAACTTGTGTTTAAATCTTGAGGATAGGGAATGTCAACAGGTTCTACATATTAAGTGTCAAGCATTGTCAAGTCTCTACACGTACCCATTTTTTATTCAGTGTAACATTATTTTCTGTTCCACTTGTTGTAAGTGTTACGTATGATAATATTTTTTTATATCAAATGTATTCCCCAATTTACAGGGAGGATTCTTACTGGGACGGATTGTAAAGTGTACGACAGAAAATTACGCTTCCAAAGAGAAAGCTGATGAGGTTGAAGCGTTCTTCGCTTCTAAGAATGTGAACGGCATAGAGCGAACAATCCAGCAGTCGATAGAAACAATTCGAAATAATGCTACTTGGTTAGAACGAGATGGGAAGTTGATAGCAAGTTACCTGGAAAAATTGTAATAATTGTCGCCGAACAATGTGCGCACGAGCATCATGATTATATGTTAATGGAATTTCTCATTAAACGGCGAAATTTATGCCAAGAGGTAGGCGCTGTGTATCGAGCAAAGTTAGAATTTTTTACCCATTTTCATTGGTTTTATAAAGAATATCCGCATTTTTTCTTACCATGGTAACCATCGTATATTGTTGTTCAACTAGATAATATATTTTGTAACTCGAGTGTTTATTGAATATATCGTCTCTGGTGATTTATGAACTGTTCTAACCCTCCTGTAGCTTGGTTCTGAAAGAGTGGGTGTATGTGTGTTTTTGTGATTGGGAGTACGCTCTTAAACACACCATTAAAAGGAACTGTTTTCCCCTTTCCGAAGATATGCATAACTCCGCCCGTTAGAACTAAACTTCACCTGTGTTCAGTATTGAGTTACCAACTTTACAAGTGCGTAGCAGGAGAGTTGATAATCCGTAACGAAATTCTTTCATGTGTCTGAATTCGTGATACAACACGTTGTACTGCGCCGTCCTGTTAAGAGGCTGTCGAGAATTAGTCCGTTAGAAAAGGTTTTGACTTCACTTGCATTAAAACCTGTATGTAAAAGATTCTTCTCAATTTTGAGTAGATAATTTTATTTTCTACAGAAAGGTTGTTCTGTAAGTGCCCCGCAGTAGGTTCTTTCAATCTGCATCATAAATAGTTAATGATGGATGGCGGCAGGAAGGGATGAGCAGTAGGGATCAAAAGAAGACGAAGTACAACTTTCATTTTTGGTCAAAAGAAGAGGAGGTCCACAACTTACGTTTTCTATTGCTATTAATTCTGTTGGTAATTATAGAAATATTCCTCAACTAGACGCTGTCAAGCGTAACAGAACCAATCAACAAAATCTGTTTTTGAGAATATGTGATTCGAAGTTCAAGAGCCATGTAGAAACTATGTGACATAGCGTATACTGGTAAGCTTTTTTCAACGTGCGTGCACATTTTTGAATCGGGGGCCTAATCTCGAAAAATTCTACATACTTTTTACACTCTTTCCAACGATATAACTAATTTTGTCAACAAATGTTAGTTGGTTCTGTTACGCTTAACAGCGTCCAACTATCTCGTGGCGGATTTTTCATTCGGGAGAGGGCTTACGGACCCTATGTCCTGCAATAAAAATACACTATTTATACCGCATTTCTGTTGGGGGTTACGATCGTCTAATTCATAATAATTTATAGGCAAAACATCAATCGCATTGGTCAATTTTAAACATGAAAAGAATAATTATGGCATGCAGCCTACTAAACGATGAATCAGTAACTGTTTCTACCATTCTACCAAAAGCCATTCTGCTAAAATATTGGTTTCTACCAATTCATGAGTACCGTGTATATATACCTGGTAAGTATAATAAAATACATATATAGTTCCTTTGCAAACTTATTTTGACCCCATCGTCCTAAAAAATTGGTTATGATTCAATTTTATGGCGTCAAAGGTGTAAAATATAACTTTTGTACAGCCCGCATCAAGTGACCCGGAGGTCAGAGAACAGACCTTATAGAAGTACCGAACTTTCAGAACGGAAAATCACGGTACTACGTAACTTTAATAACGTCAACACAGCGTACTTTTCGATACCGACTGAACGAAATTGACCTGAACTTTTGAACGAATCGCTCGCGCTCTTCCATCCATTCATCGAGTGGCCAACAGCTTTTGCTCGTATTTTGTGCGTAGCATAACGCAACCCTGATATTAAATTTGATCGAAAGTTCGTATTCGGTGCACTACGTTTACGCTACCAGTGTGGGATTCCGTTGAACGAGCATTTTTTATTGTGATGTTGATTATCGGTTTTTTGTGTATAATTTAAAGATTACGGTTATCCGTGTTTTATTTATATTTTATGTGGTTCATGCTTCCATCACACAATCCCGTGGATGATGGTCAGTTCTGCTTCGTTCAGGTAGATCACCGCACCATGTAAGCTCGTCTGTATTTTGGAAATACACCATAACGTATTGCCGTGGGTAAGTTGGAATCCGTTTCACGCGCTATCGGGACCCTGTTTTACAGAAATTGCCGAATGCGTAAATAAGTTGACCATTATTTTGTTCTCTCGACTCCTCATTTTTCAAGTTTACAATCTGAAATGAAGAACCCCGTGTGTGAGTTAAATGTGCGAATACCAGAGTCGTGTTTATAATTGATTCCGAGAAACAACTCCAAATGTAATCGGTATCTTTTGTTCTTGGACAACAATTTTATTTGTGCGTGGGTTACATGTGCAATACTAAATGTGTGACAGTATACAGCGCTGAGCTTTCGTCGCATTTTTGGCAGACAGTTTGTATCATTTACATTTTCACCGTTCCTTCAGAGTGGACACGATGAAGAATTGTGAAATTTTCCAGTACCTACCTACTTTTGTTTTGTACTTCAAGATTCTTTCATATAGAAGTCGAATAAGTTCATTAAGAAGAATTTTCTCATTATCAGTATTAAAATTAGCTAACTCCCTTGAAAATGACGAAAACCCCATGTGACACCTGCTTTTACATTTAAAATCCGACACTTGCTACTTTACTCCAAGGGCGCAAATAGGCAAAATACCGTACATAAGTGCAGGAATATATCTTGCTATGCGCCTGTGAATAGAGTATACATAATACATACTTGCACATTTGCAGGCACAGCAAAAGATACCTATTCCTGCACCCGTGTATAGTATTATGCCTATTTTATGTAGATATTTGCGTACGGTCTTGTATGCAAATAGCTCATCATTTTTTCTGAACAGCGTGAATATGAGATTAGTCAACAGTTGTTGTAGGAATGCCTCTGTTACAGTGTCTGGAAAGAAAGAAAAAGATAAAGAAACTGAAAGCTATGTCAGACCTACCAATTATCTGATGTATAGATATAATGCAGCCTTGTTATCCATTGGACTGCATGTAAGACCATGTATTTTATATATCTATACAGATTCCCATAGTGAAAGAGTGAAGATGGTGTTTGTCGGCGTCAGAGAGTTAAAAATGAGACAGCAGGGACAGTCAAGACAGAGACGCCATATTTTGGCTACAAATGACAGAAATCCAACAATATCCCTCTGTGGTTAATGTAGTGTTTATCAGTATGATTCTTCTGTTGCGTTTTGGTCAAGATACGATCATATTGAGAAATTTGATTATTTTTGAGAGGGGGGGGGGGGAATTCAAAAATGTGGTCCAGCCGAACTCCAAATTTTTCATTTTCATTTCGTGTTTTATCATCTATATTTTGACCGCAAATACAAATTTTTTCCTGAAGTTCTACATGATGGCGGTGTTCTTTAAAACACTGAAGTGCTGTATAGATATTTATGTATGCTACTTCTTGATTGAAATGGAGAGAGTTTACAACGTGACGGTGTGCCGCTGTCACCTTTTACTGTTTTGGTGTTACTGATAAGGAAAACAGAATAACAAGGAATTAACCAATGAGCTAGCGTTATTTTTTTCTTGCGTCCCGTACTCACGTACTTCGCAGTTTTCATCGAATCCTGTCAGGCAGCAGCCACTTCATTGTACATTCCCAAAACTAATAAATTGTTGATTGGCATTGCCAATCAGGATTCATTTGTTGATTTCCTTCTAGGGAGAAAGGTATAGCCACATAGCCCCATGGGTTGTATGCTTGGAGGCTGAGATTACCAATAGAGTCGAAAGTGAATAGAGTGGAAAAGTAGGTTATAATGCGACGATGCGCCGTGTGTGTCCACTGTGGACGTCTGCTCTCTTTGCTTTCACCGTTCTTTCTGTCAGCCTTTATTGGTGAAAATTAACGTAAGCATTATTTCCGGAAAAATGGAATCATGAAATGGTAATTGGGATATTTGACTTCCATTTATTATTAATGTGAATCCGAAGTGTTGAGTATGCTCTTGCTGGTCATCTGTTACATTTTCATGTCTCAATATTTCTGATTGATTCCTATAATCATACGTTCATGTTCCAGCGCTGTTTTGGAACAGAATTCTCGTTTATTTTGCTATATTTTCCAAGTTGCTTCTTAAGGACGTGTACTATATAGAACTAGATAATCTACTACAGTTCATATTTTTCACTGTCCTCGACAAATACCAAGGAAGGTACCGCCCTCCCTCCTTCTACCACCACTATACCTATATCAATAATGTCGTAAAATATAGGACCCTGGCAAAAAATTAATTCGAATTACTCGCTTACATCTAAATAGGTATTTAAGTATGTGAAGGTGTCATATTCGGTCATTTCTAATTTTCAAGATACGACCGTTTTCCATTTTAAAATCAGAATTAACGATTTTTACGTTTCGCTGGAGTCTGAAGTAGCAAAAATTTCTCGGTTGAAATTCTTTAACAGCATCGGAATATTCGTTTCCACTTTCGTGATATGATGGCATCAAGCTGGAGTACGAAAGTCCATACTTCTGTTAACATTTCTTTAAAGTCAGTTTCCTGAAAATTCACTTTTCTGAAGTTCAGACTTTTTTCTCGGTAAGTTTTCAAAGTTACAGGGAGCTCCGAAAGGTCTCGAAATGATTGTAATTTTATCTAGTGTATGGATTCGCTTTCAACTCCATTGCGACACAAAATATGGGCTCTTTACGTGTAGGATGGCACAAAGAAATTATTAGAAGCCAAAGGTTTAATGAATACATGCAAGTATATTAATACGAAACGAAGTATGTTAGTTACGATTGTATCAGCAGATCTAGGTGAGAATTTTAGCTCTTCATCCTGCCATGCCACCTGTATTTTCAAAAACTTATCGGTTTATTCATTCAGATTTTATATGACTCGAAAAGTGAATCGTAATAAGGTCGTATAATTTTTCCAAGCAGACTCGATCCTCTTAGACACTTTATTTGCTGTATTATCTGTCCTGACGAAAACTTGGTTAGTATTAAATTCTACCCGTATACCGACTAATGACAAATTTTGAACATTCCCGAATTACATGAAGCCAAAATTGTGGGGGGGGGGGAATTCTAGTTGGAAAGGATAGTAGTCCATATTTCGTGTTGGCGCTTTACACATAGGTTACATCGTACGATACACGTGAGTTGTTTTGCAACACTGATGACGTTGTAAGTAAAGGTGCTCTAATTGAAGAAAGAAGAAGAAAAAAAATAGCCATAAGAAACATCTGGAATGATGAATCACGAATGTGACCAGTTCGTTCTTTCCGTTATTATGGCGGCATATTTCGTTGTTCGATTTTGGCATATTGTCAGAACCATATTTAAGTGTATGGTACCTACTACCTACAACTAACATCTGTATTTATTATCTCTTGGCTCAATTATAGCTGGAGGAAGAGTACACTTTGCTCGAAACATATATTAATCTACGTTATGAATAAACTAAAGAAAAAAATAGAATCCCTGGAATGCACGCTGTTGCTCGATTTTTCAGAAACGTGACATTGTTGGTTCTGCGCGATTATGATCGGTGTAAAGTGACCTATTACAAAAACGGAGAAATGAAAATTGTTTTGAAATATGCTACAGCAGTAGAATTTTCGTAAAAATAAACTGAGAAGAAATGTTAAGTACTGCTTAAAATACATGAACTGAAATAAGCTGCATGAAGTATAGGATTAAAAGTATACAATGCTTGTCTATGTATATAATCATAAATTATGGGGAACAAATAAGCAATAGAAAAACAACTAAACAAAATATTACTTGTGGAAAATTCATACGATTGAACGTGGGTTTTCTTTTTTTAACTTGAGATGACGAGTTGACGAAGACCCTAGGCACTATGTATCTGTTAGGTACCTATTAAGTAACAGTGTAGCTGTTAGTGTAAGGTTCGACCTTTTTTTTTTTTTTTCCTAGGTAAACTATACTGATGTAAACTTTTACGTTTATGAACGTAATATTTTTGTAGGTGTTAAATCAGTTATCAAAAATACATTATGCATTACATATGTGTGTATCCGTAGCTATACTTGCTCACTTTGGGGGATGTCCGAATCCTACGACCCCCGTCTCTTTTTATTTTACTTGGAAAACATTGGAACTTGAAATTAGTTCTCGTTCCTGACACTGGCGAATCTACGGAGGGCGGGGTTCGGGTCCCTCCTTAACTTTCTTTCTTTTAGGATTTTGAACCGGCCACTATGAGTGAAAAATTGAAACATGAAATGTAAAACCTCCTCATTGATGAATGACAACTTTAAAAAAAGAAAAACAAAATAGGAAATATGAAACAATACCCCAATGACAAAAATTATCATATTCGACCAAATCATGACTAAAAATTCTCCTCTTCCTTCCGAAAAAAAAAAACAAAAAAAAACGCTTAAAATCATTATCAAGATCCAGAAAGATCTACGCAGGACAGAATACGATGAAACCCTAAATCCGTTACCGAAATGGTACACCTGTGGTCCATAAAAAATTGCATCAAAAATATCATTGCATAATTATACTATTGTTCATTTTTATCTAGACAAGAGATGGCTACTAAAATTTGAAATTGGCTCAAAAGAGCCTGTTTCTTTGGTTATACATATAACTTCTTTGCATCCACACCCTTCTTGAAATTAGTATGTCGAATTTTATGTGGAGTTGAATCGTAAAAATTCGGTAATACCTAATTTTACCTCGAAAAACTTCCTGGTTCCTAATTCAGCATATTTTATTCTTTCGCTTTTAACTAGTTCAAGAATAGCGATTACCATTCATCATTAATTTACTTATGAATTCCTCTAACGTTTTCCTTTTTTTTCTTTGCTTTTTATTTGCACGATATGCACGCAGGAAGTTCATTTTTTTATCCTGAAAACCGCAGAAGAAAATCAATAACTTTTCAGTGTGCGGAATTTTTAGTGATTCGACAACTCTCTTTTACTCGAGTCTTGGGGACGCCGTTTGAATAATTGATTCTATTGCAACAGGCGTCCGTACCTATCCTTTTCCCGTTTGAAATTGGCGCTTTTTGAAAATTCTTATTTAGGCTAAAAGAAACAAAAAAAAAGGGGGGGAGGAGTTACATCTGCGGGTCGTGCAGAGTGGAATCACCATAGAAAATAAGAATAGATACATGAGTCATAACCATTCAAGTTAAAGACAGGTGTATAGTATAAATTGTACATCAAGCGTAGATATTTTTTTCGTTCATTAACAAAAAGTAAAGTTAAACTGAAAAGGCGTGTCGTATACGCACATGCCAATTTACTTTTTTCTTTACATGGTGAATTTTATATAAATTTAGCATTTATGTAATTTTTAAAATGACTGCTATGTTGCAGCTGCAGAGTTTCAGATACTTTACTGGTCCCCATCGTTTCACTAATTGAATTTTAAAACTGGCTAATGGGAATATCTCTTGTCTATTGAGGGTTCGAATCATGAATGGTTTTCAACAGTTCTCGTATCCAAGAAATTATTTTCAGCTTCGTTTGGAGCTTCAGGAATCGGGGAATTAATTTTAAAGTAATTTAATCCTTAAAATTAGATCTAAACAAAGTTACTAAATACGCAATGTAGCTATTATTTCATATATCAACTAGACCGCAACTGATTGAAGTACAGTAGTGTTAGTAAGAAGTTTTCCAGGGAATGAAGGGAGTGGTACGTGAAAATTTTGTTGTGTAAAGTTGTGGCGGATCTACATATTTTGATATAACTAAAAGTCAACTCATAACATGCAAAAGAAGAAAAAGAAAGAAAGAAAGAAAAAGTCTCTGGTGTAAAATGTTGAAATTTTGGAAATTCTGCCCAAATTTTCAGTTGGCAAGCAAGTAAATTTTGAAGAAAAAAAAAGGTATTCTGTCTAAAATCTTAGTTGACATAAGCTCTAGAATTTTACTATTATAGCTCGAGAGGGAGAGATACGAAGACATGTATTCCCTACGCCCCGGCAATGTTGGCCTTCATTCACTCCATATGCGATATATCAACCAACATAACCTGACGTAATGTAGGAGTATTTGCTTACTTATACTTTTGAAGGGGAGTCAGCCTAGAAGAAAAATTACAGACGCCCCTTTTTGACTGACAAATTTCTTTCTACTATTAAAAAAGAATAGAATGTGGAGCTTCGTGTAGTCATAGATCGTCGACGCTAGTATGAAGAAAGCATCCGAGTGCCGTGGAGTCATTTGATAGAATACACTAAACGAAATTGGTTTCTTAGACTCTAGCATCTGATTTTCATGCCCCTTAGATACTATTTTCATAATAGCGCCCTAATGTTTATCGGAATCAGCTTAAAACGTCCACAAAAACAGTTTTGATCAAGATCATAAATTGCACAAAATTGTTCATATTTCTTTCAAGTTTCCTTAAAAGTTTCTCCTTTAACTCGGTCATTTTTTCGTGAAAAGTGATTCCGTAATGCATACGATCACTTATACCTAATCTCTCCGCCTTTCAATTTTTTTCGAATCCTTAGTTAAAAAATGTACATCATTGGAAAAGTTTTGTTCTTAACTAAACTAAAAGTGAATTTGGCGAGCATCCTGTTATCCGGATTCTAAAGGAAATCCTAGAGAAGGGGGCAATTCACAATGTGTAAAAGTTCAATCGCACCTCTACCCCCGAACAACTGAATCATTTTCTTCCCGCTCTGTGGTTGTTGACTGTGTAGCTAAGGGAAATTTCCTGAAAGTCTTGATCGATTTGTACTGCTAACTATTTCTTTAGTAACATTGAAAATTGAAATACCTTCCAAAGTAAGCTGTCAGCTGTTTTTAACTCACTAGAATCTCAACTAAAAGCAACAATTTTTGGAAAATTTTAACTTTCATCACATTATCTTCAATGTAATGACTCCTCTCGTGAAGGTAGGTGGAATAGTTCTCAAGAGTAACTATGATGCTTCCATCTGCTAGACTCTCCCATACTCTTACTTAAAAATCTGTGAGACTCTTCCTAACTCATTGAAGATTAGCTAAGACTGTTCGAAATTCGTTCACAACTCCTAGGACTCTTCTAGATTTGGTATAATGACTTGCCGTCAACTCCTAACCAAGACTTTTTAGAATTCCTGAATCTTTTCAAGAATTGTATGAGACTCTAAGACGTTTTAAATTTTAGAGAATCCCTTAAATACTATTTAAAACCCAAAGGTCTGGTTGGCCGAGTGGATACCGCGCTGAACTCGGAATCCGAAGGTGCGGCTTGGAGCCCACGTAGTAACTAGCTACATTTCAACCTAGGCCGATTTTTCGGCAAGATGAGAAGAGGGCTAAGACAGTCCTAACAGCCTCCCCGACGTCTCTGAAGTAATGCTCGAAAGGGCGGATTCCAGGGCTCGGGTTGAGAGTAAATTAGAGAAGAGAAATACTATTTAAAACCCATCCTATACTCGCTTAAGACTTTCTGAGGCTCGGTTTAAGGCTCGTTTGAGAATTTTTACGACACTGGCAGATTTTATTAGGACTCTTTCAAATTTGATCAAAAATCATCAAGGTTCTTCCATAAAATTTCAAGAACTGTAGACGCTCTTTAACCCGATGCGCAAAATCCTGCCAGTTACCCAGGTAACTAAAGGGGAACCCAGGGTAGCTAATGGGTTTCTGGGTAATGTGAGGGTAACTGAGTGTTGCAAATAAGTAACTTTTCCGCGGGTAACTAGAGAGTAACTAAATCCCGCCAGTTACTCAGGTAACTGAACGGGAACTAAGGGTAACTGACGGGTGTCTGGGTAATCTGAGGGTAACTGAGGGTTGCAAATGGATAACTTCTCCGCGGTTAACTAGAGGGTAACTAAATCCCGCCAGTTACCCAGGTAACTAAAGAGGAGTGAGTGAAGAGGAAGCGCGTCGAGCTGTGGGGGACCTGAATGCCAGAGTAGTGCTCGTGGAACGCGAACCTCGATCAGTGAGGAACCCCATGGTGGCTGTGGCAAGACGCGCGCACCGGAAGCGGCACGGCGAAATGGTGGCGTGTGCCGACCTCAAAGCGGCCCTCCGGCCACTGATGCGATACTCGAAAGGGTAGTTTCCGGGGTTGGTGGTGCGGTGTCATAGGGGCCACTTTGGCATGCGTGTATCGCCATAGGTCCCACCACACCATCCCTCGGTACATGTGTATAATGATTCAATAACTGAATGTTTCACGCCTTATTTCGATTATTACTTGTATCTCAACATTTTGCCAATGATTTTAACTGTTCAAGTGGCTCGCCAAATTGTTTATTTTTCTTTTTCATTTTCGAACGTGTAGTTGGACGGAAGCCAAATGGATTAAAATCCGTATCTTCGTATTCATTCAGAATTTTTAGTTGCAAAATTTGTTTAACACAGGGTTTTGCAATCGATGAAGAAAATTTCAAATTACCAATCACTTTCGTTTTTAATTATTTTATTCCGTGCAGTATCCGTAACTACCTACCATTAAAAAAAAATAAATAAATAACAAAAACAAAGGTGAATGGTACAATACGGTTGATGAGAAGGTAACAAGGTATATAGCATAATATCAGAAACCGCAGATCGATTTCTGTCGTGAACTGCATCTCCTTTTTCCTTACCGTCGTAAGGGTGGAATTCTCAAATACCTTATTACTTTTCTTCCGGGAATACCAACTAGACGGGATGGCGCGGTGGTGTTATCGGGCATAAATATACGAGCATTAGATGGACATTAAATCGTCGTACTCGTTTTCATAAAAGAGGTGAAATAATTCGTGCTCGAAAAGTATCCGCGCGATTATTTATTGTCTGGTAACCATAATTGGCGTTGCGAGTCTCCCTCTTCTACTTTCTTTTTCAGCCCTGAAATAGTTCGTTTCCTTGCACCGTACTGTACACCGAGTAAATTATTATACGAAATTGGAAAAAGTGGAGAACGAGGAATATAGTAGGTCTATATAGCTTTTCACGACTTCACCGTACCTACTATGCTCGAATTTGATTCGCTCTATAAATGCTCCCGTAAGTGTGTATCATTTTGCGAATGACGGAGAAAGTTCGCCCTTCGTTTACGACTGCATAAAAATTTTCACGAGCAAACTTGTACCCGCTCGCGTTTAGACTTTGCAAGGAGCTGTTTAAAAATAAAGCGGGCTAGCGCGAGCAGCGAATATGTAGCCGGTACAATCTGCAATTTTCCTTTTTATCAAGCTGGAAAAATCTGAAACTACCTTCTTACGTGCCCATAATCGTCTAGGCAAAATTTTTAATTTCGTCGGTGACTCGAGTTTGCAATCGTGAATTCACGTGCTGGCGAAGTTTGTAAATTCTTTTCTCGGATACAGAGGTGATCCACATTTGGAAGATATAAAAAGCTAAAGGTAGAAACTCGCTACTTTACTTCGATGCAGATGCGTATCCACGGTGAAATGACTGTAAGAGATGTAACCCCTCCTCCAGGAAAAACAGTGTGGTAAATGGACTGGTAGATTACACCGCTTCATGGATGAAATAATGAAAATTTAGGCCGTATTCGATGAGCTTTCGGTAATATTTTTGATGAGGGTACGAGATAGCTTTATATGCAAAATTTTGAAATCAAGGCCTCCAAATTACTCAAAAGTTGTTTTTCTCTTTTTAAAATCTGAATGAAGCTTTTAAAACAGAACAGAATACCATATACTGTGGTTCAGAACCGGGAAAATATAGAGCGATAACCGAAACAGTTGAGAATAAAATTTAAAACACTGTGGCACTGTGTTTTCCAGTTTCTCCCCCAACTTGTAAAGCAGTGTTCGCATTTTCGAGGTTTCGCACGAAATTCTCTGTTTGCATTGCTCGAGACCCTGTAAAATTAATCAAGACAGCACCAAACTATGACTCAAAGCTCTTTTGAACCTGTATCTTCTAATTCGTGAAAAATTGTTAAGACTAGAATTAGACTGCTAGAAACTCTTTCAAGATTGTGTTAGGTTGTATTAAAATTCTTCAAGACTACTGAAACTAGCTAGTACTGAATGTAAAGACCCATGAATACTCCTTGAGATTTTGCTAAGACTCATCAGTACTGTCGATGACTATATCTTGAAATTCATCACTAATTTTTGAAACTCGTTGAGACTCTATGAATTCTTACTTAATTTATGTAAGGACTACTTAAGATGGCACTAAGACTCATAAGGACTTGATACGAGGTTCGTTAGGAATCGATAAGACTTTTTTGGGATTTGTGAAAGACTCATTCTGTAAATAAATTTGTAATACTTAGCCGGGAATTATGATGGTTCGTTTGGACGCTACGGCTCATAAAAATCATGTTATACAATGTGTGAAGATTTTTTCGTCAACACCGTGGTGAGCATCATAAAAACAAAACCATTAATAAATAATAATCGTAAAACTTTGTTGTAATACGTCAAAAAAGCATATATTCGGCGTTAATACTTATTAAGACTACATTGTTTAATCTCACCAGGACTTTGTTACAAGTTTAGTGATAGGATTAGAAGAGGAGGGGAAGTCAATAAGCGGGTACAGTGGACTATTCTAGAAAAAATGTACCATCACGCACACTTTTGCCTCGTAGATCGTTTCTCTTACCTTTTAATCCGCTTCTGAAAATCAACCTAAAAAGAGGAAAGTACGAAAGTAACCTGAATAATTTGACTTCGAAAAGTTTTATTTCTTTGGCTTTCTAACTTTCTAACCCTTTTCAGAAATAATGCTTAGGCGCGTTTCTGCCACGTTGCTGAAAATGGCTTTGATTTTTATCCGATTTTTCCTATATACGGCTTTTCTCAGCTCGACGATGAATCGTATTTTTTCTATCAATATTCTAAACTAGTTGTGACGTGTAACGTATTTTTCAATCAGTTTTCCGGATAAAACATCGCGAATCATAAATTTGAAATATGTACGTATGAAGACGTTCGATGTTCAGTTAAAGAAGTCATTTTCAGTGTCAAAGGTAAGAGATGGAAGGTTGGCGAGTTGTCAGATCAGTTATTCGTAGTAATTGATCATTCGAATGTAACCGCGTACCTAATAAAAGAAAATCAAGGATATTCGTCCATTTTATCCTCGCTCCTCATTCCGTGAAATGAATTATCAATTCAACCCTTTTCCCTTCGAATTACATCTTTAAGAAGAGACATTAGCATATTATGCGGAAGAAAAAAACAGGAAACAAAGTGCTCGGTTTTTGATATAAAATCCTGCGAAGTTTTCAAATAATGTACATATATCCGAGCTCTCGGGTTTCGATTTTTCTTTTTAATGATACTATCAATTTTAAACGGCAAGCACTTCCATCAGTCTGTAGTGCTGATGGACCGCGCTCGAAGCCTCTTCTCGTGAAAGCAATGAAACTCCTCGAATAATTGAAGCCCTGAGAGATTTCAACAGGAAACGCATTAGCAGATGAACTAGGCTAAATTTCCAAACTCGTGTTAAGAAAGTCGATTAAATTGTCTGGAATGTAATGTTGAAAGTTTGGTATCTCAGCAACACGTATAATTATTGAACCTGCTGCACATGTGGTTCACTTACCTAATATTCGAAATTCAGCCGGAATTAAAAATAATGCGGGGGCTTCGAGACTCAGTGTGGTGGTAAAGACCCAATGAAATTATAAATATTAGCTGTAGCAGATGTGCCGTGTGAGGCCTCTTCGACAATTAATGCCCTAGAAAAATCCTGTAAAAGAAGAGCATACCAAGTACTGGAATACAATTGTGGTGTAGGTACTTAATTTTCCTCCGACTTGGTATTCTCTCTTCTTCATGAGTCTCTACAACACATTGATTTGAGAAATTGCCACAAAAGGACCTTTAGGTAGCCAAATTTGGCGCATGTACTCTATTTGAACTTCAAACTAATGTGTGGTGGGACGTATGGCGATGCACGCATGCCAAAGTGGCCCCTATGACACCGCACCCCCGGCCACAGGAACTACCCTTTCGAGCATCGCGTCAGTGACCGGCTAATAATGTACCGAACTATGTAATCTGTCCCTTCTCCATTGTAAAACGAATGAATGAAGTGTTAACTGAGATTCCGCTTAGTATCCAAAGTATTCTTGCGAATCCAATGTAATAAAAGTTGCCTATGAATGTCGCCTGTAGGAGATCACTGGTAACCGTAGTCCCAATAATGCACGCACCACTAGCATGTAAGTAGTCACATATAATTCTGTAGTCGCAAGGACGGACTTCGGGATTAAGCTCACTTTGATTTTTGTCAGTCTCTCATGACTCCTTCCAAAATGGAGCCGCTCTACCCAAAGCTAAACAGCGTAATTACAATTATTTTTTCTCTTAGTTTAGTTTTCTCTCCTAATTTTAGAGTCTCCATACCATAACACATTTCGTAATCGTTCCTTCAACATGAATTTTGTAGGAGGACACGGTCGAATAATTACCAATCGAATTGGAGAATTTTTCTGTCCCGGAGACCATGAATTCCCTTACTATGGCTTTGAGAATATTGCAAACATTTTTACTTCCAGCAGCTGGCCAGGCCCTCGCCTTCAAAATTCTCTGAAAATTACTTCTTCAGCTTGAGTTAGAGGTAGGAAAGGGTCAATTATTTACATACTGAACTGGAGAATTCGTCTGTCAGAAAGCCAGGAATTTTTTGCTATTTTCGTTGAATTATTGGGAAGATTTTTACAGTATAGCTTCTGGTCAAGCTTTCTTTCCTAAAATTCTCCAAAAAATATTTCTTCAATTTGGATTTTAGAAATGATTTAGTAGTTACCTACGTATTGAACTAGTAAACTCGCATTCCTCATACTAGGAGCCATTGAGTTTTTCCATGTTCCAGCGGAAAATATCAGAAAAATTTTTTACCTCTAGCTACAGAAGAGGACTACCCCTTTAACATTCTCAAAAAATGTTTTCTTCAACTTGGAGTTCTCAGTAATGTGGGGTAATGTAATATCATACTGAACTGAAGAATACGTTCTCTACATTTGGAAGGTCATAAAATGGATCGAATTCCTATCAAGATATGGGATATTATACCGGAATATTTTCACACTATCTTAAATTTTTACTCAGTTGCAGTAAAACGATTGTAGAAAGTCTTCCAGATCGAGTTTTGTAGTGGGAATATAAAACGCACGTCTAGCATGTGCCCACCTGTTATCAAAACCCAATCTTGGGAACCACAGTAGTACTCATTCGTATTTCCTACTAACTTTCATACACAAAATCAGCAAAATTTCCGCGTACTCTGTGTGCTGTAAAATTTTTCATTGAATCTCGTATAAGAAAACTAAGCTCATAATAAGTATTTTTTAATGGAAGTGTTTTGGATATATTTTTAGTGAATTTGAATTTATAAGCACGATTGTACTTTTCTACAGCTAAACAAATTCCTTGGTACCCATTTTGATGAATCGTAAAACGTGGTATAGTGGTGTGGTGGGGTGTATGGCGATGCACGCATGCCAAAGTGGCCCCTGTGATACCGCACCCCCGGCACCGGAAACTACCTTTTCGAGTATCGCATCAGAACGGTGCGCGCGTCCTGCCAGGGCCACTATGGGGTTCCCTATTGACCGAGGTCCGCGCTCCCTGAGCGCTCACCTGGAATTCAGGTCCCCCACAGCCGGACGCGCTGCCTCTTCACTCTCAGCTCCAGCTCTTGACTACGAGCGAGCTCTCAACCACTTTGTCTCCATCTTCTTCCACATGATGGCCGAAACAAAGGCCGATCCGCTTCGGCTCCTCAGCATCTCCGGGACCAGAGTATCCGGCGCCAGACGGTCGATCACGCCGTCTCCGGGATCGATCGGTACCGCCACATGCCTCTCTTGCTCCCGGCCTCGCACCCGAATAGCGTGTGCCATGGTAGTATCCGAGATTTACGTGTCAGTCAAGCTTCGCTTAGCCTTGAAACTTTATTATGATGTTTTTGTGTTTTGTTTTGTTGTTGTTTTTTTTTTTGGGGGGGGGGGGGGTAAGGGAGTGTTCACGTGTTCGTATGTTTTTTCGTCAGTTCGATCCTATCTGAGACTCATGGTGCATTTAAATGGGAAGTTTTCACATTTCCGTGCATATGTTATTCACTTGGTGGAGTGTATTGCGATGCACGCGTGCCAAAGTGGCTCCCCAGACACCACACCCCTGGCTCTGGAAATACCCTTTCGAGTATCGTATCAGTAACCGGAGGGACGCATTGAGGCTGGCCCGAGCCTCTACATATTTCGCCTTTCCGCTTCGGATTCACGCTGTCCTGCCAGGACTGCTATGGGACAGACCGAGGCAACGCACATCCAGCATTAACCTGAAATTCGGATGTACCACAGACGGACGCGCTTCCTTCCTTCACCCCTCGCCTTCTCATTTTGGTACATATGACGACGCAGGAAGACGATGGCTTGCCTGGGGGAAAATGTGGAACCCTGCCTAATTTTACGTGTCCCATCTCCGTACGGAGGGGCCATGCTAATCTTCTCTGTATCAGAACACGCTGAATGCACCGGTCTTCGTCCGATAACCGTGCATTATTATTATTTGCAGTAAAAAATTCTAAAAAGAAATTAAGTTTTATATTTTGGTATTGGCTTTCAATTCTTTATTTCATATCTAAGGGGCTAAGTATGCAATACATCGATCATCAGTGTTCTCAGACTGGTTATCCGCATTACAGGCATAGAAAAACATAGAACTGTCGACTCATTCTGGGGGGCTAAGAGTAGTATAATTTTCGTATTTTCTTTTTGTATTTTACTAAATCATGGAGGATAAGGGTGTTAGCATTCTTTTGATGCGGAAAAACTTTTTTTTTGTAGAAATCAGTTCGAAAGCATACCCGGAAATTACCCACAGTGAAAATTATTCGAAAGGAAAACAAGTGAACTTTTTTAATTTTGTGCGTTAATCAAAACAGAACTCTTGCGTAGATGGGTAATTTTCTGATAGGACGCGATTTTTGACTTGTGGGGTGGTGAGTAAAACTATAAAATGTGTGTTCTTACTTCGAGGATAATTATTTTAAATTTACTGCGAACTTCGCACGAATTACGAATCCTCGTCATCTAACTAGGCTATGCACTATAATGGAATAGGTAACAAAAAAGCTGTGTGAACTTTAATCTTCACTCGTTCTCGATGTTAACAGCAAATTAGATTGAAAATGTAAGATATTCGAAAATGTCAGCTTTTGTTGTTCGTAATTCGTTCCACGGTTTCGAATTAATACTTGGTGCTTATTCCTAGACTATTGTTTATCGGCAATTTAGAGGTATTGTCCACAAATTCATGATTTTCGTTTGAGCGTATCGCTCGCACTAACAGATATAGATATTATGTATACCATTTGTTTATTGAACGAAGTTTCCCATTGCTCCCTTTTCGAACGAACGTAATGCTTTTTAAAAAGCCACCATTCGTACGTTTTCCTCTGTTATTATCGTACGTGTTTGACGTTCGACAGAATTTGTCGTTCACAGACTACATAGACGTGTGCTCTCATTGGAAGAACACGCTTCGGGACATATGCAGCTACTCTTGCGCGAGTTGAAATATCCATGTAAAAAGTTTCTTTTGGACGAAAAAGGTTAGCATGCCCGTATCGTAACCATCGCGAACTTTAACATTTCGAAACCAAGTTAAAGGAAAATTATGTCACATCGACCCATTTAAGGAGTTGGGTAACAAGATCACAAACACCGACACTTTTCTCAGTTTCACCTTACTCTTGGCAGAAATTATATTAGAAAATGGTACCTTGTACCGTATAAGAGCTTTCGTATTAGAGCAAAACTTTTTCTCCTCGGCTCGCTTTATCGAACATTATTTGTTCCTTCCTAATAGCATTTCACACGGTATTAATAATTAAGTTTTCAAATACGAAGAACATTCGATAATTTCCGTCGTCGAATTACTTTCTGAGAGACTCCGCTTCCAGGAATTTCCGCATGTTTCGAAACTTATAATGGTTAGTCAAAATTTATATGAAACTGCCTTTCAATTGTTTGTCCAAAAGTTTTTGATTCAGCAATATGTGAAACTAATTAGTTGAAGTAGACCCAAATACTGGTTGATAATGTTCCGCAACTGATGTCAACATTTTCAATGAATCAAGTAATGAAAATAAATGCAATCATAAATCGTATTCATTGATTTAGTTAAAATTCATGAATGTTAATAACTAATATATTATCTAAAAGGGAACAAACTCCTAAGTTTGGAAATGAGATTTAAAAAAAGTGAAACCTATATTGCGGAACATATAGGTAATTCATTAGTCTAACGTAGATATCGTGTAAAAAATCCCTCGAAGTAAGAACAAAAAGAAAGAGCCCCGTTATTTATGTAAAGTGTAAATGCATACATGTATACCTATTGTATATTTCTGACCTCGTCTAACAGCACAAGGCCCTAATTAGAGGATCATTAAATTTTCAACGGAAAAAACAAAATAAAAGTGAAAAGTAAAAATTAAAATTAAAAATAAGATGAAATAAATTACTAAAATAATTTTTTTAAAAAGAAGAAGAAACTTGGAACTTTTAAGAAAGAATAGGTAAACGAACATAAGGAAGCCAATCAGATAACGTATATTAAGTGCAAGTGGGTATAACTATAAAACTCATTATTTCTCTCTAACTTGAAATGTCTTGTATCAATATACAGAGCAAGTCTTTAACCAGGGCGAAACAAATGAAGGCACCAACTCTCTTGGCAACTTTATTTACCCCCAGACAAACGAAAATATTCATTGTCCTAATTTGCCCTCATACAAATTTTGTTTTCCCATCTTGATATGGGATACTGATGGTGACAGTCCTGTTGCACAGTGAACCGATTTAAAAATCAAATTCAGCAAACATATATTATAATTCTGAGACATGTAGTTTTATCTCAACGAACTATGTAGGTACTCAGGAAATTGGTCAAGACTTCAGCACATCCTTTTTTGTTCCTTATACACTTATCTACACGTATATATTCAAGACTAGTCGTTTTCCATTTTATAAATAAACGTGCTACTCCTATTATGTGAGGCAAATCAAGGACAATTTTTTAATATTTACACGATCAAAACAACAACAACAAAAGAGAATTCCCCTTTTTCGAATTTTTTATATGAGCTCTGCCCCATTAAAAATTCGAGAGAGAAATATTTTCAGTATTTTTAGTATTTCTATATTTTTAGTAACGGTTACGACGTATTTAGCTGCCATATAAGCTCGATTTTTCGCTTTTAGGTGTGGATCCTCCTAGTTCCGGAGCCGAAAATACAAAAAAATTGTCTTCCTTTCCTCTATCTAATGGTGGAAGAAGAAAGCCATTCTGTTCACCGACTACTGAATAGTGTTTCAAAGATATGAGTAACAGAAAAAAAACCACTCGTTTTTAAACATGAAAGTAGCTATAGGTGACAATTTTTTGACTCCAGACTGCATAGACAAGAAAATTTTTTTCATCTTGATGTACGGGTATAGTTCAGGAATAACACTGGTTCTCATGGTTAAGAACACAGACTAATAGTATTAGGTTACTATCTATTTGAATTTCAACCGGAACTAGGAAACTAGGCTTTCAAGTAGCTTTTTTTAGAAAAGTGGCTACACTAGGAGATATAAATATGCGTTTTAAAGACTTTCTCTTCTACTCCTATCAGACAAGCCTCCAGACCAAAGAATCAACGTCGACAACGATATCGGTTTCAACTCGACATTTTAATCGACTTTGCGTGTCATATTCGACAAATTTATCGTGTGGGAAAAGTAAACGATTTTAAATGTCGACAAATGTGTCGACTTTGGTATCGACTGTGTTTCACGGGACGCGACGCAAAAAGATGTTCAAAAAATGTAAAATTCACTTTCTTTGAGAGTCAGAAAATGTTCTCCTCGAGGTAGGCGGAAAGAGTGTGATATGGATCTCTTGCACAGCCCTGAAAAGTTGATGTCACCCAAACTTCTTAAGCGTTAAAAATCGAAATTCCTTCCCTTTTCGTCGCACAGTGGGTTGAGAGACAGCTTGAAAAAAGTATGACTATATTTACAAAAGTTAAACGAATTACCGAACTTAGTACCTAACTGTTTAGTCATATATTGACCAGGGATGTACCGAAAAGTTTTTCCTTGGGGGGGATTGTGAATGTCCCAACTGACTCAACTCCGAATTCCCAAATATCAAGGCAAAAAACCTTTTGACTTGTTGGATTTTTCCAACTGACTCAACTCAAAATCCCCAAGAATCAAAGCAAAAGAAGAAAAATCGTTTGACTTGTTGGGTTTTCCCAACTTCTCAACTCAATTCCCAAGTATCAAAACGAAACAAAAAAAACCTTTTGACTTGTTGGATTTTCCCAATTCGCCGGACTGAAAAGGTAAATTTTCCCAACTGCTGAAAGAAAAGCTCCTACGAGGGAGGGGTAAAGTTGCCCCCTACCCCTCTATTAGTACGTGCCTGTGAGTGACCGTTCTCTCAGCTTCTATTTCGCTAAAGATATATACTTACTAGATCTTAAAAATGTGTTTTTTTTTCTTTTTTGGCCCAGGCTGGACCAATGAGAGGTCAGAAGAGCATGTGGTGGCAGTCGGTGGACTGATGGCGTCGGAGAGCGACACGGCCTTAGATTGCGGTGGTGGATCTGGATGCATCAATGGTAGCGTAGGTAATGTGAACAGTATCTCTGGCAATTCGAACACGATACGATGGAACGAATCGAACAACGTGAGCAGCAATGCGGACAACAACAGCCAGGAGACAGCTTCGGCGAAAGAAGTCCGTTTTCCTGCCAATCCTATCACACCCTTACCTCAGTCGTTGAGCATGTACAAGAGTTTTTCCCGTTCCATGTCGTCGTTGCCTCCGGAGCCGTTCATGATAATGCGTTCAAAAGCCCTGAATCGGCGCGTGAAAATAAACGTTGGCGGTGTGAAGCACGAGGTCATGTGGAGGACGCTGGAAAGGTTACCTCATACCAGACTAGGTCGTTTGAGAGACTGCAATACCCACGAAGCGATTACCGAACTCTGTGATGATTATAGTTTAGTGGATAACGAATACTTCTTCGACCGCCATCCAAAATCTTTCAGCTCTATTTTAAATTTTTATCGTACCGGCAAACTGCATCTGGTGGACGAGATGTGCGTACTAGCGTTCAGCGACGACCTCGAGTATTGGGGTGTTGATGAACTCTATTTAGAATCATGTTGCCAGCATAAATACCATCAAAGGAAGGAACACGTGCATGAAGAAATGCGCAAGGAGGCCGAATCGTTGAGGCAACGCGACGAGGAAGAATTTGGAGAAGGAAAGTGCGCCTACTATCAGCAAATGGTTTGGGATTTGCTGGAAAAACCAAATACATCGATCGCCGCCAGGGTAAGTCCGATCACATTCGAAGTTCGAGGTTTCTCGTTAGAAGTACGGCAACTAAACTAATTCCATTTACCGACGTGGACCTATGTGTAGCTTTCGTGAGATATTAACAATTGTTTACTTGTCGAGAGACAATGAAACGGTGCATCGAATTGACTGAGCTTGAGTGCTAAACGAATGAGTGGAAAACCTCGTAATTCTAATGATTTAGCTGCTAATCCCTTGTGTGTGCGATTGAGTGAATTTTCAGTGAATCCTAGTTAAACAGTTGCAGCCTATCGGCCATATTCGTAGAATAAAATGGCGAGGAATAGTTTTCAAAAAAGCATTCCTTATAATGTCGTAAGGTAGCACCTAAATTTTCGTAAACGATTTTTCCCCCGAGGCATATTTAGGAATATTACGCTATGTCTCCGAATTCGAATGGATTGGGGAGTACAGCTGTAGGCAGGCTATTGATTGCCTGCGAATGATTTGACTAATTAATATTACTCGTTATTATTTACGTTTACTTATGGTTTGTGGAGTAGGTTCTTGGGTATATAATAGGTACATAAAACTTTATTCTGTAACATGTAGATTGGATCTTAAGTTCTTATGTATTGGGATGTGGTTATAGCAGAAAATAAGATATTGAAAATGTAACTGGGGCTCTCCAATGGCTTTTCACTTGCTGATTGGACGTTAAGAGTAACAGACACATAGGTAGATAGTAAAATTATCTTGCCTAGGGGAACAAACATGTCTGCTTTTGCGCTGCTACTCTACCTGCTCGCTGCGTTCAGTTATCGCATTTCATTGGAACTCTATAATTTCCGGTTTCCCTTGACTTATATCAAAGCTGTGGGAGTAATCCCCTTTACTCCATCTACCCGCTACAGAAATGATGGAAATGTAATGACAGAATTGACAGAAGTGGTAGATGTGATGGAACTAATACAGATGATAGAGTTGGAGAAAGAAATTGCAGAATCCATGGAACTGACCATACACATAACAGGAGTATCAACAGATAGAAAAGAAAACTTACATGTGATGACGGTTGATAAAATTAACATAGATAGTTGATATGAATAACGAAAACGGGCGAAATGAAAGAAATACCTGACACAACTGATGAAGATTATTGAAATAGGTGAGGTACCTAGCTACTTACAGAAGTAGAAACAATGACTGATGGAAATGACAGAAATAATTGGTTAAAAACTAAATGAGCGAAAGACAGCATTTATAGAAACGGTAGAAGTTGAAGTATTACAGACTTGATATAGTTGATCAAATGAAAGAAATGAAATTTGAAGAAATTTAGAAATGTAATGATGAACAGAAGAGACACATTTAATTAAACTGGGACAAGAATGATTGAAATAAGCAATAGAAAATGATAATGAGGAAAATATGATTGAATTTTTTAAACGTAGAGACGCACCAAAGGTGAGGCCCCCTAGACATATTTTTAAATATTCTTTTGTTAATCGTTTTCCAGTTAAAAATTCTGACATTCTATTAAGAGTCTCTTTCTCTGTACTTTCTCTGAGAATTAGAATAACAAAACTAATACGTATAACTGACAGAAATGAACAAAAAGATGAAATACAAGCAGGAATCATAGACTGACTCAATAAAGACAGTGATTGATAGTTATAAATCAGCATTTCATCTTTCTAGCTTAAGGGAGGGTCGCACAAATGTCAAATTTCGATTTCTCGCAATTATTATGTTTGACCAGATATGTTGAGCTGTTTTCCTGGAAGGCATGAAAATTAACCGCGCGAAATTCACCTGAAAAATTCATCTAAATTGACGGGTGGCGAAAATTTTCCGCGCGAAATTAACCGCACGAATGATTGTGATACCAGCATTGTATGGAGATAGCTAGTATTGAATATATTGTAGCGCAGTACCATGATCTACTTGCAAATGATATGCAGTTCTTATGTACATGCCCATTACAATATTCTAGCATGACCAATGAGTAAGGGCAGTATACCAGTAAATATCCGTAACGAACAAATTTCGCGGCAGTTAAATGTTTATCTTTCGTATCGTCAAAATGTCTCTGAAGTTCATAAAAAGTGAGGAAGGGAGGTTGAAATCGTGCGAAGGAGGGCACAGATACTTTCGTGACCGAGATAATGGTGCCGCGACTCAGTGGAAATGTCAGTTTTATCAGAAGAAGAGATGTCTAGCTGATGGAAAAGTGCAGAGTAGATCTCGGGAGCACAATCACATCGCTGACGCTGCTCAAGTTGAGGTTATGACGATTGCCGCGAACGTTCATATGGCGAAGAGTACAACCGAGGCGCCAAAGGTAATTTTAGCCAGTTGTTTAAAAAGTGCGGCGAAATCCGAGGTCACAGCTCTACCAAAAATGCGACACATGAAGAGGAGTATAAACAATGAGCGGGAGAGGGCGAATAAAATGCTCCGCTTATCTGCCCATCGGAAGGATATAATGCTAACGGACTGTATGAGAAGAACTACAAAGGGAGACAATTTTCTGCTGTTCGATTCAGAAAAGTGAGACAAAGAACAAATTTTACTTTTCGGTACGCAGCAGAACTTGGCAATTTTGGCAACGAGCAAGCACTGGCTCGTAGATAGCACTTATAAAACAGGCCCGCTATTGTTCTACCAAATGTTTACAATCCACGGCTTACGTTACGGACGAACTTTCCTCCTGGTCTTTGCACTTCTACCTGATAAACGAAGCTCTACATATAAGCTCTTACTGAATGAGCTGAAGTTACTGCCCAATCTTACTCCCTCTACTGTATCATTGGATTACGAAAATGCTATAATATTAAAGCTTTCCTACACGAGTTTCCTAATGTGCAGGTACAGGGATGTCTCTTCCATTTTGCTCCGTGTACAATGCGCCGCATCAACGAAACGGGTCTCAAGAGACATTATGAGAAGGATCCAGATTTCGCCTTTCATCTGCGCCACCTTTTGCTGCGTTAGCATTCGTACCCGTTACAGAAATCGAAACAGCGTTCGAGGTACTCTTACAGAGTGAGATGATCCCTTCCGAAACCGAGGACGTAGTCCTTTATTTTGAAGTTGTATGGGTAAGGTCGTCGTCTGCGTACAAGGCATGGAGGACGCAAAGTTCCACAATTATTTGGAATCGTCACAATGCTGCGCTAGTGAATCAACTGAAAACGAATAATGCAGTTGAGAGTTGGCATAAAAGCTTTGAAAGTACGATCGAGACTAATACGCACGCCAATATTTTTCGATTCGACTCATACTACCGCTAAAAAAGGAGCACGTACCTAGTACCTGCTCGCAGGCTGATGCCGGTGAGCGGTGAGCCACCTTTCAAAAAGAAAACTCACTTGCAGTCTATTGTGAATAAATTTCCTGTTGACGAAGATCTATCGAATGAATGTGTTTTAGAATACTTACGCGCCATAGCGCATAATGTAGCTTACTAGGATGATGATTGTATTTATACTGTATGTAAAATTGAAGGGTAAAGAATCAAAACTCACCTTTGCCATTTTACTTCAAGGGCGCAAATAGGCAAAATACTGTACACGGGTGCAGGAATATCTTTGCTGCGCCTGTGAACGTGGAGTATGTTTAACATACTCCACGTTCACAGGCGCAGCAAAGATATTCCTGCACCCGTGTACAGTATTTTGCCTATTTGTGTCCTTGAAGTAAAATGGCAAAAGTGAGTTTTGGTGCTTTATTGATTACTCATTTTTATTGTATTCCTTCATGTGCCTGCCTATGGTACTTACATTACAACAGTTCAATATTTTATCCCGTACTGTACTATATGTGGTTTTACAATGAGGTGAATTTCTCGCGGTTAATTTACTGCGTTTAATTTCGCGCGATGAGTTTCGCGCGGTTAATTTTCCCGTCCCCGTTTTGCTGATTCATCAGGTCGGAAGGCCGAAACATGAATACTGAAAGTAAGCGTATCCTGGTTCCGGGGCGAGTTCAAACAAACTCGTACGACTTGATTTGTTTTCAAGTAAATACTAGCAGTCATGATGTTTCGCAAGCATCTCTGCTTTCCCGTTTGATTCAAAAATGTTTAGAAAAAACCTTCGTTATAGCGTATTTCAACTGCTTCATGAAATAACGGTCGAGTTTGGATGGTAAAGTGGTTCTACTCTGTAATTTGCATAGAGCGGATCTAATTTTCCCTTTTCGTTTGTATGCGTTCATCTAAATGATAACGTGAGTTATTTAAAAGTTTTTCCTTTGTAAGCTGAGGGATATCCTAGAAATCCCCATCAGTGTTTCTGTTCGTTCATTGTATAGTGTATATCACGCGAAATTTTCGACTCGAGTGTGCGTTTTAAATGTGAGAATAATTAATAAATTAATTTATGGCCGAGGTGGCTGCCTAGATTCGAACTGAACTTTCATTCTATATCTTTATTGAAAAGCTTACGCTAATTTTGAGAGTATTATGCCATATGTTAACTCACTTCTTGGTTCTAATAAAGCGGAAATAGTCATCCAAAGATGTGACGTTTTAGTAGGAATAAAAAGTGAACGTTATTGAGTCGTAAAATGTCGATTTGTTGGCTCTTTTGTCATGTCGTAATTGTCAAGTGAGTTAGTAATCGTCGCGCGTGTTACTGCGTCATTATTACAAACAGAAAGAACTTTTTTCGTTCTTTATTTGCGCGTAGTAGAGGTAACACTCAGGGTTGAAGTATCTACAAATGGCAAACCTTGAGTAAAACATTATAGTTCTTGTTATTTTTTCGAGTAGCCGCGTAAAGTGTCATCTTTCAGTCCAGTGTGTTTTCTGATACTACGCCGACAGTATGTATACTTGAGCTGTACCTTAGACACTCGCTCAGGATTTGCTCATGGAAGGCGTTTAGGAGAGGGTGAACCCCAAACCTCCTGCTCCCGCAACCTGGCGCATGGGCTCGCTATACCTGTATTGTTTATTGCGAGGCGAAGCCCTCGGTGTCCTGGAAGTGACAGCTGAAACACGTACCGTAAGATATAGAACAGACCTCGTCAAATTCCACCGATGATTGAGGAAGTTCACCCGCGAGAGTTTTGTACTTCAGGATGCACTCCTGCTGTAGCTATCTATACCCTGGGAAATGTAATATTGTATTACGGTGTCTTATCATTGTTGGCAATATGACCAGGGAACGCGTGGGAAACGTTAATCTTAGAAAAATATTTGTCTGAAATATGTGAGCGAGCATGTAGGTGTATGGAATAGAAAAGTATTGCCCGACGTGTGCTCAATCGCTCTACAAGAACCACCTTTACTTTTTAGAAATCACCCTTACTGTAAGAAGTGGGCTGTAAAATACTCGTAATAGCTTTTGAAAGGGCAGCTGGAAGTGTTTTACTTTCACTGTGAAAATCGCCGTCAGTGGTTACCAATAATGATGGCAAAAGCCTGGTCGATACCGAATTAATTTCTGTCCTGAAATTCATCTGCGGTTTTGCTGAGGAAATATTCCCGCGTCACTGCATGTAATAACGTGTGATTACTTTTCACTTGACACGGCTTAGTTTTTACTATCTTTAAGAGAAAAGTCAATGTTTACCGTGTTACATACATATTTTTATGTCACCTACTGCTAATCTTTTTTGTCGCTTTTGTGTGGCCTTTCCAGTTTTATGTTTTCCCGTAGCATATTATTAACTTAGTGTTTACAGTGTTATTTCAACGACGGTGAAATAACTCGTCTGCGTTTCAACGATTAGCGTTAAAAGATGGAAATTGCGGTATGGGTTGACAGCCATACACTGACTATACACCTGCCATCAGATACAGCAAAAAGTTGAAGTGTATATTGAATTTAGATTTTATTGAGGAGGACGTACAGATAATAGGTTAAGATAATTCTTTATCATTCAGTAGGTCATTACTTGTTACTTCTTTAATACCCACCCTTCGATTGATGGATTTTCTTGATTCGGACTCAGACCATAAGTGCCAAATATTTACTTCTATAAACTTTTCGCAGGTTTGGTAGATTTAGTCAAACGTCTAGTTATATCCCCGTAGTAAGTGTAGCAGATTTCCATGACACACCTGTGCGTGGCTTTTGTAGCTTAAAATAGGTATTCATCATCCACGGGCAAGGGCAGCTAAATTTTTGGGACTGCTGTGGATACTGTTCATTTACCTTCCAGTTAATTTTTTTATGATCGCGTTTCTGACAGAAAGTACAGAAGCATTTCTTTCTCAGGAAGTATTGGTAAAACAGATACATACTCATATTCTATCGACTTTCTTGGTAATTTAGCCCGACAGAATGGTGAAATTTTTGGGGCCAGTTGCGTCTTTTTTGCAGTTATTTAACACAGAAGAACTAATAAATGCCCTTTTAGAAGAAGAGCTTTCCATTAATCTGAACTAGCGATATTTCAGGTTGCCAGATAAATATTGTTCTTGAAAATGCAAATTCCTTATTCACGAATTCGCATACTCATTAAGTATAATATCTAAGCGTACAATAATTATGAATCACACTACTTTGCCTACTAGATTACTACGGATATTCGGTTAAAGGCCGTTGGTTTTTTTTTAACGTTTTCGAATTAATTTAAAAAGTTTTGCTAACAATTTTTTCTTTGTGCGGAAAATGTAGATACGTTTCTTTTTTCTTGCTTTCTTTTTTTCACGGCGTTTTGTCATAAAATTTAATCTGCGGACAGCTAAACCGCGTTTATAATTTTTCGTTTCGTGTAATTCATTTTATGTAGAGTAGTGCGGTAGATTGTGAAACCCCGCTTTTCTTTCAATTGGTCGAAAGCTCATGCTACGCTTTTAATTAAGTCTCGGTCGCTTTTTTGAAACAACTTTGCTCGAATCTTTCGGGTATTGGTGCGTTGTATTCGCGCTTTTGGCTTTTAGCTATGGTTTTCCTGAAACGACATTATAAGTCGATAATACGAGTAGAATATTCTGTCCGAGTTTCATCAGCAACGTGGCTGTGTATGATACCGGCTTCGAGAGTTGTTTACGTGACTCTATGTATGAAGATGTTGAAACTTCATGTTTTGGTTTCGAGCCAAATGCTCATTACCGCCGTCGCAAAATACGTCCCGATGCGTCGCCTTTTTCGAACCTTTTCTCACTAAAACACACATTTCGATCGCAATTTTGGAATCTGTTGTAATTATTTCCGTTAATTCGGAAATACCGAGCCGGTGAGTCAACTTCTACGTGCACGTGGAATTTGATTGTTCTGAGAGTCGTACTCGTGTGTGATTGTATCTATTGCTGACACTGTTTTGAAAATCTGGTGATGCAGTCTGTCATGTCGACTGTAAATTATTGTGTGAATGCGCATGGTTTGTAACACCAGTAATTAGAGCGGTTTTGGAAGGGCGCTAATTGGCTGCGATCGACTGTAACTTGACATCTTTCAGTAAACTAATGCTTCACAACTTACAAAGAATTACTCTCTAAATCTGAAGCCTCGAAGAAAGGGGGAAGTCAAGTTTAATTTTGAGCTCATTAGGTTACGCCATCGGTATAGTCATTTATGTTTTAAACTTCTGAGGTATCTGCGTAGAAAATTAAAGCTATGTTGTACGTCAACTACACAAAATTATTGTAGGCTCTGTTTTCCTTCAAATTTGCCTCTTTATGATCTTGGGTTCCACCTACCTGCCGGCCAAAATTTCGGAAGGGTTGTTTATTTAAAAATTCTGAATAGGCAGATCAATTACTTCACAATCCAGTCAGACCTAGACCGAGAGACATTCAGTGACCCTACGTAGTGGACAGGCTCACAGATAGACAATCTCAGATGGAGGCGTGTATTATGCCCACATACGAAGCTAACACGAGTGAAGTAAGTGTTAATAGGGGAGTTGGAATCGATGGCGAAACCCCTTAGTGGTATGTAAATACTACAATTTGTAGAACAATCTGCCAAAAGTAGCGTGCCTAAATCTCATCGGCTCGAACAGTCTTCCAGTACTTTTTATATTTGAAATTCTTATTTTAATGCAACTCGCCCGCCCTTCTTTTTCATGTTTGTCTTGAAAACACATGAATGAGATTCAGAAAACAATACTGACCTTATAGTTTGAGAGTGAAAAGTTGTACCGCACTGGAAGTCTTGTAAAATCCACGGGTACAGCGGCATAAAATTTTTGGACGTTCCTTACTTTTTATAGCCCAGCGGGAGGCGACTTGAAAATCTTTCAACAGCCTTGCTGCGTAAAAACCGTGATGACCTTTGAAAAAGTCTAGCTCTCTCTGACTAATCTTCTGCACAGGTTATTCATTAACGGATTAATTTCTGTATCGAGTTGTTTCGGCAGTTTGACTGACACTAAGACTGATTTCTCGATTCCTCGGGGTCGCTTTTTTACTTAGATTTTCCAGTCCATCATATTGTTTCTGTTCTGTATATGTTCGTATAATTGATTGATGGTGTCGGCTAGATGTTCAGAATAGGTAGTTACTATATTTGAATTCTAGTTTTGCGATTAATATGTTCCAGTAGGTTCTGCTCTTAGCTCGATGTGGATGCTGCGTTATAATCGCATTCGGATAGGTACCTTTTACACCATATAAGCTTGTCTTTACATAAGTATCATCGTGAGATACATCGTATGTATGTAGTTGTCAGCAAACATTTAGATCTCAAATTTTTCTATAATTTGTAGATTTTGAACTATGCAGGTCGATCGTAGAAGAAAAAGTAGAATGTGAATCCGTGCCGTTCGTGTAATTTATATTTTGTACCTACTTAGGGTTGCTGTAGCAAATAATATGTACGTGTAAAATCTGTTCTGCACTACTTTACATTCCTCTTTTCAATCAAATCTATTGCAAGTAGATTAGAGTGGTGTTGTTGATAACTTAATCTGAAACAGACATTATATACTTGAGTGCAGTGATGGGTAGATACACAGGTACAAATATTTTGTGTAAAGAATTAAAAAGGTACAATTTTTATATTTTGAGGTTGATAAAAATCGTGATAACGAATGAGCGAAATGAAGGGTGAAATGATGTGTTAGCTGTGGAATGAAATAATACTGTCTCGAGCTAAGAGTACTTTGTAAGAATACCTATGGAGAGTTCCACCTCGTGATTAGGCTAACCGGGCATTTTCACACGACTAACCAGAACTTTTGCTTTGAGATAACAAGATTACAAGGAACAGCGATTGATGACTGGAAGTGGCAAAGTTAAGAATGTGGAAACGACGATGAAGACCGAAGACCGTTCGAGGAGAAATTATGCTTGACGGGTGTTAGCGATTTTTGCTTCCAATTCCAGGGAGATGCGCCCTTTCGAAACTCTCTCATCTTCGTTTGCCGAACACTACGAAGCATTCGCCGTATGAGACGAACCCGAATTCGAGAAAATACGTTCCCGAAAGTCATTTGCATTCCATATATTCTCATTAATTTTATGTAAATCGAGACCCAGTTGTACGATGCGCGAGATGAGTATGAGTAGGGGGATGACCGAAAAATTACATATTTTTCATCAGTTCGTATCTGCCGAGAATATCAACAACGACCATTAGGTATAGCCCCGCAGAGAGCACACCTCTCATTTAGTTGATTTTTATTCCGTAGTTAGCGCTCAGTAATTCCTTTTTCATTTTTAAACTTTGTACTTATACAGTTTATTTCGTTTTTATTATGTATACTTCATTTTTGCCGTAGGCACAAAGAAAAAACTGAACAAAACTATATTATACTTACTATTGAAAAGTTTATGTAGTACAGATACTGCAAATATGGGATTATTTTCAGGTAATAGCTATGATCTCAATTTTGTTCATCGTGCTATCGACGATCGCCTTGACGCTAAACACGATGCCGTCGATGCAAATACGAGCGTTTCCTGGGGACACGGTTGTACAAGATAATCCACAGTTGGCAATGGTCGAAGCTGTCTGCATAACCTGGTTCACTTTAGAATATGTATTAAGATTCAGTGCTTCCCCCAACAAATGGAAATTTTTTAAAGGAGGGCTGAACGTGATTGACTTGCTGGCCATCTTACCATATTACGTTTCCCTATTTTTGGTGGAAACTAATAAAAATGCCACGGATCAATTTCAAGACGTTAGGCGCGTCATTCAAGTATTTCGAATCATGAGGATACTGAGGATATTAAAACTAGCTCGACATTCCACCGGACTTCAAAGTTTAGGATTCACCTTACGCAACTCGTACAAAGAGCTGGGACTGTTAATGTTATTTCTTGCCATGGGTGTTCTCATATTCTCGAGTTTGGCGTATTTTGCCGAGAAAGATGAGCAACATACGAAATTCGTCTCGATTCCGGAAACGTTTTGGTGGGCCGGAATTACAATGACCACAGTCGGATACGGTGATATCTATCCGACCACGCCTCTTGGCAAGGTCATCGGTGGCGTTTGTTGTATTTGCGGTGTATTGGTGATCGCCCTGCCGATTCCCATCATAGTGAATAATTTCGCCGAGTTTTACAAGAACCAGATGCGAAGGGAGAAGGCTTTGAAACGCAGGGAGGCGCTGGAGCGTGCCAAACGCGAAGGCAGTATTGTATCCTTCCATCATGTTAACCTGCGAGACGCGTTCGCCAAGAGTATGGATCTCATCGATGTGATAGTCGACTCCGGTGAGTTGCGATTCATCTTCACTATAATACTCGTGTTTAGCCACATTCTAATCACAAAAGCTACTCTTACGAGTATAATTTGTGGCACTTTATATAAAAAGGGTCAATTTTGTCGGTCAGATCATTTTTGAGTTGAGCACATGTTTACATAGTAGACTCAATTCCTGACAATGTGAGATCTTTTCTAGCTTCCTAGGGGCTATATTCATCTCTTTACATCCATTAAAAAAGAGATACTCGCACCTCACAATTTTCGAAAACGAAATTTTGAGAAAAACGCGTTATAAGTTTTTGAATACATTTTGTTAATTTTTTTGTCAAAGATCAAACTGAGTCATAGACTATTATTATACAGGGTGTCCGGACTTCATTCGAGAACCCGCTAAGTACGCGTTGTAGTACTCGATAAAACTAAAAAAAATTAAGTACGAAAAGTTGCCTATGCGCAAATTGAAGGGACTACGCCGTTTTAAAGATTACAAAAACACAATTTTCAAGACGATATTTGGAACCAAGAAGCACCGAACGCGAACTCATTGTTGCCAATGTATACTTCCATTTATCCCGATCAATGTTACCGAACTCGTTTAAACAAAAATGTGTACAAATCATTCATTTTCAATAAATCAAAATAAAAATCGTAGATGATGACAGTCGCCACGATGGAATTTTGACCCATTTGAGTCAGATTCTAGAGGTGATGGGGTGAAGATAAAATATTTTTGACATATGGACAATGTACAGGATGTTATTCTCTAAATTTTGGTATCAAAATTTAGAGAATAACATTCATAGAAAGCGAGATATTCACTAGTTACAAAAGCAGTCCACATTTCTGTAGAATTACCCCCATACAAGGTATGATAATTGACGGGATAATTAATCTGACTAGAGGGGCTGGTGGTACTAGCTAGGATGGAAAAAATCTTAGTACGATGTATTTCCTATTCTCAAAATTGAAGGCGTTAGAAAACGTTAAAGTTATGAAACTTTCATTTTTCGTTAAATGGTCAAAAAACCGTTTCTCAGCCCAACCCTAGGTAATTAATTAATGGTTTGAGAGCTGTGTGGCTATGGGAACTTGTTGTACTATCTAAGAGATGAAAAAATTACTCAATGCATGATAACTTTTTAAAAATTCAGAATTCGGCGAAGATGGTCGTATAATTTTTTCATTTCCTTCGTACATACAAGTTCGATGGTCCAAGATGTAGAACTACTTGCTGATATTTCTGGAGGCTGCGATATTCTTCATGTGAAAGAGCATGGAATTTCGTAAAGAATCCACAATAATCTTTAAATCAATTTTTTTTTTTCCTAAAAATTTTACTTCTTAGTTTTTCCCGTTTTCCTTGTCTCTTTCTTACCGACAAAGTTGTCCCTTTTTATAGAAAGTGCCACATTTGTGGAGTTCTAAGTAGTAGAACTACTTATTGCAGTGAGCAGTGATATAAAAGTGGATATCGCGACCTCTTCGGCGTTATTACCAAGTAGTGTATAGAAACAAGCTGGTGTTAGATCCAGATTACTCGGACTGAGAGATTACATTGAGTAGACTTAGATGTAAACTAGACGTAGGCCTTCTGTTGGTCCCCGATTGACGAATTGCCTCACTCGAGGCCACGTTTTCTAGACACAAACGTGTCTCATTAAGACTTGGGGCAAATTGTTGTGGCTCCATCCACTTAAAGATAACCTTCCGTTTTGATTGCTTGAAAATAGAGACTCTTTCTTACCCCAAGTATCATTATTGGCGTTTTTGTGTACTAAGTCTCCGTGACCAACTATTCGTCAATCGGGTCGTGTACACACGAAATTGCGAAAGTGTGAGTAGATCTACAAAAACACAACTTTTTATGTGTCAGATATTCGGTTACTTACCTGGCGATATTTTATACTCCAAAGGGATGCATCATGTATGAGACCAATGTAAACTCAGTTTACGCTACAGTGTGCATTGGTCGCTTAAATAAGAAAACTACCAAGTTCATTTGTCGGAATTTTCCAGGAAAAATAAAAACCTGGCTTTCAAATGTCCGAGACAAACTTACGTAGTTTTCTTGTTTTACGGATTCAACTGCAAGACGTCTAGCGATACAAGCGGTCGTTTTAGTAACAAAGAATATACCTGGGATCATTCAAGCTTGAACCACGCTAAAATATGATTTTAGGGGAAAAGTGAACTCAACGTAGTTTTCTTATTCAAACGGCGATGTATGGTTTGGTACTCGAATGAGTGAGAGTGCGAGAAAATAAAGTAAGTAGGTATAGTAGTGAAAAAAGAATGGCTGAAGAGAAAATAGGCTGAGACGCGCGATATGTACTTAAGGTTTTCCATTTTCCATTTCCACTGAAAAGGAACTTTTTAGCTCAGTTTTTTGTTTTAGTTTGATTACATTTGATGAGAACAGCATGTCGAAGTCACTAAAATGCGTTTCACTAGACGCAATGTTCAAAATTATGATACAGGAGAGGAAGGGAACGCGCGAAATTTTCATAAAATGCTTCGTGTATATCCAATATTAAGTTTTCAGGGTCGCTGATTTATTATTTTTCGATAATATCTTAACACTAAGTTCAAGATTGGGACATCTGTGGAGACGTGTAAAGAGAAAGACGACGTCCTAATAAAACACGTTCCTTATGCATATCTACTCAGTATCACCGACGTCTTAGGAAGGTCTGTCTTGGGAGAAAGGAGTTTATTGGTCGCTACTGCACGTATCCCGTTATCTTATGACAGTAATTAATGCGTTAACGTACATTCTGAAATGCGCTTTTTGACAACGTTAAGGGGGTTCTAACGTCTAACATCATCTCCCCCGTTCCTACGCCGGTGCTCAGTTTTAGGAGTCTAGGGATCGTCGAAATCGTGATTGATTTTCAGTTCAAGGTTCAACACTAAACGTTAAGTATATTCAGTATTAGACTTTTAGAATTAGTCAGTTTCTTTTCAATATTATTTCGTTCAAAATTCTGACACCGGAAGAAGGGAGGCAGAATATGAACAGAATTTTCAAAAATACGGGATATTATGTATACCAGATATATGTTTCGCATTCCTTCCTCTCCCTCGAATTCCCTCTGTGGTTTGACAAGTATAAGCTAATAATGAAATTATTTCTTGAACTTAATCCGCATCTCGAATTTCATGCCTTTACACTAAAGAACACCATTTCACCAATCAACTCTTTAAATATTGTAAAAGTGAAGAGAAAACTTCGCATTAAGCCTGAATCACCTCTGAACTTCTGCAACTATTTATCAGGAAAAAAACGAACTGACTCGCAAATCGTGGTCCTTTCCGCTAATCTGTATTATTGCTGATAAGTTCGCGGTGCCCTGGTCATGAACTCTTACAAAAAGATCTGTGATTTGAAAAGTTTGAACAGTAATATTGTCATAAATATCGCATATCGCATTGCCCGGAATAGTATTTTAATCTCTAACTCGTAGTTAAACACCTGTATGTTTATTGTGTGTCTTTAGCTAACATTTTTTGTGCTTCGATTTTCAGAAAGTGATATGCCCAAGCTCATTCCTCGTCCTTCCGTACGATCTCACGGTATGATGTTTTGATACGTTAAACTGGGTCATTCTGACAGAAAATGTTGAATCGAAGCTCTTTTATTTTGACTGATTTAGTGGGCGTTATCACAGAATCGGATACCCGGGAAACTGCCTGATCCGCCCCTTTCATTTAAGTCTTTAAAAAAAAGGTACACATTTACCGTCGTAACATTTTGGTAAGTGCTTTTCATTTCCAACACGAAAAATATGTCTAAAAATGTGTAGAATGTGCCCTACCCCTTCCCTTTCTTCCTGCCCCTCTTTTTTCCCCCACACCAAATACTGAAATCCAAGATCTACTATTGTTTCCTGATTGTGATCAATTTTTCAGACTACAAAGTACAAACTGTTGTAAAAGAATTATTTTTCCCATGGACAGCTCGAAAAATATTTTCTCCCTGTTGAATAAAAAGACATTCATATTTTCAAACCTCACGTGTGTTTTTGTCTTCACCAACCTGTACAAACGTGTCCAGGTTCATGTTAAGCTTCATTTTTTTTTTATTCCATGCCTTCGATCACCCATAAATAAAACAGTTAAACAGTTAAATAGAGTAAGTAACGAAAATTTTCTGATTTTGCGTGATATCATCACAGAATCGGTCTGCCACCCAGGGGCGTAACTAAGGGGGGGAGCCTCCCCCCCCCAGGTGTTTTGAAGCAGTAAAAGTTGGGAAATTTATAATTGTTGAACGCTAAAATTGGGAAATTGAAGTTTTTTTATAAGTCAATATTTTGAATTCTTTTGGGAAAATGAGGAACTTGATAAATTCGAATTGATGCCAAATACACTTCTTTTGTACATAATTATTTTGTAATTTACACCATTTCTCAAATTTAAAAAAAACAAACGAAAAGTCGCAAATTTTGTCAAAAAAGTTGGGAATTTCATTACAAAAAGTTGGGATTTTTTCAAAATTCCCCCCCCCTGAAAAATGACTTAGTTACGCTCCTGCTGCCACCTTGACACATGGACGAACTCGTGTATGTTACCATTATGCAGGGACCGATTGAGATTTAAAAATGTAACGGGAAAATATTTAATTGCATGATTCCCACATTTCATTTTTATCACTCCTCCGCCGTGTCTTCTCCTCTTTTCTCTCGCTTCCAGCCCGTACACCGGGCCAAAATACCCCAACATGCCAATATGCCGGCTCAAATCTTTTGAATTAGACCAACCCACTGGGAAATTTCCCGATAACTTATACGGCAAAACCGCCTCCGGCAGTATAAATTGGCAAAACTGAATAAGTACTGACGAAAGCGATGGCCCTTCAGACATCAATGGGTGTGTCACTTATCGTTTTCTCTTGATTTGGTCTCGTACCCAAAGTGAAAATTTGACAACATTTCGAAAAACAATTTGAAATAATTCTGAAACGCAGATTTGGCATTTTTTGTAAGAGTGACCCAGCTACTGTTTTCACAGTATTTTTGGAAACCCACTGATGATTCGCAGTTGCACTGTCATTGTTTTTAATCTTCTTCTTTTCTTTTGTCACTTCTGAAAAGGACGCAATAATGGGAAAAAGTCTAGTTTAACGCAAGAATCGTTGTTGAATCAAGAAGATGCAACTGCTCAACCCCATGCTGGAGAGTCTCTGGTAGATTTAGGAGAACCGTACAATCAGCCTCGTCAACCCCAACCGCCTCCGCCCGACGCTGCACCTGTAAGCCCGGTAATTATAGAGTTTGCGTTACTAACCAACAGCTTACTAATCTGAATCCTCCAAATTATCGAGGAATCATAAAATGTTGACCCTTTTCAGCTGTTCGTCTGTAAATGGTTCGATTTTGCGGAATTATTATTATTCGAAATCGTGAGCCTTCAAGTATTCTCAAACTTCTTTTTTCTCATTCATTTATGCCACCATGTTGAATACTCTTTCGCTATTATATAATGTAAGAAAAAAGAAAAACAAAATGTAACGAATAATCACTTACAGACCTGAGGAAAAATATTTTGAATGTGTACGTTCGGGTGAAAACGTGCAGTTCTCAGGCGAGAAACGAAAAACAGCGGAAAGTCCAAACTACATAGGGCGCCTTTCTCAATTTTCAAATTTCATAACTCACATTCGCCAATTCTGGATCCAGCGAGATTCAACTAGTCTTATTTGAAAACAAAAGTTTTGTTCTTGTAAATGAACTTGATCTTAACACCGTGTTGACAGAATTGTATGTTTTCACGCAAACGCACACCAATGTTGAATATAGGCAAGCTTATGGGTTTTGATCTGTCATCGGTGCTGAAAAGTCGCATGATTTAAGCATTCCTCAATGCCGCCTTCATTTTTAGCGTACGTCATAAGTTTCCTGGTACTCCGGCGACACACTCAGTTTGAAGAGCTTTTTGTTGCCAAACACTTAAGATTATGTGGCCCTCAGTTACGTATTCGAGTACTAATTTACCTATTCCGATTTTTTGAGCAAAGGATCAAAATTACGCTGATAACATTCTCGTTTCGCAGTTTTATGTATTTACCTGATTTTATTACCTGTAAATACGCCGTTTTGCTCGATCGTTTTGAGGGGGAAGGCTATAAAAGTGTGTAATATATTTATGTGTTCGAAATACTGAAACTCTCGAGTCCTGTTTAAAATGCATGCTCTTGTCCATTTAATTATCGTGTTTTGAGTTTGCACCGAGTGTTTTTTGTGTTCCTGACTCGTCCTCAAACTGTGCTCACAAGTGTGTTTTGTTTTTAGCTTTTTTTACTCGCATTACAAAGCCTAAACGCATTGTGTTTCCTGGACGCCAATATTTCTTTGCTAGTGGAAGCATGAATGTTAAGAATTACACTACTTGTACTATTATTTAAAACTCGCCACTTTACATTCGTAAAATATGTTTAGAATACGCCATAACTGCTGTGTTCTTCTCGAGGCGATTATCCAATGACAAATACGGTATCATAGTTTTTCAGGCTTGAAGATTAGGTATTCATTTACATTGGAGAACCGTCACGTTATTCAAGATTGGATATTTGTCGCGAAATTTCAGATAGAACTCGCTTACTGTAAAATGTCATTGATAGTTCCTTTGACAAACCAACTTTTCAAAGTCATTTGTTGCGTTCATTAGGTAACTTGGTGAGTGGAATATGGCAGTCATAAAGTAATTTGAGGACTCCGATTCATTAGCAAAGTAATGAGTCGTACAGAGTCAGTGGAGTAGCCAGACTTTGTATGAGGGGGGGGGAGGGGGTTCGTTTCTTCACTTTTACAACATTATAGGTGTAATACTTACCTACTATTACCAGAATAAATTTTAATTTTTCACATTTTCGGTTGATGCCGGGGGGGGGTCACCCTCCCCCCGTGTCTACGCCCCTGTACAGAGTGAAGTCTTTCTTCCTTTTTATTCAGTGGTATTTGCGAACACGTTCCTCGTTTAAAAAATTTAATTAGTAGCTAAAGGGAGTGAACTTAACTTATATGAGTTTTTCTTCGCGCCGCGTGATTCATGTTTTCAGACAATTTTTTTCAAATTTTTCAGTGTTGTTGTGCACTCTGGTTGCATTTCAGCCTAAGCGATATGTCTTACAAACTAGATAATTTTCGCATTTCACGTACCGATGCGACGTCAAAACTTTTCCTTGTGAAATGAATCAATTTGATCAGTAGTAGGTGGATGCACTGTTCGAGGGCGCCGAAATCTATAAATCCCATATGAAGCGAGATGAAATTTTCAAAGTGGATATTGTACTTTTTCATGTAAAAGTAGTAAACAATTTTTCGAGAAATCCATTTTTTTACTCTGGTTAGTTTCATTGGTGTTGTACTATTTTTTTATGAGTACGGCACCAATCACAGTCTCCGTTTTTTTATTTAAATGATAATTTTTCAAATTAGATGGGGAGGATTTATGTCTCTTTTCTTGAAGTACCGCTTTCTCCATCACTTCCAAAATGTTACTCTGTTTCAGTATGTAGTAAATATGTTTGCCCATTCTTACTTTTGAACTGGTTAGTACATGGTAAACTGGAAAAGTTGCGTACTTCCTTAATAGAAAAGCTATTTTCTATGTATAAGTATAGACAGTGTCAATCACTGAAAAAATAATCTGAGGAATGAGTTCGTCTGAGTGTTTTCAAAGTCAGTACTAGTGAAAATTACCGCGAATGTACGCGTGTTTTTGTTTTCCATAAGAGTTATTTTATTCTGACCTTTTGACCCTACAGTTACTTTACCAATACCCCTTCCTCCCACCTTTCCATTTTACGTACCTAGATATTGTGTTTGAAATTTGTTAATTGATGGAAAAAAATGGAATTTTGAATTTCGGATTTTCGATCAAAATAATTGTTATAGCCACTCTGTGGAAGCGATTCTGAATGAGGAGGAAAAATTATCTACCGAAGAATTAAAAGAATAATTTTTCTTTTTTGAACATGTCTCATCTGCTTTCGAAGTAAGGGTAGGTAAACATAATAGGTATGCACAGTTATTAAGCTTGCGAGTTGAAGAAGAATCATTTATTCGAGACATTTCTTAGTATTACTTCAGCGCCATTATATTTAAGTTCTAATACAGAAGAGCTAGGTTACTCGTATATCAGTTCGTTTTTAGTATCTGTTGCGGGTATTGCTAACGTAACATATAATTCATTTTACTCCGATTCTTGCCCCTCCGGCCACTGATACGATACTCGAAATGGTACTTTCCGAGGCCGGGGGTGCGGTGTCTCAGAGGCCACTTTGGCATGCGTGCATCGCCATACGTCTTACAAGACATTTATTCCGATTCTTGGCTGCAAACCAGGGCCGGCGAAAGTCCAGTTGCACTGGAGCACGTGCACCTGGTTGGATTTTCCACATTTTTTAAAACTTATTGGTAGGTACTTATCGGGTGTTTCTTGTGTTTCAGTTTTCTTTGGGGGGGGGGGGGGTTGTTCCAGGGTTCCTTGTTTGGAAGTTTTGTATTTGCACTGAGTGAGAAAACGAAAAATCGCCGACCCTGCTGCAAATGGTTAGGTTCCTCGAAAGAATTATTTTTGTGTCGGTTCTCAAATGTACAACTCTCCTCCCTCATTTTTCACAACCTATTAGTTCGCACAGTTTTCTCTTATTGTTTTATTTATTAACTTACATCCAATGTCGTTATCCGGTTTTTGTTTTACTTGGTTGCGAATGCCTGTAGTTGTTGATTAATGGGTTTATTATTGTAGCTGTGAGCTAAGAAAAATTGTACTATTTTCCTGTGAAATTAATTTTTGTATACCTACCCGTAGGTACATATAATATCAAAACGCAAAAGCTGTTAGTTCTTGCTCTATATATGATGATTTATTGATTTATTAATCTAAACTGCGTATATCTGGTAATGTTACTTATTTATTCTCGAATTTGACTTACTTTTCTCAGTAACATTAGTATATTATTGGTATATTCGCGTGCGAGAATTCTTTTTTATATTTAAAGTTGTTTTATTAGTACCTCCTCCAGACTTTCAGGGTGCTCTCCAGTATTTTTCAGTTTTTGTGGTATTTACCCATACGTGGAGCTATCAACTATAATTGCTGACGTCTTTTACCTCGCAGTATATAAATTTTAATTTTCGAAAAGAAAATTAAGTAGTGCCCCTTCTCCCGACTGGAAAATATCATTCGTTACACAAATTGTGCATAATTTTTACCAGCGGCCTTTTTAGCGTTTAATTTTGACAAATTATTCAGTTTGTATATTTGTTTTGTATTGCAACTCATCATGTTCTTCTTTCTTCTCTTTTCTGTCCGTCTTCTTTATTTAGGGTATTGATACTACTGGTCCGAAAGCAACCGAGAAAATAGACGAGTTTCCTAGTGAGTTTGAATGTTGCTTTTGCACAACAAAGGTACTGTATCATTACACAATTTAAAGTGGCTACGTATGAGAGAAACTCGTACGTGCTTCGCATTCGTTGACCTTGTTCACATCGCAGTTTTACCTCTACATGTACCTATATAGTTTTCTAATTCAGTTTTCTTCGATACAAGCTTTTACAGTAGATAGCTTTTATTTCGGCGAGGGTGGGCAAATCCCTGGATGTCTGTATTCTTTCATCGTTGTTATTCCAGAACTCCTTTCTGTCAATTCAGCGTGAGCGTAGAGATCCTCGAATACATTTTGGTATACATTCAGTACCGCGTTTACTTTAAAGTTCAAGCTCTGTAGGAATATTATAAATACATCTGCAAATTAGAAACGCCTCGGGAATGACGTTCTTTTGGGGCTGGGTTTGACTTCCCACGCTGATGTAGTATTACCGTAAATGCGGCATGGAAGTATTACGGAGGCATTTCAAATGAGAAGTTTCGAGCATCAGTCCATTTTTACAACTACACCGGATAAAAGATATTCACTTACGCCTACAGTTTTTATGGTGCAAAATAATTACTGGCTGTGCTGCTAGATACACAACAAAAGAAATCGGATCGAGTTGAGATAGTGTATTGAACAAATCGAAGTCTATGTCAGCTTGAGTAAATTCATCATCTGCCCATAGGTACTATCTTAGTGTCCTTGTGACGATATATGTTGTATTATTTTCGATGTACTCTCTGTTTCAGCACTGTCTTCGCTTTTATGTTTCAGTGTCGATATTATTTTCGCCATACCTAATTCTTCAATATTCATTCACACGCTTTGAACATTTCAGTTAGGCCTACATTTGCTTTTGGCTTTGATATTCGTCATGTTTGCGAATGCATTCTTATTGGATCCTGTTATTGTTATTCTTGTTAGTTTTGCTTCCAATTCCTCGTGCTAGAAATATTGTGTCTGTTGGGATCGGGTACACGTATATTTATTCGTATATTTATTCACCCTTGATTACACGTCGGTGTTTTATTAAATTACTGGTTGTTGAGTAGAACAATTCAAGTCTCTCTTTGTCACATAAACTAGAATGAGTTGTATACCTGTTTCATGTACCATGTTAAAACCGCGACGTTGAGTTTCATTTCAGGTAAACTGAAAGTACAACCATCCAGCGCTTATTCTGCTCGTTTGGCAAAGTACTAAATTTGGTGTAGCCTCATCATAGGCTTATCATATAGGTATGACGCAGAATGAACTAACGCGCTGATTTTTATAAGGAAAAGGTTTTTTAATACGCTCGCTGTGGTGAGAGCAAATGGAATCAGAGTTTCGCTTTATTATATACGAACTTTTTCCGCCTTCTTAAAGTCTTGACGCGACAATAAGGAAAGCTTTTTTATCGAACGCTAACCCATGATAGAAGAAAAGGGCCTTGTCTTCTGTTTTCCACCTGTCGCTATTTTTTGTTCTTCGTGAACTTGATACAGCTTTTGAAACATATAACACCGGAATACCTGTGTGTGTCGTGTCGCTTTCTTGTTCTCTTTAACCGCGTACATGTGTAATTAACAATAACACCTTTAATGATACTGGTACATAATACTTTAGAAAACCTGTGCAAAATGCGAATGCAATAGCAATCTTATAATTAGGGTACATGTGGTTATTCGAAACAGGCTTGGTTACGGTTTTTCTGTTCACCACAACGTCTCTCCGCTTATCCGGGTGGTCGAATTCGAACAAAATGTTGATTTTACCGATCGTGTTTGCACGCCTATTTATACAAAATGCGATAGGTAAGTCCTGCCACGAGCAAATATTATTAATGTAGCAAATTAATCTTGATAGATACCTAACTTTTATTCGTTTCCTAAATTATATTTATTTAGCGATTTTCAAACGTCTTTAAACTCGTAAATCCTATAGGTACCTAATATAGTCGTATATAATTATGTAACCCTGTAATCAGAATCCAATTAGAATATTTTAAAAGATAACAACCATTTTTAGAATTAATCCAATCCGTAGCCTAGTATGATCCGAATCAGTGAATTGTAAAATACGTTATTGTTGTAATCTTTTTGTACATCTTGAATCGCTGACATTTTACATCCAAAGACGCTGACACTGGTTGTATGTATGAGACCATCGTCCTCAGTGATGAACCTGACCCTAACAGAAATATTTCACTTCGAAAAAAGTGGAATTTAAAATAGATCTCAATTATTCGAGTAAAAGTAACACGAGCGTAACTTGGGGAATCATTAGGACAAAGATCTTGGATATCGCCTCTTCATTTTATTTATTTTCTTTCTTGTATATAAATTTGTTCATTTTGTACCCCGAAGCAGTGGCGTCGGAGTAGGAGGGACAGAGTATTACTTTTACCTCCACCTCCTTAAAAAACATTTAAAAAAGTTGGAAAACTATTGCGTAGTTTGACAAGAAAGTGCCTTGAGAGATGTCGCGAGATTTCTGAAGATACACAAGATTTTTTGCTTTTTACCATCTACCTCCACTTTTGACGAACTAGAGAAACTTTTTTTGGGTTGTTTTATTTCCTCCCGAAAGAAAGAAAGACAAACAAACAAAAAACCTTCGACACTACAACCCCGAACTATGGAAAACTAATGTTCATAATGTATTTTTTGATTATTAGTGACAGCCACACTTACGAATTACTTCTGTTCTGAAATAATGAAGGGAATTTTTCACAATGACTCCCTGCAGCCTAAATTCGAGTTGAAAATGATCACCGATTGCTTTCAAACGAATTATAGAATGTCCTCGCGATTAAATTAAATAACTTCGCGGATCATTTACTGAAGCCAATAAATTGAAGGGTTCTTGAGATGAAAGATATGTGTTTCGCTCCTGTTTCACGACAAATGATACTCAATATTATAGTTTCTGAAAGAAAGAGAATTTCCACGTAAAACCTAAAACTTACCTTAAGTATCTTAGAATATTGTTGTGTACCTACTTAGAAATCCAAAATATAGGTACATTGTTATTTCATTACAGGGGTTGAATAATGACTGGTTTGGAGCCTGAGGGACGGTAAATTGATTATGAAGTTTAAGTAGGCAAGGTAGCCTAACGTTGCCCCTGTACGATTTCAAACATTCAAACTCGACTAAATGCATTTTGAAGTGTCATTTTAAAGGGTATTTTGACTGATTTCAGTTGGAATAAAAAAGGTACGAATATTTCTAGCCGCTAGATTGACGAGCGGGTAGTCACTTGAATGCCATGTCTCTTCAGTACCTGTTCAAAACTGGTAAAGGATTTATAAGAATTCACTTAGAATCAGTAACCTATGAACTTGAATGTCATCCTCTGTACTACAACTCCCGTATGCGTACCAGCTGTTCCAGTTTGTATTAATAATTGTAGTACCTAGATGAGAATGCATGGTCTTACCTTTTTGTAAATCTCCCTTGTAGAAGAGATCCTAAATGCTATAGACATGTAGGAACATGTGGGTCGTAGGACAAAATGAGGTAAAAAGTAAAAAAATAATGGAAATCTTGCGAGTTGGTGTAGAAACATTAAAATAGGTAATTCTTTCCTGCCTCTCAATGTTACCCGTTCATAAATCCCAGAATATTTGAGAAGATCCCAGAAGAATTAGTTATCGTATCATGATCTCAGGTATGTGTTGTGGTATCTCCGTAATAATAGTTAGAATACAGTCAACGGGTCCATATGCTGCTATGCGGTAACCCTTAATACAAGTAGCTACATCATGTACTCTCCCTTTTATAGTTGAGGGTTAGATGAGATAACCAGGGCGTCATCCTGTGGGTACTCAGATTTGTCAATTAGCAGATGTACATAATCAAACATGTATTTCTCACGTCAATAAACATCTTCTGCGTAAGTTGCCCTTTAAATAGGTACCTAACCAACGAATGAAGTTGTATGAAACCATATTCAGTGCGTGTTAAAATCAGGATCTTCAATCTTTGATTGATTAATATAATATTTATAATTAACAATTCCTGTAATAGATATAAGACTTCAGTAGATATCAGTATAGGTATCTAACAAAAAACGGAAAATGTTCGAATTTGGTCCTCCCTCCCGCTAATTTTTTTTTCCTTTGGATGTAAAAATAAACCTATGAGAATTTCAACAAACTCGAATAATATTAACCCGTGCCGAATTGAGTTTAAGGTTCAAAAAAAAAACATGTCCACGCGCGCCCGTAGGCGCCGCGGTTGCCATCGCCTGACGCTCTGCGTAACGCGCGCCATGAACTAACGCGCAGACATTGAAACACTAGCATATTTTTGCCGCCTAAAAGAAGCATTTTGAAATATTTCACCTTCGCAACCTATACATATTATATTGTGGCTTTCTACCAACATGTCTTATCCTACGGTATCATTTCACTGGGGAGGGTTCTGTCACACAGGCCCTATTAAAGTACCGCAGAACTTTGTAGGAGGTCCATCCTCAACTCCCATCACTGGAATCCAGAAAATGAATAATGTAAACGTCAATGAATTCGCAGACCAGTGCGGAAAGCGCCTGCCGCTGTTCACTTTGAAAATTGAATGTCTATTCTGATTATGAAATGACTTCTAAACCCGCTCCCGTATAGGTTCAGGACCTCAGCCGGCCTTCCCTGGATGGACAATATCCCACTGTCGCAATCAGGCCAAGTACAAAGGGTTACGAACTTTTCAATATGTGTTCACCTCAAGCTAGATGTCTAACAAAAAAACTCTGATGTAAAAAGGTATATAAACAATAAAAATATAAATAGCATTTTCTTATCACCAATCTTCACCACACAAACATCCAACGAGAACATTCCCTCATGTCCTGCTCTTCCCCGACCACCCTCCTTCGTAGTCTTCAATGACCATTTTATATTATACATTTTCTTAATTTTTAAATTTTAACTATAATTTGTAATAAGCTCCCTCCCCACTCGGGACGTGTGATTTAGAGGGAAAGAGTAAAAGGTAATTTTTGTCGCAGTGCTGGTATCAAAATGAAATTAACCCCCTTTTGAATTAAATTGAATTATTAAAAGAACAAAATTGGCGGTACAAATAATTATTATAGCTGGGTTGAAATCCTAAAATTCATTTAAAAACATTGAATGAACGGGATTGATTATAGATACTTCTCGGTTATTTATTGAACGTTTCCAGTTTTTGACACCTCGCGTATGGGACAGAAATTCGAACCTGCACTTGTTCTGTCGAACCCGCAAACTAATATTAATTTCGAAAAGCCGTTGTGTTGGAAAAACAGCTTATCGAATACATTTTATGGGGTGAAGAGAGACATCCGAAGTCGATGCCTGTTGATCTTGAACGCAATCGAATGCTCCTGTGGCGAGAAATTACGATTTTCGTTTAAGTTCGTCGATGCGGTTAAATCCGTTCAAAATAAGAATGCCAAGCAACCCGCAATACAATTCGGTTTTCTTGCCTCGCGGATTGTTGCGAGGAAAAAAGGACGAGGGCGCGCACACACCTATCAGCACACCGTGATATGAAAGTGATAATAAAAGCATTCGGTGCGTGCCCTAGCGTCTGTGCACGTCAGTGTGAAGTCGGCTATCGCCCCTTCAATTTTTGTTGGCATTCTTTTCGAACAGGCTTTAGGTGAAGCTACCAACGTTCCAAGAGATAACAACCTTTGCATATGAACGTGCTCGGATATGGGTTTTTCAAATTTTAAGCTTCAGTGAGCCAGGGATAATATTATACAATTTGGTTGAAATTTTCAGGGGTTCATTTTTACACATACAGGGAAAAAATTGGCAGGGGGACGTGCAAAAGAAATCGAAAAATTAGTTGCACCCTGGTATTTAATAAATTTGAATGAACCCGCACTTATTGTTACAGACGTGTATTTCGAAAGGGTGGCGGGATTCGATGCAAATTCCTCTCAATAAATCGAATTTTGAATTGAACGATCTTCAACTTAGTTTCAAAATATCCGGTATACTACCTGAGTTTAACGCATTTTTTCACTAATCTTTTCAGTTTATTGACCCGTGTATTCGTTCGGTGTCACTGCGACTTTGGCCCTTCATTGCATTTACGTTTTCTGTAATTCACCGGCGAATTTGCTTCCTTCTTTGGGAGTACTTGACCTATTACTTGTATTTCATCTCTGCCTGGAGTGGTTTGTTATAATAGGAATAGCGTAATAACCAAAGCAAAAGGTCAGTGTCTTGCGAGTAAGAAAATATTCCATACAGAAGTCGGTGACTCCAAAATATGAGCATGTAGCAGAGCAAAGGTCAATACATCCGACTGAAAGATAATAACAGATTAATACAACCTTATAGAATACATATATACTCAAAACCTTTTTCAAACAGAATAGTTCGGAAAGTACAAGGTTGAATGTTATTAACCGCTTCATTCAGGGCTACAGAACCCAAAATTTGAAGTTACCAAGCTACAACTTTTAGCTTACGTTTACTGACCTACCATTTTTTTTTGTTGCATTTTTACTCGCTATAGGTGTTTGTAGATTTCCAAAGGCATGACTGTTGTGCCTGTGAATTTCATGTCTATTATGTTTAACTATTGTTTCGTGTAAATGTGGCACCTTATAAAAATTTTTGTGCGTGTTTGTGTGTGTATGTGTTTGTCTTCGTCCTTGATGTTTATGAATATCTAGTTGCACCAAAAAATCTACATGCAATATTCGTATGCACTCCATATTAATCGAATTAGGTTTCAGGTTGTATTTGTTTATGTGATCGATTAAATTCTGGAAGTTCATTACTTGCCTTTTTGAATTTTTCTCTTTCATAGTGAAAGAATTTTCAGTTTTACGAGTCTCGTTATTGTTCCTTGGCAACCAAAAATTCAGAAAAAATGAAAACACGCTTTATGATAACGCAAGTTTTTGTGCTTCACGTAAGAAAGTGTTCGTCCCCCGGTTATTAACCCCCTCAGACCAAATAAGCGAACAAATTATCTTGATAGCATGTAGTTATGTTTGCCTAATCTTACTTTTGAAGGAGCTGTTACACAGTCAGTAGAAGAAATTATCTGCTCTATTTTGTCTCATGATTGGTAATGAACTAACTTACGTGCTAAAATCTTATATTTTTCTGAATTTCCCGTATAAATTATTCTTTTAATTTTCACCTAATCGTGAAAATGACTACAATTCTAATTTTTGTAGATTTTTCTTCATCGCCAGGGATAAAAATAGATTTCACAAACATTCAGTTGAATCGATTGACATTTTGTTTGGATAAGCGTCACTCTAGTCTTACTCAAAAGTCCCACCTGTTTTTTAATTTTTTCATTTCAGTAGTAATAAGAATTTTTCCGGAGAAATAAGTGATAATCTCTTCTATCCTTACCTTTCTTCTGTTGATCGTATTTCAGCCTCTTTAGAAGTAAGAGTAGGCAAACATATCTACGTATAATCAAGATGAATTGCTTGCTTTCCAGCTGACGGAGGGTCACACACTCATATGCTGTGTGTATATTTTGTATCACGCGACAGCCCTTATCCAGTACTGTTCCCTTGCAGCTTGAGGCGTTCGTAGGGAACTTCATATGCTCGTAGTAATGGTATACCTAGGTATCACTTTGTACGGGCGGTTCTTCCGTTGTTGAGTTCTTTGAAAAGTGATACGCAAGTAGGTATGAGGTTCCACATCTGCCTTTTGCTCGCCTTTCTCACTCCACTCAGCCCCGTAGAGAGAAAAAGAGGGCCTGGAGGGAATTTCCATGGGCCCCCTCTCCTTCCAGTTCATTTCGTCCTTTTCTTAGATGGGAAAAAATTATAAGCTACGGGATAAGAGGTTTTTTTCATGGTGTAAGGAGTGACTGCTGATTTGATGTGTATGATTGAAATTCGGGCATTTTAAAAATATCGGGCTCCCTTGATAATCCGGGCCCGGGGTATCCCCCCCCCCCCGCTCTCGACAGGGTTGACTTCACTTCAAATAGTGTTTAAACATTTTGAAAGATCGTTAACCTTTTTCCTACGCAGTTCATAATCCCCGAATGTTGGAGATGTTCACTAATGAAACGAACTCATTCGTAAAAAATTGTATCTTTTGAAGCAGTATATCTGTTTTCGAGGTAACGTGTCATTCAATAATAGCAGCTTGGGAATGGTCAACAAAAACAATCAAGCTAAGTGGTCCTTGTCTACAAAATCAACGCTAAAATATGAAAGATGAAGAAAAAGGTATCATATGAACTTTTGGAATGCGTTACGTGAAATTTGTCGTCGTAATCGCTACACTTTGTTCGTATATATTTATGTCAACGTATCTTAAACTGCTATTTGTCATCATGTCATTGTGTCTGTGTCGTACCTGAAAATGCTCTGTGTCGCAGTTCTGTCATTTTGACATCACTAAAATATCTCATCAGAGAGTAGATTAAAGAGGAAAGAAAAATGAAAAAAATGGCTCAGCCCTGGAACTCGTATTTTTCAGCTTGATTGTGGTTGGAGGCATACGTACGTCCCTCCGTTTTAATCATGACACGTGAAGAGTGTCTTAACTAAATTTTTCATCATCTGTCGTCCGTTTGCGCTAAAATAATACGGGTCCAATTTATAGATTCTGTAGGATTTGGGTAGTATCGATATCTTATTCGATTACATGATGTATGTGTAGAGGTAACTTCTCGTTCCACTTTGTCATTCCTATTTTTGAAATTAATAGCTCGTTCAAAATGTTTCGTAACCCCTTTTAATGAGTTAGCTGAGTCAGTTTGTCGAGGTAGTTCCCTCTTTTCGCCGAGTTCGGAATAATTACTTTTAGATTAAGAGATCCTACGCCGAGTAGTTGTAAATTGTAAAATTCATATACATACACACACGCAAAATTTGTATACAACACCTGTAGAAATAAACAACTTCTGGTATACACATACGTGTAATGAGTATAAAGGATTATAATTACAATATAGTCATGTATTTAAAGCATGCATGCGCTTGATGTAGCCAAGTAGTGCCCTGAATTGACGTGTGAAACTATTTTTATTATAAATTGAGAATTTTAACGATACACTGTTATTTTGCAGTAGAGTAGACGCGTAGAAACTGTATGTTGGTCTGTTGATGTGCTTGTTTTTTTATAAATGATATTCAAAAATATATAGGTGTACACGTATTAGGTGTTTTTCGAATACCAACTATATTATGGCGGGAAAAGGCACGATATGGTCCAGCCTATCGACTTGGTGGTTCATTTTTTACCTTTTATCGCCATTGCATTGGAATTTTTTTGCATTTGTTATACATCAGTGTCGAACTGGCTCATAGGAAAAGTTCGTCCCAATTTATATTTGACGTAGAATTGTTTGAGTTGCCTCATTTTCACCTTTACGAATAAAAGAAGTTTTCACTGGAAATGTGGCTCGTGTTATCCTAGCTAGTAGTTTCTCTTCAACCCAATAATTCGGTAACTTAATAATCGAAGAACGTAATTGGGAATTTGCCTACTTTTACTTGGAAAAAGAAGTAGCGTCTTTTCAAAATGTATTTAAAGACTAAGCGAAGATACATAAGACCATAAAGTTCAAAAATGCTACTCTCTCCTGAAGTTATGAGACAGCAATATCCTCAAGTATCAATATGCTGAAATGGCATACATTTATAATTTTCAAAAGAAAAACTCGATCATGTTAAAGCATCATCGCCGGCCTCTTATCTTCGCTTTGAATAGTGTACCTCAGTTGATGTACTCGCCAGATTGTTTCGTCAAAGCCTCATTTAAATCCGCTAAGGTGTGCTAACCTTCGGAAAGTTTCTTCGTAGTTCTAAAGAATCTTAACGCAGTCGTATAATCAGGCTTTAACAAGTTGTAACATAAGATTTCTTACAAATCTTAGTTGATTCTGAACAGCTCGAATGACGAAAAAAGAGGAAGGATCATGAAGTCTCAGCACACAAGGAGGCCAGAAATGGGAACTGAAGTAAATTAATATCTCTTTTTCAACCAGTTAAAATGCAGGACACAAAATAGATACAAGAACAAGATTCAGGGTGAGGTTTTTTTGTGAGTTAAAGGTGGACGGGACTTAACATAATTTTGTCTGAAATTCCTAAAGATGACTCATTTATGTTTCCAAAACACTTGAGTGAGGCATTTCGTCGACCGGGGAGTTTTAAAATGCAGACTTGTTGTGTCGTAACCAGCCCTGAAGACTTTTAACGACGCTTGGACGAGTAACGTTCTTAAGTGTCTTCGTAGATTCTGAAATAACCTCAAGGAGTATACAGCATCTTAAGAATAAATTTCAATAGAATAGTAACAAATCTTTCAGCTTAATCCTCAGGACCCTTTGAAGACACGAGCTACGAGCCATAACGAATTTTAATACAATCTTCATGAATCCCAACAACTTCAAGCATAGCCTTCAAAATCTTTCAGCTTAATCCTCAGGACCCGTTGAAAACACGAGCCACGAACCATGACGAATTTTAATACAGTCTTCACGAATCCGAACAACTTCAAGCATAGCCTTCAAAATCTTTCAGCTTAATCCTCAGGACCCGTTGAAAACACGAGCCACGGGCCATAACGAATTTTAATAGTCTTCACGAATCCCAACAACTTCGAGCATAGCCTTTATTAGTCATAATAAGTTAACGAAATATTGACATGTCATACGAAAATCTCGAAGAGTTTTGAAACAAACTCAGCGGTTGTGACAGAGGTCCTAAAATGAGTCTAAACATGTACTTTTCTCGAGTCTCAATGTTAGCATGATTATCATGAAAGGGGTGCATAGCAAAATATGCTACATTTTATTCTAAGATTTGTGTGGCTCGCATTATGAGGTCATCAGATTTATCTTTTACCCGTTTCATTCCTTGTTTTTCTTTGAAAATACACATTTTTCTGACAGTTTCGCGAAATCGTCTTCGCCCAAAACTTCGCTCATGTATACTATACCATTGCTTCCAGAAAATAAAGAATTTCCCAAAGAAATATGCTCCTTTTTGAACTCTCAACTTATCTCTTTAGAAATTTGGTTTTTCAAAATTGATTTCCTCCCTGTTGACCAGACGTGAAAAAAGATGATCAGAAATGTTTTCACACCATACTCGTACACTTTTAAGCGAAATTTCACTCGTCTGGAATAAGTCTTACACTTAGTCGCCTTAATATCAAAAATTGAATTTTTTATAGGCATTCTACCTTATTTGGATATCATTTTAAAAATTATTCCCAAAGAATTCCGATTTTTGTTTCTCGAAATAAAATTTAAAAAAATTCTGTCTTCTTCGCTATACATTCTATATCGATTTATAGGAAAAAAGCTATCTTCAACTTCCCATCTTTTTAGAAACTGTTCGTGTACAAATGCAGAAAATAATCTTGCTGTGCGATAAACTGGTAACTTGTCGTAGCCATGTAAACGAAATCGTGAAAATGACAATAATGTGCCTACTTGTTTAAAACGATTACAATAATTCCAATATCATATTTGCAATCGCGTATACGTAACCATCTGTTGATTCGGATAGTTCACTTTTAAGTACCTACCATATTCTAGAGGATTTTGTATTTTGCTGGGCGTCAAAGCGTGAACATGATAATAGTGGAGCGTAAATTTAATAACGATTCTCGTAAAGGTCATAAAACTATAGTATCGATATTAAATATACGAGTACGAGGGACATTATAAATTGCATAAGTATAGTATAGATACGTGTGGTAACTGAAGCGTATAACACGCTTATTTTACGTTGCAGGATTATAAACAATTCGTAGACGCTGAAAATTTAATGCAATTTCCGATAAACGAGTCTAAAAATCCCATATGCATGGAACTGAGAATGATGAAGCCTTCGACTAGAGGCGAATCGTCTCTGTGGGGCGCTCAAGAAATTGGTAGTATCGGTAGCTCCGATACGTACGCAAGCTGCAACACTCAACCGTTCAACTCGCAAGCGGATTTAACGGACACCGTTTTCGACCCCCTTTTAGATAGTTCCAACGTTTACATTAATCCTTTGCAATGTCATAATATGAACAGCAAATCCGCTTTCGCTAATTCCGCTTTAAGAAGCTTGGGCGCCTCTCCTCTGGAAGAAACGTACAAGGGATTCGGAGTCGTGGACCGCGGTAGTCGAGGCAGCCTCAACGATGCGATTACCACCAAGAACTGGAGGACCCGATTTCAAAAGGTAATAGCCGGTAGGCATTAATGTGTGAAGAATTTGAGGATCACTATATGGCGTCATAGAAGGACATCTCAATCCATTTTTCGAGTCCAACTATTGCACACCCATTTATAAAAGTATTGCATCAGCAATGGTCCCCCCCCCCCCTAATTTGATCAGTTTCATGTAGTTTCAAACTGATGTTTGTGTGTAAGTTCCTACTTCAGAAAGTTTCGCGCTCTGCGGTTTAACATCTTTTAGATGTGACCACAACGAACTAATAAAGATGATAACAATTTTTGCAACCGCTATTTAGCTGTCGAAAAAATAGGTCGATCATTATTCTGTTACCATTCAAAAAAATATGTCCCAATCATTCTCCCCCGCCCCCTCCCCCAAAACAATCACCCTTATTCTCCTTTAACTCAAGATTCAGTGTCTTCTCCGTATATTCTTTCCACTGCGTGCGCTTATCCGACATTTTTCGACTGCCGTTTGGATGGGACCGGATTTAGGATTTTTTGACTCGGAACCCAAGCTTGTGATGTGTAGCTAGGTGGTAATATTCGAATATCCCCACTAACAACCTAGCGAACACAGCGACTACAGTATCAGTCGAGGTGAAAAGATAGCGCGCCCTGTAACCCCCACTAGTTCGAACGAACACAGCACTACATTCGCAGGGCGTGTTACCACCAGATCAAAAAGACTGATTCTGTCGCGTGCACTTCGTGGCCAGCTTACTCAACATCATGAAAACTCGTGGCTAGTATAGCAAATTGCGGCTGCATACTCTTCGGCACAGAGAAGAAACCCTCTGACGCAACCCCTCTGACGCAACAAACTGTAGCGAAAGCAACTGCAAACTACCCCGATTAACTCTGCCCAGGAAAGTCGCGCGTCAGAAACCCCGATCGTCAACGTCTGGCATCGGAAACCTGATGATGACTCCTATTTTAAGAGAATGAAATCTGATTTTAATGATTTTATTGATTTGTGATAGCCTAATGGTACCTATAAATAGTAATTTTTTAGGATTTGTAATTTTCCAGGAGGGAGGACGTGTATTCATAGTCGTTATTTTCCGTGCATATTCGTAACCGATTGGCGATCGGTAAATAATTTGTGTTCTCATTTTTCTCATTTGATTTGGGCCCAGGCTTGTTGGTGTACCTCTAAACTCGGCCCTGCATTTGGCAGATTTGAAAAGCTTGGTACAAAAATCTCTTCATCCTTTCTCAGTGAAATATACGCGCATGGCGAGTTCTCTACTGAAAATATGAAAAATTGAAGGGGGAGAAGGTAAAGGAATAAATTTTCATCACCCCCTAAGAGTAACCAGAGCCAAAAGTGAAGACCTCTTCAGCTCACTGTATCCTGTAGGTACCAATATGTTTTCGTCAGAGCAAACAACCGAAATCCGTATACATAAATCTCCCCGATTTTCTGTTTCCTGAATTCCATATTGAATGGATGACTTTGCCGATCGGCGTCTCTCGGACTGCTTTCCATATGTCTGTATTTTAATCTTACTTCTTTTTCTTTGAAGTGAATGGAGTTGACAGTTATGATGTTATGGTTCGAGATCCAATAATTAAGATTCGCAGATTTTAGGGGAAGAACCAGATAGCTAACGGTTTTATGGCTAATTTTTGAGGGTGTTACCCTCACTAACATACCAAATTCCCTCAAGTCTACCAACCCTCCCTGCTCATTTTTAGTAGGTTTCGAAACCCCTGCTCAGTGTTGATACCTTCAAAAATGTTGAGAACGGTCGTGTCTGCGGAAAGTATTTAAAAAGTTTGCTTTTGAAAGGATTTTACTAAATGTGATCCTTCGTGTTTTCTTAATATCTGCCTCGCGAACGTTACAAATGGTGGATTCCACAGGATTCCTTATTCCTCAGAGATTTCTTCCTACTAGATTTTTACTCTCCCCCCTTCTCCTTTGTGTCGCCATCTCTGTGATATTGCACGTGTACAATTTTTTATGCATTTCAATAGAGAGACTATAGTTTATTGTGTGTAAAAGTACCAGAAAATTGATTCGGAATATGGAATATTTGCTACTAAAAGTCACTATCAGCTTGGCCCCAGTTTGGAATTGCGGTGTCAAGAGTCCGGATCAGGGTCAGGAATTTCATAAAAATATTTGTATACCCAAGCATCAATGATGAAGGGTTTACGGTCGCTAAACCTGTTTTTGACGTTATTTTAGTCCCTTTTCGATAAGGAAGAGCTAAGCCATATATTTATGATAATATGAGGACCAAAATCATCATGTAGGGTTTTCAAAGTGACTAAATTGAGTTTTGAAAACATCGGCACGAGGTGGAGGGGTGGAGAAAAAAATGAAGTAATTCCTACGCTGTACGTATTACTTTGAATTTTTCCTATTTGAGACCACCCCCCCCCCTCTCCTTATGTTCTCCTGTCCTCGAAGTGAAATCAAAATAATATCAAGGATTCAATGACTATGCAAACGAATTATTTGATATCCGCGTCGTATTTTTCGAAATCCGGACCTCCATCTCTTCCTAATTTACAAGTATCCCAATTTTCAACTTCAGATGGCACTGATGGCAAATATGAATTCGTCGATCTCAAACTCAGGGCATAATACCCACATTATATTCTTCACACTCTCTTAAGTGTAGCAACTTGAAGACCCTGTCAGCCTCTTAATAGAGGTGTCTATTTTCATCAATTTTTTCTCAAACCATGAGTTCCCTTGGTACTGGCGTTTTCAACTTCGATTCACACTGTTATTCAAAATAAGTTGAGAAACCTCCAACACCCTACAAGCAATGTTTATATTGTACTTACTTTTTTATCTGAAAATTTCAGTTCCTCCTACTTCTTTCATTATCACAGCTGCAGAAGCGCAAATAGGGCTCAGAACAGGGGGGCTTAAGCCCCCTTATTATGAAGCAACACCACACCCGACATAATTTTCTTCGGTAATCTTTTAGAGTTTAGGGGGCTATTTAGAAGTTTGGAGGGCAAAGCTCCCCCAATCCCCCACCTATTTGCGCCTATGCACAGCTGACAAAATGGAGTCAATATCTAAATTAATGTGAAACACGAATTTATGCGACACTGAAACTCCTGCATTTGATACCTATATTGTTTTTCATGGCATTTTCAATCCCGCTGTGGTCTTTGGTGTATGACCTTCAACTTGGGGTGAAACTGACTCAAAGTATCGGATTCTTTGGTGTGGATTGCATTTGAAACTAAAATTTTTTCGAACATTCAAGTCTTTGTGAGCTCAAAAACTTCCGCAATTATTGTTTTTTAAAAGCTGTTTCTGGGTGAGGGGGGGGGTACAGAATTTTATATGTACGCTATCTAGTTTTGAGGGAGCTGAAAGTAAAGAATTTCAAGGAGTGGAAGAAAAACTATGGAGGTAAAAAATTGATCGTAGGTAACATTAATTTAAATCCTCCGGTAAATGGCCGAATAAATACTTCAACAAGCGGACAGTCAGACAGATAAACAGATACGTAGATAGATAGATCATATAGGTATAATATATATTTTCGTACACTTGTATAGCATTGCGCTCGTTATGACCCTCGGATGCTAACAGTGGCACGTTTAAGGGTGATTGTAAATATTTGATGTAAACTTTTTTGCACAAAAAATAAATAAATAAAGGAATAAAAAGTAAATTAGAATAAATAGATAATTAGACAGTCACATTGTTCGTGACTGACCGTTCACAGCGCATAAATATGGTCCTATAAGTTTTCCCACCATAAGAGATATCAATTTACTTCTGAATTTTTTTATTGCTTAAGTTCGGTTTCTTTTGCTTTTCTCCTCCCACCTTTCTGTTTTCAGTTCCTCTCTGTTTTCGCATTCATGGCCGCCTAGTCGTCTAGATATTCCTTAGTGCCTCAATTCCTTAATTTCAGTAGTTTTATTTTTAGTTTATCGCCTGTGATTCGAGTAGGTGCCCTCTCCCCTGATTCCGAACATAAACTTGTCCAGGTTTTTTGAGACAAATACGCAGGTCGTTAGCAAGGTGACGCTTATGTGCAGGAAGGATTCTAAGTTCTTTAAACATACAGGAGGTACTTTTCTCTGGTCATACTTTACTGAGCTGTAGATTCCCTTCATTACAGCTCGATGCAAAATAGAGAGATCCTCATTGTGGATGCTAGCTGCTGCTCCCCAGATCTCTCGCAGATAGCTAGAAGATATAGATACATAGATGAATAGATGGATGGATGGATGGATGGATAAATTGGTGAATGGTTAGATAGATAAACACAGAAATGCAATCCAGATCCGATGTGTCGAGAAGGAAGAGCCGACATAAGCAGAGCGGGGGTTGGTAGTAAGATCAGCTTCTTTCCTTGTGGTAAATTGACGTGTAAAGTACATGTTCATTCCAGAACATCTGCTTCTGAAAAAAATGTACTCAAATATGCAGAATTTCACGAAAATGTTCTGTAAATAGTTATAATTTTTCTCATTGTTGCAATTTTTTTCAGTACTATCCACTCTGTAGTGTTAAAAATAACCGTATAACGAAAATCATGTTACACGCATTGCAGTTTATATGTAAGTATAACCTTGACCGCGAATTAATGCGAATTTATTTTTGAAGGTGAATATCGACGAGACTCCTGGCCTAATCGAATACAATGACAAAAGACGATCCAAGTCTTTTATACCAGCCAGGTCGTTAGCGAATGCTACTCGAGCCATCAATCAACATTTATTCGGATTTCAAACGTTATCGAAAAGTGGTAAATTTGGCTACCATTTTCCCAATTAATTATCGCTAGATTATGTTTACTTAGTACATCTATTTGTCGAGGGGAAGGGTTGGGTGAAAACAGAAACGATAAACGCCTTACTAATGAATACAATTATCGTTCGATCTTTCAATTTTAGGTAGAGGAGGAAGCACCAAAACCTCAGCGTCAGCTGATTCGATCGACAAGCCGCCACTGTCACCCGAAACTCACCGTCGCTCTAAATCCATTCTTAAGAAACACCAATACGACTCGGGTAACGGTTCTTCGAGTAGCCATAATCGGAATGGTCAATCTAGAAACGATCCGGAAATGGAGAAACTGATTTCGGACAATATGTCGGCGGCCAGCGGCTCTGAGTATTCGCCTGGTCGCAGCGCACCCGTTCTTAAACCAATGTACCAACGACAGTTGTCACAGTCCAAGCTGCCGATCAAACTGGTTGGTATCTCTGGCAACAGTATGACTTCGGAAGTGGTCCTGCTGCAAGATATTCTCGGTACCGCTCACACTGCCGCTCCACTGTATATTTGTCCACCACCTCCTCCGATGGAACAGTCCAACGAGGAGAGCTTACTGCTCCAACAAAATGATTCGAAAGCTGTCAAGTATTTATAGTAAAAGGATGGAAAAGTACCAATTCGTTTTTTAAAATGTGTAATCGTACGTTATCACTCATTCGAAACGATGTAATTTTTCTAGTCATATCGTCGTAAGAAACTTACGTTACATTCGAAATAAGTAGTTTTTATACTTACTCTGTTATTGGTACCGAAGTTATTTTCTTACAATTTTTGTTATTCTGTATACTTTATTTTTCATTTTTTTTTGTTTTTGTATTTTATGTCCTATGTATGTATTTGTGTATACTCATATTTAACGTGGTGTTGATGCAATGGTATCAGTTCCAACATGCTACATTCGCAAGTAAGGGGTGAGATCACAAAATTAACTTCAACGTAAAATTTTATTTCACTGACTTTAACCAGCCGATGTGAAACTAAAGCAGGGTCCGCGGAATTTTCTCACCGACATAAAATACTTGGTTACAAATAACTCAACATGATGTAGACGTCTCTTTTTTTTAGTACCATCTATTACTCTTGTCTGTTTGTCGATCTGAAAACTTTTCTGGTTGACCATATTAACGGGTTGTCTTTGAAAATTCTGTGTTCTCTCTGTTTTTATCTCTCCCTCCATCAACATCATCACCTTTTCCACCGCTATAATAATACTATATATCAATAATAATAACGTCGTTCTGTGACGTCTCTGATCCTCACGAATATGGGAGCATTTACACCTCTTTCAGATTTTGGGGGGAGGGAGTTTTAAAAAAATTATTTTACTGAAATGTCATGATCTTTGTTCTAGTAAAAAGTTTTGGCCCCTGGCCCATATTTTAAGAGCAGGTACACGATCTCTCCTTCTTGAAGTTAATTTTGGTGATCGTATAATTATGTAAAATTATCGCTTACTACGCGCGATGTAAAATGAGAAGTCCTTGTGTTCCTATTTACTTTTTGTCTCAGTTTTTACGACAGATTTTTTTTACTGTACGTTTCGGCTGAATGGATTTAGCTTTTTGTAGTAATTAAAATTTGGCGGGGAGATTAGCAGAAGGATGGGAATCCCCTACCGCCTACGTGACTTAATTTTTTTATTAAGTATATTGTTACTAAACTTCGCTCGTAAATTCCCTATGGTTTGAATTATTATTTAGGTACCACCAGTTTGTATTATGTTTCTCTTCTTGTACATTTCATTCTGCTTTATACAACGGAACTGATAAAAATAATATGTACAGTACTTTCGTAAATAAAAATTACTTCAAGTACCACGAAGTTCAACTGATACTTGCTTTTGATTTTGCTGAGTAAGTTTTACTCATTCAGTTCGGAACAGGTCATCCCTTTTTGAGGCAATATCTTTTTGGAATTGCAGAGGGCTCAAAAGCCCGAGCGTATCCTAAATACACCATCGATGTGTATACACTGATTTTTATTGTCAATGTTTTTTTTTTCTCCAATTTATTGCGTGCGTAACAATCCATATAAATATGCTTGTCAATTACTAATTTTTGCAAACAAATGATATAACATTTTTGTACGTACCCGCTTCGTATGTCTGTTTTCCACTTTCAAATCTTTTGTTTTTAAATTCAACCTATTTTGTTACCTGAATAAGTTACCCCACGATTAATAAAACGAGTTTGTAATTTTTCTTTCTTAATTTTAAAAATTGCAATTTGCAAATATGCGTCGGACGGCACGTCAATTAAGATGAGATAACGAAGTCCGATGAAAGCGTCAGCATTCAAGATTCTAGTCATTTTGTACATTATATCTCAAAAGACTTCGTTTTAATTTGTATACATTCTGTTACTTTTTTGTTTTATTTTTGTTATTTTCTTGTGTTTTCTTTTCGAGTATTATCTCATGCATAAAACTGTGTTTATGGCAGGTCTTTTTAAAATTTGCCACGTGTATGTAAAAGGGGTAGACTGTAGACGGTTTCGTCGGTCAATTTCGCGTATTATGTATTTTATTCGGTTTGAAGAAATAACGTAGTTGTTCTTTATCAAAAAATTCCTTCTCGTTTATTCACTTACATTCGTTTTTGATTCTTACGACCCCAAAAATAGTTTATTTAATTTTCAGGAACACCCCGAAGACTATATTCATTGCTACGCGCTACCTATTATAATTTAATTACTCGTTGTATAGTGTAAATTTGTTGATTTTTTCATCGACTTATTACCTCGTTTTCGATTCGTGTACTCGCGTTGTTATTATTTGGTCGTTGATTTATTGATCCGCCGGCGCCAAATGTTCGTGCGAAGCGAACATTGTCGAGTTTTTCTAGCTGTGGAAAATCGAAGAAATTCGGCATTTGACTAGCGTGTTCGCTTCGCCGAATAAAAGAACGTCTGTTGTAAGGTTCATGCGCTGTACCTATTTAAGAAATTACCTACATATACTCGTTTATGTATAGTAGTAGTTGCTCTTGCTCAAGTAGTTTCAAATTATGAATTGAAAGAATCGTATTGTAAGAGAGTATTACAGTACTCGTTTTTTATATTTGTGTGTTCCCCTTGACAGTCACCTGCTAAGCTTACGTCAAATTCTTGATCAAATTTATATGAAATCTGACATGGGTCTCTGTTGTAAACTTGACTGTACTTATACCTATACTTCACTTTAGTAGTTGTAATGGGTCTTCGTTCAAAAACATTTGCACGAACTTGCACCGGCAGGATAGAAATACGAACGGTATAAATATCGCCTCATGAAATAAACAAGATAGGCGGAAATCTTCAGTCATATTCAGTCAGATAGTGCAGAGGTATTGTCCACCCCCTCTCCCCTAAAAGAAAATCATTTCAAAAACACTTCGAAATTTGATCCACAAATCACCGATTCTTGGCTGGCATTTTTCTCTTCATTATTCTCCCCGCTAAACCCCAAACATTTCTCACAGTTTTTTTTTTTTTTTTTTTTTTTTTTTTTTTTTTTTTTTTTTTTAATAACTTAATCACGCTTTTGAGAACGAGACAGTGAGCATTGAACCCTCTCAGAAAAAGTGTTCGGAGGCTACTGTATGCCATATGAGTTTGTTTTGAACCCTCTAGTTTGAAGTCGTCGGAATTCGAGGTATTTCAACCGACCCTAAGACATCCTGCTGTTTGTAAGACGTTACAGCCAGTCGTGGAAAACGTATAAGCCAATGGGGACATTAATTGTTGGTGACTGTTGAGAATGGGAAAAAAGCAATACAATCAATTCATTCGCTACATTCGTTTTGTATGTACTATTGTAATACATATATTCATTTAGATAGATTTCAAAATTTAGACGTTTAGGTCTTCTATCTCACGAACTAGTAAGCCTACCCCACAACATACACTCAACGAGAGAAGTTAAATGACGTTCAGTTCAGTTGAAAATGGGTTTGTTCTAGGAGCATACAAAAGAGGCGAGCGTTTTCCTTAAAATTAGATACCACCCAGTTTGCTACATTTCAAAAGTATAGATTTTGTTTTTCTAAATTACGTAACGATTTTAAATATTTTCGGTCAGTATTTCCAAGGGGCAAAACTGACGTACTTGGAGTTTGAAACTAGAATTCTACCCCCCCCCCCCCCACTTAAGGAAAAAATATCGCTACCATACGTCCTAGTCTTACATTTGACAAAATTTTATACATACTCGTATATTATGTATTAGATTTGATCCCCATAGACTCTCAGATTCACACAGTCGGCAGTATGATTTTTTTTTTAAACTGTCTTAGGATGTGAAATATGCTATGATGTTCAATCTGTATAAAATTATATCTTCAGTTTTGTAAAATAACAGAAACTAATTATATACATTCTTATTGTGGGAGGTGAAACCTAAACAATTTCTCCCGCAAACATTTTCGATATTTTGGATATCTAAATTAACCTAGCACCTTTGATTCACTTGGTGTGCTGTATATTCCCGTACCTCCGTATCACCAGATTTAATGTTCTAAGGCGCTGGAAACATGCAGTGACGTTTCGAACTGTTTGGCGCATAAAAAAATGTACATCCGCTCTTCAGTTCTTCCAGGCGGGCGGCACAGGGATAGCACCAGCTCTAGATTTGGTTTTCTCGTGTACCTACTTAGAGCAATTACTGAATGAGCTACTTTCTATCTAAATATCTGAAACACCTCAGTAAATTGCGGGGGCTCGATGCCTAAGCGATGTTTTCTGAAAATTGCATTCCAAAAACCGATAAAATTAACTTTATAAGTTGAGATTGTTAACTTCCCCAGTTAGAGATTGTTGGGTCGACATAAATGGAAAATGCACTAGAGTTTCGATTATTTGTAGGGTGTGGGCTTGTGGGCTAATTCTAAATCTTGCCGTAAGTTGTACTTATGTTCACCATCGTGTAGTTACAGGCTGGTAATGGAACCCTTTCATTTATACTTGGTGGAAAATAATATACGATGCTTTTACTTTTTTTATCATTAGTTCTGGCGTTCTGCCGCAGGATTGGTCAGAATCAGCAAATAATCTCAGGTGAAGTGTCCATACCTACCTATAAGCAAGTATACCAAAACAACTAAAAACTGAGAACTGTTTCAATAATATAATTTTGAGGCAGGCACATAATATGTGCAGACATATGTAATTGTTTGTACAGTTTTGAAATTTTTCATCTATAATGAGGTATGTTTCACGTGATGTAATTGTGTAAATCATGTCATTTATAGACCTAATGCATCTAGGTATGTTACGTTTATATTTATTTAATAACTGGTCGAAGTAAATGTACTATTTATACATACCTAATTCGCAAATTCTGTACCCTATCTACTACCATCCCTTAATTTTAAACAAAATATCTCGCTCAGCAAATATCAACAGTTTCTTTGACAAGCACAAAAATGGAACATACGGCAGTTGGATTGAAAGCGCATATCTGATCAGACGATGAAACTAAAGCACTCTTGGAAGCAAGTGCGGTGATGACTGATTTTTTAGGGGGGGGGGGGGGGATTTTAGGTCCAAATAACCTGAAAATGTAGATTTTTAGAATAAAAACATTGTTTTTACATCAGGTACCTAGGGGGGGGGGGCACTAAAAATTTCTTTCGTGGCTAATTTTTTTGTTCCCCCATTTTTCGTTGGAGGTTAATAGTAAATCTGTCCCAAACTCCCAGTAGGATCGCCATCATGGCTGAAAAATTAATCGCGTTTTAATGCAGCATAGCTGTTGGGCGTATGAAAAAGCATAAATATGTAACAGTTTTCCAAATTCAACATTTTCAGATTTTTGGCGCACTCAAATTTACAAAATTGATGACATTACTGTAGAGATAACGAACTGATGGTGAGAACACTATTACATACAATTAAATGAATGATGCTACTTCAGGGAAAATCGGTTAGTACAAACCTATTGTTTACCTGAATTATCATTTTGATAACTTTCATTTATCAGCATTTAAAAAATGAATTATTCATGATTTGTAGATATAACTTCCCCAAAAATTTCAGAATTATATTCATTTTTGGCAAAATGTTGTAGTTCCGCCGCTCTCTGATTGGCTCAATCAGCATCTTAAAATGCTATCAATCTGACAACGCCAAATCCTGCCTTCTCATATCTGTTTTAGGAGACTGCCTATGCTTGAGGAAGTGTTGAAGTTTTTTTTTTAATTTTTTTTTAATGGATCTGTATGAATATGCATTCTCCCGCACGTTTCTTCCGACCTATAAAGGTTTGTACATTGCATAATTCATATGAAATTTTGTTTCACTTCTTTTGTATCTTGATGGTGGCTTTTATGAAATTTCGGGGAAAATGTTATATAAGAAAAACTACTTCAGTTAAATGACTGAAAATCATGTATCTTTTTTTTTTTAATTACAAATAATTAATAAATAGGTACTTATAATTGCGATTGGCGGATTTGTTGAAAAACAAAGTTATCAATAACAAAACTCTTCCAAAACTGCTATTCAACGACTATAAATACATGCAATAATTGTTAAATACCAACATATTATACCACATGATATTCTGAAAATTTTTGAAATTATTTGTTGTTAGGAAGAGCATTTACATTTGCTCATTGTGCTCAAGTGTACGTGAAAGCATTGGATTGTCGATTTCCTTTTTTTTAAACTATTGTTCGCACGATAATTTTTCATTCGTGTTACATATACACTGCTTCTTTAAAAATTGATATTGCCAAAGTAAAATGATTCGTGTATAGATTAAAATTATGTGTCACATTTATTAAAATTTGCCTGTGATTGTATTAGTTAAAAACTAAGCAAAAGTAATCAAATATAGAATCATTTTTCAACGTTAAGTTTTTCACCTTTTTTTTTCTTTTAAAGTTGTATATACTTCTTTTTACAGGAGGGTAATTCCTATTACACATACTAACCAGTTGGAAAATGACTGGAATACTATGGTAATTTACTTACTTTATTTATATACTCGGATCGCAATTTCTCTTGAAGATCTATTTCCACATTCATTTCAGCTACCAGTTAGAAACAAATAAAACGGTAATAGCAAAGTATTCTTACTGCCTCCATTTAAATGCATCCTAGAAAAGGGACCTGACTACACTATTTAATCGCGTCTCGTTCAATATACATCATATACAAGAAAATAACGCTACCGCAGAAAAAAAATTCCGTGAAGACTGTAACCTCACCACGTTGCATTTTGAAATCGTATAATAAATTCTTTGATATTATAGCGACATGTGAGAATGTGCAGCTGACTACACTCACTTCTCGGAGGTAAGGTTGTGTCTGATCATCAAAAAAGTAAATTTTTGTTTCATCTATGTAGTTACCAGCTCTATAAAAAGTCTCTCACGTCACAAATAAATAGAATACAGCAATATATGGTTTATTGAAAAGCATAACGAGCATTACACGGTAAAATGATAAGGTACTCATAGAGCTGATGAAGGTAACTTATAACGATAGATACATACGATTTAAAAACGGCTACCAAGTACAGAACTTTTCTATTTATAACATACGGCAGAAAATTGTCTTCAAATTTAATTTTACATAATTGGAATGTAATTATCAATTTTAGCACGATGTTTTTGAGCTACGCATTCGGATATCCATACGATATTACGACATTCCTGTTCTTTCAATTTCAAGTAAGAGTAAAAAACGCCGAAATGGAATTGCTGAAGAAATGCGAAAACATTAAGGTGCACTTCATGCTCAAAAAATCGGTCCTCCAGTGTTTTATCAGCTGGATTGTTACCAGCACCCTCGAACAATGCGCTGTATTCAGCGTAGTACTCAGCCACGGCCTTGACTTGCTCGTAATCGTCAGCTCGAGCCAGAGCTGCTAAACCATCTGGGTACAATTTGCCACATCTCGGATATAGTTTGGAACGATCATCCTTCGTCAACTCCGTACCAAAAGAATTGATGGTAATTATGATTGCACGTCTATCAGCTTCAAATGACAAGATCTCGCACATCGTTTCGGCAGTGGTTCCTCCCAGTTTCTTGCAGAAATCATAAAACGCTTCCAAGTAGGCTTTATACAAGGTGTTTCTAATAATTTCTATATTCATTTCATCTAAATCCTGCTCGCTAATACAATCCACAAAGAATGGAGCCAATGGAGTATCTACGAGCACCGCGTTGTACAATTCTGCGGGAGTAGCAGCTACATGAATCGCTTCCATCTGTTCAAAGCTGCCTAATGGATGACATTTCGGTATCAGTTCAGAAATAGGTCTCTGGTGTAAGGTCCCCGTGATCAGTAGTATAATGTTATCAATCATGTAACTGTACGTGATATAATCGAGGAAAGTGGATAACGGCTCCACAGCATGATTCCTCATATGTTGAAACTCAATTACCAGCTTCTCTCGGAGTTTATCATCAATTACGGACACAGCGAGAGGACTCGGCTCGTTGGCAAGAAAGTTTCCATAATCAGTACCTTGCAAATGAAGTTTTAAATCATCGAGCGATTCACATTGCACCAAATTGAGATAATCGCCTCGTTTTAAGATGCCACATTTGAATCCTCTGCATAAGCCCTCCAGGTAACCTCCGTCGATATTGAACAAGCAACCATCCATTTTACTCTAATTACTTCGGATACTTACACAGCGGCTTTGTACAAGCGAAATGCAAAATTCGGCACCGAAACGCGAATTTAAATCGATAAAATATTACTTCTTGAAAGTAATTTTGAGTTATTATCAGTATGATAATTGTGGAATGTTTACTACCATTTTACTCCACCCTTTCCAGTTTATACAAGGCGAACTTCTTTACGATCGGTAAGGAAATAAAAATTTCTAAAACTGACAACAATGAGTCCGATTTCAGTGTTGCCGTCTTGCCGAAACCCGAAGTGTTGCCCCTGGCGGATTTTTTAGAAAACAAAAGTCTTCGCTGATAACCAGAGCATTGCAGCCAGCCGAAAGCGGAAAGCTAAAGCCGAAAGCCAGCCGTATTTTTCATGAAAAAGTCGAAAGCTTAAGCCGATACATGGGCAGCTGCATTTTTTGTAAAGCCGTAAAAAGCCGTATTTTTTGGCTAGCTTTCGGCTTACAGAAAAAAAAATTCGTCAAGAATACAGAAAAGTTAAATGAAAATGATAGAATTTGCAGTTTCTTACACTGGGAAGCTGACTGGCTAACGCCTGATGCGCTGTTTCTAAGTTCTGAGTTTCATTCTGATGCTTGTTTGCAGAGATGGGCGTTGTTCACTATTTAATGAATTTGCTCTTGCTCTTGTTCTTTTCTATTTTTAGTGAACTAGTTCTTGCTCTTGTTCACTTGGTCTCCCAAGTTCCCACTGATCTAGTTCATCGTTTGTTCATTAAAAAGAACCTTTGCTCTTGATCTTGCTCATTTAAAAATAGGGGTTTTGTACAAAAAAACTGCGAGTAAAAATTTTTTCTGTGTAATAGCCTACAACTGAAAACTAGGCTATTACCCAAACAATTATTGAATTCCTATGAGATTGTTGATTAAAATTTAATCAAATAAAAATTCAATAATGTTATAATTCATAATTGTAACTCTGAAACCATTATGAAAGTTGAAACTAAAGTCTGGAAAGTGGGAATATACAAGAAAAAGCCAAAAAAAAAAAAAAAAATTACAAAAAAATAAGTGAACAAAGAATGAACAAGTCCCCATCAACCAGATTGACGTGCAGTTTAACGTCAATTTTGTGTCAATTGTGGAATTGACACAAATTTGATGTAATTGTGATGTCAAATTCGTGTCAATGATGAATTTGACACAAATTTGACGCCAAACTAACATCAAACTTGCGTGAAGAAATGTTTTACTTTTTCTTCCAGTATATTTGATGTAATTTTGATGTCAATATGACGTTCAAAGTTATAGTCCAATTCAATGTGCATTTTGCTGAGCGTATTTAGACATCATATTGATATCAATTTTGTATCAATCAAATATTTTCTTTTCTTCTAATACACTTGATGCAATGTTGACGTCAATTTGACATCAAAACTCCCCCATCAACCAGATTGATATGCAGTTTAATGTCAATTTTGTGTCAGTTGTGGAATTGACACAAATTTGATGTAATTGTGATGTCAAATTTATGTCAATAAATTTTTTTACTTCCTTTCTGAAATATATGATGTAATTTTGATGTCAATTTCGTGTCAACCTGTGTACTTCACGCCATTTTGACATCAACTGAATGTCCAAAGTTCATCTAACTCAGTGCGCGCATTTTGCTGACTGGATTTTGACGTCGATTAGACATAATTAATAGCGTAAATGTAAAATTGAATTGTACGGCTAGTAATTTTGAATCACATATACACACATTATTTTTATTAGATTTACTAGCCTCTCTCGGGACGCTTATAGCGCCCCTGGAGGCTACGCGCTTGCAGCGCGCGCCGTCCGGCTCGCCATCTTTTCTGGAGCATTCACTCGTTTTGCTCGCAAATGCTTTCACTCGTTGGCGCTTCGCGCCAACTCGAAACTAAGTGTCTGCAATATTATGGTGGTAACTGTTATTAATAAATAGGTAGCACATTGAGAATATTTTGGTTGGTATAAAAAATTTGACTTATAGGTTGGGCACTGTTTATCTTTGCAAGAAGAACCTGGACAATGATACTGTGAAGTCTTAAGTGTATCTCAAAGAAGGGGGAAGTAGAAAAAAAAAACTGCACCGGAGTTTTTGAAAACTCGACATAAAATTAATTTTAGCATATTCCAACAACTTAGTTTTACTTTTTTCCTAAATTACTTGTAGACTTTGAAAATGGTTTGGCTCAGGCTTGGCTTAACTTGCCCCACTGAAGCTCAACAAATCTCAGTAATTTGCTCACCTTCCAGGCTTTCTGATGACTACCTACTAATTTTTGTAGAAAATCTTACTATTTTTTATATATACAACTTGGTTAACAATGTCCATCTTCTTCAGGATTTAAATCTGAACTTCATCTTGCTTGCTCCACTCCAATGTACCCCCCCCCCTTCCTCCGCGTAAGTTCTTCCATTTTTAAAAAATCACAGAATAGTTTCAGATTGATTAAAACATTTTAAACTGCACCCTGGCACTTGCCGCCACTCTGGAGAGAGGAGAAAAATTTTGAAATTTGGGAGATAACTTGTCTACATCACCTGCAGCACATTTAACCCATTTCGGAATTTAGGTCGAGGTGGAGGGATTAAGTACAAAATAATTTTTCCTGAAATAATGAATAAACAAAAATCTGTTCTAAAAAAATCCATGTTATTAGTTATTGCTGTAAAAAGTGCCATGCTACAGAACAGTACCAGTAAATTATTCAGTATTAAAAAATAAACTTTCTACCCCACTTTCCTGAATAAAATAAGTAATATGTGGCCGCGAAAATGTACATCGGGCCGTGCATTCGTCCGAGCGCGTCGCTGATGTCGAAGTGATAAGTAGTAAACGGTGAATCTATGCATTTCCTCCATTAATGAACAAAATAATTTTTTGAACAAAGAATTTTCTTTCGATTAAAACTATTTTTATAGCTAGATTCCAAAATTTTGCTGCATGTTTCAAAAACTTTACCTTTTGGTCACTGATAAGAGTAGTTGATACTAGCGCTGCCCGGCTCGAATACCCAATTTTGTTACGTCGTCATATGTTTTGTGAAAAAGTCCCTTCGATAGTCTGCATAATCCAGTTTCATGGTCCTTTATTTTGTTAATGAATTAAATGCCTGCGGCAGTCTGCGGGCTGGGATGCTTCGATTCATACCGTTGCGTAGTGGCGTGGTTGGTGGTCGGCTATCACAAGCTCACAAAATCAGCATTGGTTACCGCCGGGCTGTCCCGCACCACGCACCTGTCGTTTGAATATTTGAATGTTGAATTCTCTGTTCTCTGGACACGATTTTTAGTTGTAGCTTCCATCCTGTATTATCTTTATAATTATAAAACGGAAATTAAATTAAAAGTGAAGTGGTCAGTTCTATGTCACAACACAAGTATTTTTCATGCAGTGCGCTGTTGGTATTTGGTATCGTCGCTGTGAACTGGTAATCGGTAAAAAACTATCGTGAATTTTGTTTTTGTGAAACGTATCGCCCGTGTTGGTCAATATTTCCTATGTTTCGTATTGAAAGCCAGTGCTGTATCTCCATTGAAACTCGCGATTAATTTCAAGTACCTGTTTCTGCCAGGATTATCCAGCACCTGATGTATAGTACAAACAGTCGTAAGTATTTTGCGTTTCCTTCATATTGATTGAGCACACTAGTACGAGTGCAAATATCGTTCCTCGTGTCAGTGCAGCCCATTAATTCAATTTGTTTCATTAGACGCATATGTGAACGCCGTTGTCATCATTGTAGCTACTGTTTGAGAGAGAGAGAGAGAACAATTCATCACCGCACTATGGTTAGTGACTTTTCACTTCAGAAACGTTCCTCGTCTCAATTCTGAACAAGACATCTACTTTCATTGTGTCTCTATACTTTCCACTTTTTTATGTAGGAAAAATCAGCATGACACTGGTTTCAGTATGACCCCAATGAATAGTTCACCATTGAGCATATGCCATTATCAATGAACACTCCTCCGCATTGCCAAACGTTCGCCGCTATTCAACATGTCATGGGAACCAAGAAGCTTCGTAGTACTTGACGATGAGTCGTATCCGGTGGTAAGCAGTATTCAAGCATTTACCGACCTCGGCTTCCCGATGTCTAAGCAATGTGATATTGAAGCTTTTGATTGGAAACTTTCACTTGTTTCAGAAGAATACGATGATGTAATTTGTGCCAAATTTGTAAGTACAAGTTGTTATGTCCAAGCTTGCATATGTACGTTTTGTGTGGTGTCTGCCTGTTGCAAGTTTCTGTTGTTCACTTTTCATAGACTGCAGTTCTGAAGTCATGTAATGCCGGGCAAGGGGGCATAAACACGTTCCATTCACTATTGAAAATGAATCTTCCCAAAGGAGTGGGATAGTGATCGCAGTAATTCTGACAACAAATCTGAATTAGCAATACAGTGGATCTCACAAACCACACTGTTCAACCTCATTGTAGGTGAGTGTCTCCACCAACTCGAACTACTATTATCTACCTTGCGTTTCTACATTTAGCTGTTTCATTTCAGTTGAAAGTTCCAAGTAGCCGTCCTGTTGCGTACCAGTAATAAGGCCGAACAACATGACAGTGTATCAGACAAGGAAAGAATTCGAAAGTACTGGGAGAAGAAAGACCATTGTGGAAAAGTATACGTCATCTCTCAGATGTGAAAAATGCTTGCGGAATCGTTCATCGCGAAGAACAAGTAGCTGATTCTCGTAACAGATGAAAGGAAAGTAATCACACTACAACAAACACTGAAGGCTCAGAAGCAGGTACAAATTCTTCTAATTGTAATTTACAGGGTGTTTAAGATTGGTGAAATGAGTACATTACTGTCGATGATTTCAAACATACGTCAATCAAGTAAAAAATTGATTAAGAAATTGAAAGTGTGGTAAATCACAAAAAGTCATTGTACTGGGAAACAAAGATAAATTATAAAGTCAACTATTTTCAAATTTCAATTTTGTTTGACATAACCTGCAATAATTAGATTCTTACACCATCCCCATTCTTATAAGTTTGTTAATCAGTGGCAGATCTATCCTTGGGCTGAAAAATGGGGGGGGGGGACATTGCGATTGAGTTTTTCTCCTGTTTTTGGGTATCTGCAGCACCCCTGTCTATAATGTTCATTTTGAAGCGATTTAATCACATTATGAAACCTGTCTTCAGAAACTATTTAAAATGACATCCATCTTGGTTTCTTAGGGGGCGGAGGTGGAAAAAGTTTAATTTCCAAAACACCCTTCTTGGAAAATTCCTAGATTCGCCACTGTTCTTAATTATAATTATTTCAATTGTGAACTTTGTTTAGGTATCATTGATGCACCAGATATAACCTCATCACTTCTAACATGAATAATACTAACACTGAGAATGGGATAGCAATTGATTTTTCTCAGTGTACGCACCACAATGATTACAGCCATTGTGATAAAGAGCTTCAGTCCGCTCTATTGACTTTTGATAAGACTACTGATGATGTGATGGGTAACTAAAGCGCTACATATAGGCTGTTACTTCCAATCAAAAATTCATCGCTTCTAAGTATTAATAATATGTTGTTCCAGTTCCTATTTGACCATAATATTTGTATTATTAATATCATCGCTTAACGTAATTTAGTGGGGATAATTATTTTTAACATTTTATTACCTACCCTCTCTTTATCTGCCATTCAGAGACTCTATTTTTTTCATTCTTATCTTATTAATGGACTCATTATTTTAATATTCTCTTCTTTTTTCGCCATTCAAGCCCGCTAGTGTATTCGTTTTTGTTTTCTTCTTTACATACATACATGTTCGCACTTGTGAGTAAGTTGAATCTCATATTATTAAGTTTTGAGTATCCCAATTACTGTAACTATTTTCATTTAATACATGTATTCATTTACCTACAATAATGTATTTTGTGCATTTTTTTTGGCGGGGGGATTTTTTTACCCCAGTTACTTATTTTTAAAAAGCTTTATTTTCAATAAACATTGTTAACAAATCTGTAGATATTATGTACATCACGTCAAAAAGAGATCAGAATTGAAAGGTTTTACTACACATTTTTTTGACGTTGCTTAGTGGATGTCAAAAATTTCCTCTATATTGACATCAATATAGTGTCAAAAATATGTCAAAATTAGAATTGACCAATTTTTGACGTCAAATGTCCGTCAACTATCACATGAATATTGATATCAATTTAGTATCAAAAATACATCAAATATTTTAATGACCCAATATTGATGTCAAAAATGCATCAAAAAACCTGTCAAAAGGGCGGACGTTTTTGGATGTCTAGTAGACGTCAATATTGCGTCAATACAGATGTCAATTTCACGCGTCAATGTGACATCAATAATGCGCATTTTTGATGTCAAAATCGTGTCAATCTGGTTAATGGGGACGTTGATCAGGTCCGAAAATCGTGAACTAGTTCTTGTTCTTTTTTTGGGGAGATGAACTAGTTCAGAACTAAGTTCACCAAGTAGTGAACAAGAGCAAGTGAACAACTTGCTCTTCAAGAGCAACGCCCATCTCTGCTTGTTTGCTAAATTACGAAAACTCAACTTCCAGACTGGAATGAAGACTCTAGAGAGGGAAATAGACTGGTTTGGGTTAAGAACATCATCTCAGGAACAAATTAAACCAGTTGTGGGCCAAAATAATGGCTCCAGAGCAGAAAATGAAAAAAATTGAAAAAGCTGAAAGCCAGCCATAAAAAAGCCGAAAGCTAGCTTTATTCCCACGAAAGCCGAAAGCCGAAAGCTGAAGCTGTATTTTTGAAGGTTGCAAGTTTAAGCCGAAAGCCAAAGCCGTATAATACGGCTGCAATGCTCTGCTGATAACATCTTCGAGCGATTTCGTCCGTGGAAAGCTAATAAAGTTTTTTTTTTCTACTGCAAGTGTTGATGTGTGTTGTAGAGGAAGATTCGGCGACTCGGCATCTCGTTCTCATTTTGTGTTACAATTGTATAATTTTGTTTTAATCATGGCCGAATTTGATTTAACGCGTGTTATGGGTCAATATCTGGATCGACATCTTGTGTTTCCTCTGCTGGAATTCTTGTCGGCCAAAGAGGTAATATTGCATTCATTTCAGTACTCTTGTATATATTTTCGAATACTTGTTTCCACCACCTTGAGGTTGTCGTTGGACTATATCCCTATACAATGTATTTTGTCTGCAGATTTATGATGAAAATGAGCTGTTGCGTGGCAAACTGGATATCTTAAATAAAACGAACATGGTCGATTATGCGATTGACATTCGTAAACAGTTGTATCCTGATCAAGAAATTCCGGAAGTATGTTCTTTCTATAAATAGTTCTTAAAATTATCAAGTTTTGTCACGAATTGGCTAAGCGAAACTTGGAACCCACTCTGAACTGAATCAATGTGTTAATCTCATTCATTATATTACAGGAATTGAAACAACGGCGAGTTCAGGTTGTCACACAGTTGACAGAACTGCAAAAAGAAGTTGCGGTCATTTTAAAACTTCTTTCTAACGAAGAGGTTATGAAAATGATCGAAACCATGAGAGACCCGAAAGCATTGTCGAACTATATTACTAAAGAATTCGATGTAAGTGTGAATATTGAACTGTTACTGTATAATAATAATTCAGAATTTGTGTATCTTACATTTGAAGACCTGGAAATATGACTTTACCGTGTATATTATGAACGGAGTTGGTATCTCTCTTTACCTCTCGGATTTTCATTTTCTCGTTTGAACATGGCTTTAGATAACTTTTATGTAGTGTTGATACAAGTGTATTTCTTCTAGTTCAAAATTGAAATGATGGAAAGTATGTACAAGTTAGCAAAATATCGATACGAGTGCGGAAACTATTCTCAAACAACGAGTTATTTGTACTTCTACCTTCTCGTGATGTCGCCTAGTGACAAGGTACGTGTGCATGCAAACTCCATCTAATTTTGGTTCCGTATAGGTGCTTAATTTCACTTGTTTAATATGCGACGTATGTTTTCAGAATTATCTCAACGTTTTATGGGGAAAGTTAGCTTCCGAAATTTTGGTTCAGAACTGGGAGACAGCGTTAGAAGATCTAAATAAATTGCGAGAATTCATCGATAGCAATGCCTTTTCCACATCACTGCAGCTACTCCAACAGCGCACGTGGTTGATTCATTGGAGCTTGTTCGTATTTTTCAACCACGTTAAGGGACGTGATTTGATCATCGATATGTTTCTATATCGACCAAAGTAAATATCAATTCGTCATTATTTCTTGTTGTTCGCAAATTGACAAGATATTTATACCAAGTTTTCTTTCAGTTACTTGAACGCCATCCAAACAATGTGCCCTCACATTTTGAGATATTTGGCCACCGCTGTAATCATCAACCGAGGACGACGTAACGCATTGAAAGACCTAGTGAAAGTTATTCAACAGGTATTCTTCAGTATGAAATGATATTCTTTTCAGGAAATAAACCTCACACATAGAACACACGAGATTCTTGTACTCACTGTTGCCAGGTTATATGAGGGGCTATCTCGTATCAGACTTTGAGTTGTATTGTGCTAAGGGGTTGGCTTGTGGGATAACGTGTGTTTGCTGTAACTGCTTGTCAGTCTGTTTATCGATCTATGTATCTGATTTCGTCAGTCTGACTGCCCGTCTGTTTGCTTACTTGACTGTCAGTCTATCTGCTTATTTAACTGGCTAAATCTTAGTTTTCGACGAGCTAATTAGCTGATTATTTCCTTATCTCTGAATGAGACTGGATCTTGGGATAACAGAACTGATCGTGAAATTTTTCGGATTCTAAGCATTTTGCCGATGTTTCTGTAGGCAAGTGAGGTCAAGTTCGAAGACAATTACGATGTTCAAGTAGGTGAAAAAAAGTGCTTTAATTATCTGTTTTTCTGTAGGAGTCGTATACATATAAAGATCCAATAACGGAGTTCATCGAACACCTGTATGTCAATTTCGATTTTGAAGGGGCTCGCCAGAAACTATCCGAATGCCAGATCGTACTAATCAACGACTTCTTCTTGATAGCGTGTCTAGACGAGTTCATTGAAAATGCTCGACTAATGATATTTGAAACCTTCTGCAGAATACATCAGTGCATTAGTATAAGGTAAGTAATGTGTTTTGAGGGGATAGGTAATGTCGAATCTTCGTGCCATTGCTGATGCTACAGTTCTGTATGAATGTGAGTTCAAACAAGTCTTCATACTTGTAGGACCGTAGCTACGCGGGGAAAGGTATGGGATGTCACACCCCTATGATTGAAAATACGGAATTGGCCAAATTTTAGTAGTTAGTTGGTTGAATTAGAACAATAAGAATTTTTTTAATTCAGGTTTTTACAGAAATTTATTAAAATTTCAGTCGGCAGGTTTGCTGCTTACCCTTGTCATCGACTAAAAATGTAAATAACCTTCAAAAAAGTCAAAATCTCTACCTGGAATGTCTACTTTCTGGAAATTACCCCCATATCTAATGCAACTGGCTGGATTTTTTTCAGTATGTTGGCGGAGAAATTGAACATGAAATCAGATGAAGCTGAATGCTGGATCGTAAATTTAATAAGAAATGCCCGACTAGACGCCAAAATCGATTCTAAATTGGGTCACGTTGTGATGGGCACTCAGCCGACTTCACCCTACCAGCAACTGGTTGAAAAGATGGATTCATTGTCGGTTCGTTCTGAAGCTTTACAAGCTCTGATAGAGAGGAAGATTAATAAAGGAAATAAGTCTCAAAACGTAAGTGAGCCAAACTGAGTTCGTACACTTTCACAGATTCCGTTTTCAGTAGTTCAAAGAAGTAGTAATTTTTGAACTAGATTTGTTTGATGGGATTCACTCTGACGATGTTTTGGGCAATTTCAACAATGTATCAGTGTTGTACACATCACAACTCATTTCGCGCCATTACTTCATTTTCGATAAACCACTTTTTTGTCATTCTAGTCGCAAAATTGTGATGTACCAACCGTTATTCTTCTCAACTGTTATATTATTCACACCGGTCGAAATACTTGCAAGTATTGTGAAGACATAAACTGTATAATCGGGTTAAAAAAATTCTCGTCACAGTAGTATTTGTAACATGTTCCTCTTCATTTTGTTACAGATTCATTGGGGTTCCCACGACTTTTGAGATTTCTACGTTGAAGAAGATATTAAATTGTATGAAAATATTTTTAATGTACAATTATAATACAAAATTTACTCTTTCTTTAAATACAAAAAGAACTTGGATGAAGTCATATTACTTCTTTATGTCTGGACAATGTTATCACCAGAAGTCGAATCTTCGGTAACATTTGCAGTCGGTTTATTAATTCCTCTGAAAAAGAGATGAAAAAGAATAGAAAATTATTGGGTCATCGACTAACGAAATGAGAAACGAGTAATACTCACGTTTGCTGCCGTAAATGGAATTGGTGTGCAATGCTACTTGAACAAACTGAGCCAGTCTTTCCAAACTCAGCTGAATAATCGAAGGTAAGTTTTCAATCTCAAATTTCACCCTGTTCACAATTTTACGAAATTATTCAAATGCATTTATAACTGGTGCAAGATACGTTCCACAAGTTATGCACTTACCCATTCATCATTTTTTCAATTTTCTGGTAACATAAAACAGCCAATGAACTCAAATGTTGAGCAGAGATCACGTTACGCTGTGTCGACTCGCGACAAAAGACTGGAGCGTCCAATAAACTTTCCAACATCGCTAAATGTAATTTTGAGAATAATAATGAATTATCCCTCGCATATAACGGAGACAGCGTGCACCACCTGTTGAAAAATCGGTCGTTCATTTGCCGAATGTTGAATTTTTTCATCGAAAATACAATTTCAATTACTTAAAAAGTCCGACGAATGGAGTAACAGCTGGCATAGGAATACCACCCAGTGGTAAGGGTAGGTTACTAGTGAGTGCGGCGTAACATAACGAATTATTATCAGACACCCATTGGGTCACAATGTTTAACAAGGCATCACACGGTATTAATGGATTATCTTCAGCCCCTGAAATCAATTCGACTCGAATCTTCAACAAAAAAATAATAAATGGATACGAAATACTGAGATAGCCGTTCGGAAAGGTAATAAAATCCATCAACGATATTTACCCGATGTGAAATAGATTTCTGATAATGCGGTGAGAAAATTTGCGGTGAATAAAGGAGCTTTACTAGGCAGTTCACGTAATTTACAGCTGGACTCGGGTAACAAAATGAAATAATCACTGATAAGTCCTTTCGCTAACTCTGTACTGAATTTCGAAGTGCATCCAAACTGCTGCATGAGCACGCCTGTGGAAAAAATAACGTAGTCGTGTAAAATAAGAATGGCTATCGGTAAACTGAAATAAATTTGCAAAACGTTGACACGCACCTGTGGCTGAAAGCAGAGGAATATTATTCGTGCAAATAGCAATGGACACAAGTTTAACCAAGAACTGACAGCGTTCGACGCACGTATGAGGAAAAAGCGACATGAAAACGGTGTTACGTGCGGCATCCCCGCCGAGACTAGAGTTGTGACCGTACGCGAAATAATCTCCGAGTACTTCCAAAAGTTGCATCTCTTGAATACGATTGAGTCTCTACACAGCCAACATGCAACGTAAATGAAATTGAAAATTTAGAGCCTCGATGGTAATCGATGCAGTCAATACTTACTTTTTTTTTAACTCCTCTTCGATCAACCTCACAAAATACGAATTCGGTAATCAGCTCCATAGCCAAATCTGTTTGTTTTATACTCTGAATTCGTTCAACATTTGAAACCACGTTAGCGGCACATAGTTGTTCTGTCAATTCAAAAAGTATTCGATGATGACAAATCGGAAAAATTTGAAAATACACAGGAGTGATCACAGCTAAGCAATGAATACTTTAAAATAAATCATTGTACGGTCTTACCGATTCGAGAAAGAGCTTCTTTCACGCAGAAAGGGAAGTCGAGTTTTCGCAGAATCTGTTTCGTTGACTCGGAAGACATATCGGTGGGTTAAATATTGGAAAGTGTAAAAACTTTTTTGCTGAAAAATTTTCAAAATGTTAAAAATATTCAGGAGAACGCTGCATTAGATAACCAGGTTCTGTTAGAGACTACCGCTGTTGCGCTGTTATCAGTTTGTTGTTTATTCACTACAGCAAGCCGGCCAACCGGCTAATCGTAAGACTGAACGACTGCGCGCCTTGTCTATGTATGAGTATGTTCACACACACACAAAATTATCAAAAAGTAAATAATGTAAAAAAAAAAAAAAAAAAGTCGGTAAAACCAATATGATTTGTCTGGTCAAGAAATTGTATAATGTACGCTAAGTACCTATATCCCTGATGTCAATGTTTAATACCTTGGCCAAGCATTTAATGTTGATGTCTACATGTCAAGTTGAGGTACAAAGATGGGAAAATTTAAAAAAATCCTCCTTCCACACCAAAAAAAAAAAAAAAAAAAGAATTAAAAAATCAGTGGGAGGAGGATTTTGTGGAAAATTTAAAAAAAGATCATTTTTTGTGAGTGTTGAATCAGCGTTGAAATATTTTGATATGCATAAAATTTTTATTAGTTGTAACTCCAAGGAAAAATATAAGAATTAGAAAATTAATTCGTTATTCTTTCGGTAATGACTCTGAGAATAATTAATTAGTATCAAAAAGCGGAGTCTATGGTTTGAAATATTGTTTATTTATTGGTAGAAAATCTGCTTTGAATACACGAATCAGATTACAGTATTGAGAAAAGATAGCGAATTGTAGAATTGTAGTACTCGTATTGCTCGACGTCGATAGCCCGGCAGCCAGCCAGCGTGCATTATTTTGTATTTTTGTTTTGTATCTCTAGAGCACTATATGTACACTACACACCACTACATAGAGCGTTAGTCCGGTTCGGTTGCCATTTTGATTTTGGATGCCGAATCATAACGTTGGAAGTATCTCCATTTGAATTTGTAAAGTTGGGTGCACGATTTTCGTTTGCATTTCATTTTCATTTTCACATACTATATTGTTCGTGTGTATACTATGGCCAAGAAACGAAGCAACAAAAAATCTGAGGTTAGTAATTCTATATGTTGGACTGATCTCAGTTTGAATTTTGAAAGTCTGGGTATTAATCAAGAAATAATACCGCGTGTTAGCTATTAAATTCATCTCAGTTACATCACCGAGTTTTTGTGTTTGTTTGTTTTCAAAACCTACCCCGCATTTCCGGTTCAGCTATCAGTATTCCGTTCTACAATTTCCTCGCAGGCTTAGATAAAATAACTGGTTGAACGGTTTCAACTTGAAACGCTTTCGTGACGCACTAATTTCGAATTACATACATTCGTTTTCCTTGTTATACATGGAAACTTCGTAATTATTTGCATTATGTAATTCACTTGTTCCATTAAACTGAAAATATCGACGATTTCAGTGCAGAACTTCGTCGTTATTTTATTTCGTCCCCCTACGAACTGAGAATTCGAGTAATAATAATCACTTCTTGAGAGTCTTGTAAAGAACTGTCAAACATGTGTATCGAGTACGAAAGTTACATTTAACAGAATTGCAGTTGGTTTAACCATCATTAATGCTGCTGTCCTCAGGTGACGATTGAATTATTTAGTTATATGACAGTAAAAATGCGGTTTTTTGAACAATTCGCACAATTATTTTCGAAAAGGCACGCATACCTTCCAATTTTCAAATTATTGCGACTTGTAAGAGTTTCGCATTACTCCAAAGCCTTATTTCGTTTCAAATATAAGCAATTTAATGAAAATCTGCGATAAATTATAGAGAGCAGTTTGCTGTTTTCCAGTAGCAGTGGGCTGACATTGGATACTGAAACCCCGTGATAAACGAACTTGCATTTAAAGTGAAGAAAAAATTTTAATGGAAATTATTGCGTTTTAATTCGTATTAATGGGTAATACTGTGAATTCGCAGGTGAATACCAAGTCATCGCAAGAAGAAGAGCCCAAAGTAAGTCGATATGTCAAAATATCATGTATTTACGCGAGCGTCTCATGACAGTGTAAACAACGCCGGCAGAATGATAACGTAACCCTAGAACGCTGTCGGTTTGATTCATATTACATTCGTGTTTCATAGAATATGTCGTTTTAAATCTTTGCTTGTGAAAAACTAAAGTAGACTTGTTTGTTCTACGTAGTTGGTGTCGTAAGGGATCATTCTTTATAGCATATTATGAAGTATATAGATTTTCATTCAAGACACCAAGTCCTAGATAGATAGATAGATAGATAGATAGATTTGGCTCAACTAGATTGCTTGGCTGTGGAAAATTTGCCATTTAAATGCTCCTTGTATAACTATCTATTACATGAAAATGGTTTCTGTATTTGCAGGAAATCGAAAACGGCGAGAATGGAAATATAACTGACGAAACGGTAATTGAATATTTGAATCAATATACCTGTAAATTAGTGTACTATTCCGCTTGCCTTGCGATGCATGGAATTTTAACGTCTGTTACGAAAATGTCTGGAAAATTGACCTAAATTCACGTGCATTTCATATCCTTTTTCCGGGCCTATTCTTCAGGCTCGTCGAAACCTTGCGTCGTGCAGTACTGAATTTCTTTTGGAATTACTGATTTCACTAATTGTGATTGTTCGTTATTGTAGCCTAAGAAAAAGAAGAAAACTGCGAAAACCAGTAAAAGTGATACACCAGCATCGTCTTCGAAGTCAACGGTAAGCAATGTTGAGTTGTAGCTAAGCTTACAGTGAACTGTAAATAAGAGAGATTTTGCCTCGTTGAAATTTAAAATTTGATTGAAATATTCGAGTTTGAAGTGGGAATATTGGAAAATTGACTCGGTAGTCGACTAATATAAGTAGAAATTGATTACAAGCTGGAAGGTTACCGTTTTCACTCTTTCATGATTCGAACATGACAAAATGAAAAAGAACATTTAATCGTGTGTATTTTTATTTCATCGGATCTCTGCGAAAGAATGAGAAACAATAACCTGCTTGAAGATCTAAAATCGCCCTGGAAGTTGAGCTTTCTGTTTATCGTCTACTATGGAAGAATGAAGATGAAAAGACGAAATTGAGGTCAGTCGATTGAAATATCCCAAAAGTACCCAATATCACAATTCACGACGCTCCTCTGTGATATTAGAAAACGGAAATGTACTTCAAGTAATTTTGATAGATAATTTAAAGTTATAGACGTAAAAAAACTTCCGATAAGCTAAAGGAATAAGCGATGAAAAAAATGTAAATATGGACGCTATTCAACAAAACGAAACCAACCAACATTTGTGAACAAAATGAGTTATTAGTATCGTTGGAAAGAGCGTAAAAGGTAGAATTTTTCAAAGTTAGCCCTCCGATTCAAAAATGTGTACTCACGTTGAAGAAAGCTTATTAGTAAACGCTATGTCATATAGTTTCTACGTGGCTCTTGAACTTCGAATCACGTGTTCTCAAAAAGCAGATTTTGCTGGTTGGTTCCGTTTTGCTGAACAGCGTTCATATGAGGAGTTATCTGTCAAAAGGGCGTTCGTTCCATAAGAAATACATTGAACGGACGCCCTTTTGACAGATAACTCCTCATATAGGCCCGAGGGCCCGATAATTACAAAGAACAACAAAGAAAAAGGATCTCTTGAACTGTTGCATGGTCGTAGTTGTATCGTAAACATGCTTCAACTGTTAAAGAAATGCTATATGTGACGCGCCATGAGAAACCATACCTTCGGGTGAAGAGGGTCGAAAATGAAATTTTGACTGATTCTAATAGAGATAAGTATGGAGAATCCAATGCCGCAAACCGCAGCTCAATCGGAGCAAAATTCTCAGAGATATGCCATTTTGAAGTTGGAAACTACTAAAAAGTACTTTTCGAGAAAAACAGCTTTAAAGTTTTTCGTTCGGACATTGCTTGAAGTACCAAGTTCTCCGAAGGTATTATGATTGAAAATTAGCCCCCCCCCCCCCCGAGTAAAATTTTATGAGGAATTCAATGGTGTAGGTTTCAGGTTTGCTAAAATAAAACTGACAAATGTATGCAAATAAAGTTTATTACAAAAAAAAAGTATGTAAATGACGTTGATTATTAAAAAAATCTATCATACAAAAATTTATAAAAATCAAACAAATAAACAACGAAACAAGCGAGTATGGGTGCCTAAAATGTTCTTCAGATACTCTAGAACACATTTCCGGCAAAAAGTCATTTTTGATCAAAATCAATTTTTCAACGTGTTTTGGCGTTTTTCTTGAAAACAACTTTTTCACCCGAAGGTATGGTTTCTCATGGCACGTCACATATAGTTATTGTAACGTCTCAGTTTCTCGTCCCGTAATAAACAGTAATCTATAGACGTTAGTTTATCGATTATGTTTTTTTAACTGTTGAAATCAAATTTTGTCTGTCGTTTTAGACAAAAAGTAAAAAAAAAGTTGAAGAAGAAAATGGCGATGGTTCCGACGAAGAGGAAAGCGACTACGAAGTACGTATATAATTTTATTACCTAATTTTCTCCTTCTGGAATCCACCGTGGTCTCGAAGTTCGTAAGCTGTTATTCAATTTTATTGAGATTATGCGAAATTTATTTTGTGTTCTCTGTAGGTTGAAAAAATTGTGGATGTGAGAAACAAATCTAATGGTAAACGTGAATTTCTCGTTAAATGGAAAAACTACACGGCCGAACATAACACATGGGAACCAGAGACAAATTTGGCTTGCGACGAATTAATTTCGAAATTTTTGGAATCTCACGAGAAGGTATGCAAGTGCAACATTCTAAGAATAATTAGATTTTCTACGACATCTTGAGTCTAACGAGCTTAAATTATTCTTATCACAGTAGGACGTAAGTTGTATCAGAACATTAACACTCGTAACATCGTTTTAACGAGTCTGATGAGTCTTACTGTATTTTGAATGAGTTTCAAAGGAGTTTCATGAGTTGACGAGTTTGAGAGGTAACTAAATGAGTCTGAGGCAATAGCTACATAAGCGGCAACTTGCGAGCAACCAGTAACAGAAACAAAAAATTATGAATTGGTTGGTGGCTGGTTTCTCGCAGGTTGCCGCTTATGTAGCGGAGCCCTTAGTTAATTCGGAAGGGGTATTAGTCTTGAGTCTTACGGAATTTTAATAAGTCTTATGAATTTCATCACAGTCCCGAAGTGTATTGTAGTTGAATATTCTGATTGCCTGAATAATTCTCGATTGAGTCTTAATTAGTATTATACGAGTTTCAACACTCTTTTAACACTGCCTCAGTTGGTCTAATGAGTCTTGAATAATGTTAATGGCAGCTGAATCCGAATGGATCTTAGCAGAGTCCAAATGGACCTCAAGAGTGCTTAGCATAATTGAATAGAATGAGTCTGACCAAGGTCGTAATGACTCTAACAAGCCGTAGCAATCCCATTTATTGTTCATTTGTGAATGAATTTTAATTGTATGCTTTTGTAGCAGGCCAAAACCAAAACCAAAGCGAAAGAAAAGGAGGACAAAACTGATTACGAAGTACGTATAATTTTAAATAATTATTTCCAAATTATTTGCTAAATTATTGAAAAAACTGCATCCAGATTAAAAATATGCTAATCTGAGAACATCTCTAATGTGAGCGCAACATATTTAAATTTCATATAGATTCACTCAGAAGAGTGTGAAAGTGCAAGTTTGAATAGTGTTTGCATTTCATGAGACTAACTTCCTGAATCTATGAAGCTACATTCTCGTTTTATAAATTGTAAAAGAGATGTTTGATTGCGTAATAGTTGTCGGTGATGTTGAAGAAATTTCTCAAAATTTACGTTTACATGCATGATTGTTATCGTATCTTGAAACAGTCTGTAGCTCAACTTACGAGGAGTTTGCAGGATTCAGCTAGTATAAAGATATTTTTTGAAATCCTTTCACCCGGTACGTCTGCACATTTATATTGTACAACTATTTTTTTTTAAGGTTCAAAAAATTCTTGATGTGAATTACAAATCGAATAATAAGAAGGAGTTTTTGATCCGATGGAAGAACTATTCATCCAAACATGACACCTGGGAACCCGAAGAAAATTTAGCTTGCGATGAATTGATAGCAGCATTTTTGGCTGACGAAGAAAAGGTTGGTATTTATACGGTGCCAGCGAAATGAGAAACGCTGTTAGTGGTCACTGATCAAAAAACGAGATAAATTGGTCGACGACTTACGAAACGGCTGTATGTTGCTTGCGTCTCGAGGGAAAATGTACAATACTTAGATTGTGTCCCGCAATACATACGATAACTTGAATGAATTGCGTCCCGCCCGAAAACTTATGTATGTACCCGTGATGCACCATTGGCCTAAGTTTCCTGCCACTGGAAGCAATAAAATACTGCATTCATCAAAACTTTCAGCCGTATTGCCCCAAACCTTTCAACCGTGGATTAATTCATGGAATACATTCTGAATGAATACGTAAATGATAGATGTAAATTCCCGCCATCAATTCGGACCTAGCAACGTAATGGCTAACATCTAGCGGAAGTTTTTAACAACATCTAGTTCTTTTGTATTCTTATCAACGTTATGATAAAATTGCACATTTTTATCCTAACGTTGATAAGAAATTTAATGGAAAGTCGTAAAACGACATCAGCGCGCCACCACGCTGCTAGGTCCGAATGTGGGCTGCATATGATGCAAATCAAATACGCACGACCAATGCATGGCGAGGCCTTCAGTAGCAAACTACATGGAATATTCTGTCATTTCCATCCCCATATATTCATGCTCATTGAAGCCCTACTCGAGATACATGAAATGTCGTATCTGAAAAGGCGAAGATAAACCCGAAAGAAACCTTTATCGAAGAGTGCATGAGTCGACTGCACCAAATTGAAATTCAGTTATTACTATATTACGCGTTCTATGTATTATCATGATTCTGTGCCGTTTCTTAAAATAAATTCCCCCCCCCCCCCCCGTAAGTATGCGTCTGTAAAATATTACATTGGGACGCAACTCATACCTCCTTCTTTTTGGTTTGGGACGCAATTCAACTATCTGTTGTTATTTCTTGGGCCGCAATTGATGCAAAAATTGGTTCTTGGGATGCAACTAACATTTAGCGTACGAAACATATTTTCATATCTGAATTTGATAAAGTTGAAAGACAAAGCTAGAAACAAATGCTCGACAAGATGTCTGCTTTTGGGCTTTTGAAAATGAGGGATAGCATTTGGTTTCTCAGAATGCATCAAATCTTCAGCCCAGCAAAATAATGCTTACTCAAAAGTCAAGATGTTAAAAAATACCGTATATTACGAGGCTATTCGACTAAAAGTAACTAAATAGTCATTTTTAGCCTTTGCTTAATAAAGTCCATCTAAAGTAGAAGAAATCTAATGTGGGTTGCAAGGAGAGTGGTGACCGTTGCAAAACTGCCATTGATTAAGTCAGATTCAAAATCGCCAAATAGGCCCAACTCACTTCGATAATTTCTCACGCAAATTCTCGGAAATTTAGAAATCAAATAGAGTGATTTTCAGTTTTTACGGGGGAATTCTTTTCGCTATATTTCTGTTTCATTCTGAAGATTTTTCTTACGTTTTCGAATTCTATCCAAACCTGCAAGCTTTATCGAGTGAAAAATTAGAAATGGGATCTCGAACTTTCGTGAACAGAGAAGTCCAAAACGTAATATTCAAATAATACACTCGTATTTTCTTAGTATACACATTTTTCTTCTGTGTTGTCACTTCGTCTTTTCTAGCGTCAAACTTTCCCCCCCCCCTTGCCCCAAGTTCTACTTGTACATCATCTATAAGTTACTGACTTTTGTTTGAATTTGCCTTGAAAATAAATTTCGAACACATTGGAACGAAATAAAAATGCGCGTTTCTCCATTTGAAAGTATAGCGTATCCTGACATTGATAAAAATCATTTCCTTGAGTGCGGAAAGGGAAGAAGACGCGATGCTATTAGTGCACCTATCTGGGAAGTCCAAGTAATAATTCGGGAACTAGAAATCGTATTGTAAAGAGTAAGTAGTGCACTAACTAAAGGAATATTGTAGGAGGAAGAAAAGAAATGGGAAAAAATGTAATTTAGTGCCGTTGCTAAACACGAGCCTAGCTCAGTTGGCAACGAAATAAACCATTTTCATTTTCATTTCAATTAAATCAACCAGCAATATTTATTGGCGGTTACCACTGTGGTCATTGATCAAGCAGAGCTCAATTCACGAGTCTAGAAGTACATAGGCTCAACTCCGTGACGTCGTCAGAAGCATAACGTCACAATGTCAGTGTAGGTACGGAGTTCAAGTCGAAAATGAATGAAAATGCGATATTTCCAACAAAATGCTTTATATCAGTCATTTGTGCTTTGGCTTGAACTCAATTCATTTTTTATATCTTGACCTTTATTAATTTTGTTTCTAGCGAGCCAACTTGCCGCGCCACTCCTTCAGGGAGAAACCAAAAAAAGTGTCCAAATACGAATCACCCGGCAACAAACGAGTAAGCAGGCGAATCGCCAGCGGTGGTCGAAAGTGAGTATTTTGTCATTGATCCGGTTTTGAGTTGTTTTCGATTGTAAATTTTTTGCTCGTTTTAATTCATTGCAGAAATTATGTCGAAGATGAAGACGATGAATAATTTATGCGTTTGAAATGACTAGAATTTTTCTACATATTTAATTGGTTTATGTGGAAAAGATTTATTTACTTTCAGTTTTTATTATATTAACCGTTATTTTCTTCTTGAGCCAATTTCTTTTCTTATGACGATGTAAAATCGGTCATTATTCTGACAGTATTTTTCCCACTGACAGTGTAATTACTTGTACATCGTGGGTAATATTAATCACAATGAGGTTAGCGTTTGCGATGACTGCCTCGATTCCCATTATTTTTATAATTTAAAAATGATCAAATGTCGAAATTTTCTTGCGTTTCAGTTTTGTAGGTTATTTATATATTGTTTTAAATGTTATAATGTCCAAGTATCCGTATTATTGTCCTCACTTTTCAAAGAACAATTTTTTTATCTCATCAAATTATTATTACTCGATATTATCGTAGTTATTTTGTAAATTATTAGTACATAGTTTTACTTTTTTAAATTAAAATTCAAGTTCCTCTGACATACGCGCGCGCGCACACACACCCACACCCAGATCTAAGTGATGTATTTGTTGAATTTCTATTTTTACCACAAATACTTACTAAAGTAACTCCGATTTTATAGAATTTTGCAAACTTCTAATACTCCTATAATGGTTAACGAATTCCTTCGACATAGTCGAATGATGCTTCTAGTTGCTGAAGAGCACTGATACGTCTGTATTGAGTTGAAATTCCATCTTACGTGCATTTGTATCATTAATTGAACTTTCCATTTTTTTTTCTTTTGAATTTTTCGTTTTGTGTCGTATTCCACTCGTAATGATGTATTTACACGCACGATACATCTTGTGCATTGTTGAAATTTTGTTTACATTTACCTCAGCCATTTTTCTGGCTCCCTATATTATGTAATAATTATACGTTAATATAACCCTTAAAGATACTGGATAATCCGATATTGTATTTGGTAGCGACCCAAGAACTCCTCAAAATCGAGATTTTGTTAAAAATTGAATTCTTAAACGTAAATATTCCCTAGTAATGATAATAAACGTGTGTTTATAGGAAAAAAGAAGGAAGTTTAATTCTTGTTTGATCTGACTGATTTTCCACCATCCCGGAGATAGATCGATGAAATTAAATTTTGATTGTTTCGCAGGTGATGATGGATCTCGAACAACTTCTTACTTATGGTGACGGACTACTTTGCGATCATTTCTCCTTTCCGACTTTACTGCGATAGCCATTGTAAAGTATTCTGTCTTCTAAGAAGCTTTATATTTAAGCTGACGGGTAACTTTCCTAATACTGGTAGAGCTACATTTTGTTAAACGTTTCAGTATTTCTCAATGCTCATGTTTGTGATTCTAAGTGAACATAGATGCGTGTTCGTAACTAGAGGTGTTCTTTCAATTTGCGTGATCGTATTGTAAAACTTCTCCGAGAATACTTCGGTCATAAAAACTGGATGGAATGAACTGGCTCGCCCTTGTGTTAATCAGTGAAATCATATCAGTGCTTTGAGGCCATGAAGAGAAGATCAATCAACTGAGTGATACGATTTATGTCTTGTGCTGGGCGAATTTACGTGTATCTGGGACTAACTTGGTGAAATGAAAGCATTAGTCAGTTTTTTTCGACATATCCTACTAATTGCCAATCAAAGTTTTAATGAACTGATGAAGTGCAGGTACTTAGTGAAGAATCAATTTTCATACTGTCTAGTAGCCAAACACTCGGGGTCAAGTTTAAGTAAGTAGTGTTACAAAGAAAAGAGTCGATTTTTTTTTAATAGGCATTACGTTTTCTCCAGATTTTTATGCATTCATCATCCTCAGTCTGTGTCAGTGACATTAATAGGTTTAACAATTATGTTTTTATATCCAGCATTCTTATGAATCAGAGCAATACAGAATATGGCTCAACAAATGTATTTTCAGCCTAACCATTAAAAAAATGTACATTCTCTGAAAGATTTTAATGTGAAAATATTTACACAACTAAGTACACATTTCATCGGCCAAAAAGTAACAAAATGAAACACAAGACAACAGATAATACTTTAAATACAAAAAACATCAATATTTGGTCCCACGTGATCCTGAAACCTAGATTTTAAAATTCTAAATGTGATGCGTCAAATCTATAACATCGCCAGTCGGCTAATATGCGGTAATTTCACAAGCCTAATCGTTTTGGTATCAAAAAGCTATGAACTCGATGGAAAATGAAAGAAAGAATTGTACAGAAACCGATTGTGCTGACAGGTGAGACAGTCTGGTTTCATTGTTTATAATTCCCTATCGGTACACGTGATAATGCGATATTGTTTGGACCCATACCCATAAATGTCTAACTCTGCCATTTTATAAACACATATTAATGGACCTCAACTAGTATGCTGAAAGTTTGATGTCGTGCTATCATGTACCGAACATGTATTAGAATCGTAATACATTTCCAAATTTTGCAATTAGGTATCAAAATTACTAAAAAAAAAAAATAAAAAATAATATATAAAATTCTATATGTAGAGTGCGCTAATTCACAATTTCTTCCCTCTGTAGTCCAGAGCGTTTTCGGCTACTGTGCCTTCTTCAGTGAAGTACCCTGACACATTTCTCTTTGTCGTCCTGTATTTATGGTGGTGTGTAGTACTGTACGATATAACACAGTATTGGTGTGGTGGGACGTATGGCGATGCACGCATGCCAAAGTGGCCCCTGAGACACCGCACCCCCGGCACCGGAAACTACCCTTTCGGGCATCGCATCGGTATCGAGCAGTATTACACGCCACTATAAATACAGGACGACAAAGAGAAATGTGTCAGGGTACTCCATTGAAAATCGCATAGCAGCCGAAAGCGCTCTAGACTACAGAAGGAAGAAATTGTGAATCGGCACACCCTACATATAGAATTTACCAAGTTGACTCACACTCCTACATGGACACTAATACATAAAAAATAGACAAAACCGTGCAAGTTAAACATGGTTTCCCAAGATCGAAATTCCCTGTAAATACCATGAGATTCCATCATGAAGGCTTTTCTCTGGAAAGTAGACTTTAAATTTGAAGTTTTCAAGTAACAAACAATCCGTAGAAAAATTCGCCGAATAGTAATCACTTTCCACGACTAGACGAAAATTTCAATTCGCTGGACAATTTATTGCTTCGATTCAACTGCAACAGGATTCACATATCAAATTCCCATTAATGATATTCGTCGCACCGATTATCACTTGACAGCCGGTCAGTTTTTCGAACAATTGAAATGCAGCAACTTCGGCATAAGTCACGCCGCCGACAAAAAAAATGAAAAATGTGTTGAACGTGTTCGTATCACCGAGCACGTTGATCTTACAGCCAGAGAAACATTTTGGTACATCTTCTTTAGTTAGTTCCGAACTGTGCAACTGCTGAACAAGCTGGCAAACAGCCGGCGTATAGGAGCCACTGAATACGTAATTCATGCTGGACGGATTTTTTAAATTCGACGAGTCCTTATTACTAGGAACAAGTTTCAGTTTCTGCATCATTAGTTGCAGCGAGGTCTTCTTCGAAGATAAAGGGACCACTTGGGCCATTCTATTGGCCAAACCCGAGGGAGTAACATCGGCAAAGTTGAAAGTAGGTTGCACCACGAACAATCCAAGTTTTTCGAGATTGTGAAAAATGGGCAGATAATGGTATCCGTAAGCGTGTAGAAACTGCGTCTTGAGACGATTCGCTTCTTCGGTGCTAATTCCGTTTTGTGTCAGCGAGAGAAGACACATAAGTCTTAAAATCGAGAATTTATGAGCTACGTTTAACGCTATACAATCTTCGATGAAAGTTACAGTTTCGTATTTCGAAACATTATCTAGAATATTTTCTTCAGCAGCGATAAATTTCTCAAAATGGTCACCCAATTTCTTAACGATAATCTCGCACGCAGATATATGATGGGAAAGCGATTTCTTCTGCTCCGTCACATTGACCAGATTCTTCTTCACATACTGCTTGATTTCCTGCAATTTCATTTTCTGACTTTTGTCGTACTCCTCTTGTATTTTTTTGGCTTTATCTTTCAAAAATGATATTACGTGCGAGAAATGTCTGTTTTTAATTTGCATGTATATTTCCTGCTTATTTAAAGCAATCATGAGCCCGTCATTTAGTTCAACGAATCCACTTTTGATACCAAAAACTTCGTCCAGTAAACTCGTGTAAGTTGCTGGTGTTAGCATAGAGCTTAGGTAATCTACGTCCCGGTCGACGACGATACAGCAGTCGATATGCGAATTAACTCGATCAGGTTTACACAACTGCTTGCAATAAGAATCGACCATCGAACAAATAGATTGAGAATGATTGCCTATCGATATTCTCAAAGCCGGATTCCCCCAGAGGAGCAGAGAAGACCATAAACTTCTAGCAGCAATCGGCAGAAATGACTGATCTCCCTGGACAAACAAGTAGCTGTAAAAGGACTTCAGTTCTAAAGACAAAACGGATTCATTATCAAGTGGTATTAGTTCCCATGGGAAGGAGAATACGGTAACAAATTCATGAACACCTTCTTCTTCGAGAAGTTGCATTACTGAAAACAGTTTTCGCGGAATTAGGATTAGATAGAATTTTACACTTTTGGCTTCTTTCGTGCTCATCTCCGCATTAATGTGATCACAGATGTATTTTACCAATATTAAATCGGTGAAAATTAAGAAAACTCTCGTATCGCTGGTGGATGGAATGCTCGAGTTGTTAATTTTGTAGATTTTGTCCACGTCGAAGGATCTGAAACCGATATAGGCTCATTATGTTCTTGCACTAAGGAAATACAAATCCGTAATGTTGATGTGGGCATGAAATACGGAGAAAAATTTACCACGATAAAGTTTTCGTACCTCAAAACTGAAATTCCGACGATGTTCTCCAAAGGCTTGATGACATTTGGATCGATTATGAGGTCTTTTTTCCCAGGTACTTTCGACAAAATGTTTGATAACTTCTCTCGAGACAAAGTCGACAAAACTGGTATTTTTTCTTTCATTTCGAAAATAAGATATTGATCTCATAATTCGCGAATAATTCGATAGTTAGCCAAAATCAGATACTGTAGTTACTTTTGAGTACTACGTCTACGCGTAATTTCATACGTATAATTATTACCATAGATGTGCAGGCTCAGTTTTCAACTTCCAACTTACTAGTCAGATAGCCACACAATTTATTCAGCTTTTCACTAATCTTATCAGGTTTTCCCAGCAACAAATATTTTGATTTTTCTTGAATTTTATTTCTCCTTTTTTTGAATTTCAACAGTCGATGTTCTTCAAACTCCTTGCGCTTTTGCTCTTTCGCGAAAAGACTCAAAATGGCGTATGTCAATACCTAGTTGTTCCCAGTAAACCAAGGTAGCGGCAAGAATTTTTTTTTTCTCTTCAAAAATTCCTAGAATTTACTAGAAAGTGCAGGAAGCAAAAATTTCGTCAGATGCAGGTTACCACTTGACGAGTTGTGACTTTATCGCTATCCCTCATGGAAAACATCTATAGTTTTTTACAAATCGATTAATTGATGAACCAGTTAATCGGTATTCATCAGCCTGTTCTGATCTTCTTTTACGTTGACAATAATCGATTATTTTTTATTCGGAATAATGATAATCTAACAATCAGCAGCTGATTAATTTTGTGTACTTCATAACGTTTCTTTCTTCGTCATAAATTTGTCCTCATCTTAATTACCTAATTGCTAAGCTATTACCAAAGCTGCTTTTTGCGTTGTAGTAGTATTTCTCGGTACTCGTCAGTATCGTATCATTCATCGCATCATTTGCGAGTGTTCGCGATTTCTACTTTTTGTTTCTGTAAGTGTTATGTAATATTGTGAAATTTTTCTGTTCATGATTTTATTTTGGTAAATTAGCTCACAAATAGGTACCTGTTCGCGACAAAATGTCTCTGAATACGGCGCACATTCCAGGTGGAGGAATTTTGATTCACGCTGGCGAATGGTAAGGTGTCGTGTTGCATTCTTGCCGTAGCTAAAAATCATTATCTTTGCTTTCATCTTCAGCTTTAATTTTTTTGTATCTCTGATAGCATATTACTATATTCCGACCAAGTGGGAATAGAATTCAGTAATACTCCGTTGATTCCCAGTGGATCGAAGAATGGAACTATGTACTTGACCACCCACCGACTGGTATTCATCAACAAGAATCAACAGGATAAGTTACAGTCATTCAGCTTTCCATACGTTGCTATCCGAGATGTGAGTATGTCGCAATCTACTATTGAAAAAGCATCTATAGAACTGTTCTGATCTTTCTAAAATTGAGCAGGTCGAAATTGAACAACCTGTTTTCGGAGCTAATTACATTAAAGGAAAAGTCAGAGCTCAGCCAAATGGCAATTGGGAAGGGGAAGCGAAATTCAAGTTGTTGTTCAAGAAAGGCGGTGCTATCGAATTTGGGCAAGCTATGTTGAAAACAGTCAATATGGGTAAGTCGCTGAACTTCAAATTGTAACACTCGTATGTATGGTGAAAACCTTGACTGAGGAATTTTCTTGACAAATCGGTACATTTCGGTGACGAAATAACAAATACCTACTCAAATGCTGCCTAAATAGCTTTATGGAAGTAACGTCTTTCCAATGTCATACTGGTTAGTTTGACAAGAGTCATGAGATGTGGATTCTGTTGATAGGCGTTGTACGTTGACATTTCGCAGATGTTCTGTTATCATAATTTATAGCAAGATTTATCCAATGCTTGTTGGTCGTTCACGTTACATGAATTTGAACACATTTGGGGTGAAATCTATTTGGACTTGAATTATTGTTAGATTTCAACTCTTACGGTGATAGTGTAATAGGTTCTTTTTTTCAATAATTATAAAGCAAAAAAAAAACAACATGAGATGTGTCCAGGAGAACCAGTTCATGGCATATGTGCCACGATAAAAAAATTAATTGAATTGGAAACTATTTTACATTGTGTACATCTACTGATGTTATGAATCGTTGAACGAGTGAGATAGAGTAATGTTAGCTCAGCAAGAGTTTCACAAAATTTTAACTTGTATAGATACTGTAATTGTGTTACCTGTTTGGTTGAGTAGTATTTACCGCCGTTATTTTGTTACCTTATTTAGTTTCAAGTAATGGACCTATTCCTGATATGCCTCCACCGTATTCTGCACCGACCGGACCTTGGTATCAAGCACCACCTCCAGCATACACGCCGCCTCAAGCTGGATATTATGGATGGGTTCCTCCAACAAATGTGTTTCCCGATGCTCCTCCTGGTAAGTTAGCTTGCCCATGTTTCCGTTTACATCTGTGCGCATCAGAAATGAGTACGATCGCTTGGAATGGTTCGAACCTTCGAAATTCATTAAGAAATTGCAAATATTGTTGATGTAGAGCCTGTGATTCCTCACCCGTTAAAGGTACCTTTTGATTTAATCGAACATAGTGTAGGAATAGAAATTCAGTGTTTCAAATACGTAGTCCTTATGGTTCTCATTTTATTTTTATCCTGGATTTGGTTATAATTTTTCCTTACCTCAACTTTTGATGAAACCACGTAACTGTAACATGCAACTAATATTGGAAACGTCTTGATTGAAAATCGACGAGCTCAACTTACAGATTTAATTTTACTTTAAACCTCCCATACAAGTTATGAAAAATTCTTTTCTGTGTTGGATACTCAAAAATGTTACCTTTATTCTCACTTGGACGTTCAATGATCTGCTGTTTTCGGTCAGTAATGGTGTACCTGGTTAGGAACCTTTCAAGTTAGAGCTATTGATTGCTGGAGGAACTTTTTCATACTGATTATTCTTCAGCACAGCGTATCGCATCTACGCTATTCCGCTTCTAAGATTCAGTTCAGAAAAAACATAAAATTCATGTTTCATGCAATTGATTCCTACTTTTGGTAGAAACTTATTAAAAGATATTCCGAAAGTCCAAAAAGTTTATTTGTAACAAATATAATTGTTAAATCACGTTCAGTTTGACAAGCTCCAACTTGGTAGTTATGCTACAGAGAAACAGTCGCAAATTAATGACGAGTGCTAGGTACCCATCAGAGCAGTGCACGATACGAGTATATACTCATGTGGTATTCGGTATCGTATCGCTTAAAACGATACCGAATAGTATCGGCCGATACCGAGTATACTCGGTATTGTAGCGACAGGTAGTCGTTTTCGTGATGTGGTATCAACGATAACAAGTATCACTGATAAGGCATCACTACTGCACCACCTAAAATACAGCGCTAATCATAAAACGATTCCTGACCGAGTATAACTCGGTATCGTATCGGTGAAACCGACTTCTCCAACGATACGATACCCGAGTGCCGATATCGGTATCGTGCACTGCTCTGGTACCCATCAAGTTACATTATTTTCAGTTTTTCGTCCGTGTAGCTGTAAATCTGTCCGAGTGCCAAATTTTCGAATTTTGTGTTTCACCTTTTTAGAATCTACATTACCAGACGCATGTTCAGTAAAAATTTCATAACAAAAAAAAAAAAAATCAAAATTCACCTAGTATTAGTAGTTGTCATCTAGGTCCGTAGACGTATATTTTAATATGAAACTTTCTCATCTATCCTGTATAATTTCCTTTTGGCACTCAGATTTATAGTTACATGAACATTTTACTTATTAGTTAAAATGCAAACATTCTACATTTTGGCTTGAGCAATAATCAGGTTGATGACTCGAATCGAAATTGCGTGTTTTGTTTCATTTAACTGAAGTTGAAACAGCTGATTATGTCTTTGTATTATTGTCTTATTCGACGATAATTCCGACCACTATTTATATTTACAAAGTTTTTTGTTTTCTATAAGTGTACCATTGACACATGATAGCGATTATCATTAATAATCGCAGCATTAAATTTCACGTAATACTTGTTGAGAAATAACTCGGTGTTCATGAGACACGCCCTGTCGAAACTTTAACTCGAGTAGCTGTTAGTCTACCAAGATTGAGCTTGTAGTTTCAATTAAAAATCCAGCTCACTGTCTTAATCAAAAGCTAGAGCTACTTGTGAGATTAATCGTAAGCGTGATATCATAGCTGAAAATAGAATGTTATCGTTATGCATTGCTGCTGATTGATAGTGTTCAGATCCGAAATGATATGAGGAAAGTTATTTATTGTTATCGCCATACATAACTCTTTTTTAAATTTTTTTTCTTTAGAAGAAGAGTAATTTGTTTGTGGAATACCGTTAAATCTCACACCAAATCTCACCATTTTATTTTGAATCACTATAGTCTTCTTCAGAAATGTCTCCCCTATGCTTTCGATGTATTCTGAAGAATCAAATTTCCTTGTGTTGACCGAGTACAACATTTCTGTTTTCCAAAGGAACCATCTGTACTTCTCTGTTTCCTTTTCATTGTTAGGATTTTCAATTAGAACGAACGAAAAACTTGGAACGCTTTTCATAAAAAATTACGTGTTGAGATGTGACAGTTTTCTTTCGAACCGACGATATGTGGTAAAAAGGTGTGGTTTTTGGGGTAATGTCTTATAAAAACGTGAAGGGTAAAATTATTCCACGCTGAATTTTGTGCTGAATTTTTTACACCTATGAATCCTGTTGAACATGGACGCGGTGGTGGTCTCGCGGAGGGAACAGTCATCCTCAGAACGGTTTTTGGCTACATTTGGTTTTCGTTTGTTTTAATTTGAAAGAGGAGTTAACTTGGATCTGCGCTTCAGCTTTTCATCGCATATGTATTACGGATATAGGGTACAGGTCGTCACGGATAAAGTCTTTATCGAAAAATACGACGTGACAAGCATGGATATTGACATATCTTGGATCCGATATTAATTGAATATCGTAATTCTTAAAGCGAATGACAATGCTTTCATTAGAATCCAAACTATTCGAGTGTGGGATTTCAACTTATTCCATTTGAGGTTTAATTTTAGAAGTCGTCATTCAATAAACATCGTTCTTATATAATAAAAACCTGGCCATCACTATCCCTCTCCCCGCTAATCAAATTATACTTTGCTGAAATTCCGAGATGGGAAGGGTAGATCCGTTACCACAATTCAGATAGGAAGTCAACTAGACCATCGAAGAGCCGTCTAGTAGATGTACCAACAAACTGTGATTTGGTAATTTAGTCTCTGTCAGCCACAGAAACTGACATATTTCCCCCTTCAACTCCCGGTGTAATATTGTCCCCCGAATTGTAAAGTCATCCGGCGTATTCTCTTTGATAAAATATAGACTTTCGCTAAATCTGAGGTGGGATCATTAATGTCTACTTACTGACCTTGGCAACTCCCTTCCTAGTCACAGAAAATGACTTCTATGAATCTCATCTGCATTCCACCTTAAGACGATAATTTTCGTTGCGCCGCTCTAAGACTTTCATTTTTGCCTTTTTGACGGTTTTATAATCAGTATGATTATATTACTATATGTACAATGTGTCTGTCATATTCCTAGACCTACTGTCAAAGAATCCTTTTCGAAAAAGAATTTCTTCAGCGTAGCTACTTCTTTTTTTATTTTTAGAATAATTTTCGCTGGCTTGATATCCATTCACTACTATGATAATTGTTTATAGTCTTTAATTTACATTATTCTTAGAAAGTTCAAAAATTACAGCAATTCCTTGATTTTCTCCGACTTTCCCTGCCTTTTCCCAGTTCTCCAGAAAGTGGATAACCTATTCTTAGAATGTTTAAGGTAGCTTGTAACATCCGAATCTTTTTAAACCATTTCTTCCCGAGAAATAAATTTTATAAATTCCGTAATTTATCTTCAAGAATTACGGAGCCGATAGTCAAAATTCAGGATCCGGGAATCAAAATCTTTCCAGCTTTCTAAATCGTGTATTTGATGTACACCTGTCTGACTGACTGAATCTAACAGATGTGTCCCTGAAATTTCTCAGATTTCAGGTCGGCGTCAGCCAGAAAGGCTGGCTGGATGACTACAGATAAATCGCTCTTTCATTGTTTCAAGTTACGTAACATTTTATCGTTCACGTCATGAGTCATCCTCAAGCAAAGTCTTCATGATACTTGATGTTGAAACATTCTGTATGTTCTGTGTGTAGTAGGGTGTGCCAATTCACAATTTCTTCTGTAGTCCCAAGCGCTTTCGGCTATTACGCCATCTTCAGTGGAGTACCACCTCTGATTAAACAAATGAGCAATAAGAAAACAGAAACAAGGGACAGGAACAACAGCAATAGAGTATACAGGTTGAACTGCGAACACTGTGACATGACCTACATAGGAGAGACAGGCAGAAAATTCATAACTAGAATAAAAGAACATGAAAAATCACAGAATCTAAAGGATGACAAATCACTTTTTGGAAAATACTGCAACAACCAGAGACGCAAAAACCACAAATTGATAGAAAAATACAAAATCCTACACATGGAAAACAACACAAGAAAAAAGAAATTAAAAGAACAACTAGGGATAATAAAGGCAAAAACAAAACAAAACGACCTAATAAACATAACAACTAACTTCCAAAGCGAGAACGTCTTCCAATTAATAACATAACACTCACTGATTGGACAGACTACACTACCACAAACGACCAATAGGAACACACGCTAAATAGAATTACCATATGGTACTACCCATCACTATAGGTGGCGTAAGAGAGTTTCCGAAGTTGGTAGCCCTGCGCTGCAAAGGTGATTGTGGACGTCATCACCATAAGAACATAAAGCATATAACTTGAATTCGCTTTTTCTAGTCAATAAAATGTTTTCTTGAGGCTTATAATGGATGAATTTAGAGATTGAGGTCTCTAGTTTTCCTTTATGAACTTGAAACGGCTCCATTTCCCATATATTAGTTGTTACAAGCGCGTTTTGTACCAATTTATTGTAAACTTCCATAAGAAAAACAGTAATTAGGAAATCAACTTATTCATTTAACTAGAGCGAGTAAAGTGCATTAAGTTACCTTTCATCATAAACTAGAGACTTCAAGCTTCAATTTAACATGTTATATGACTCAAGAAAACCTATTTTCAGCAATTTCGGAAGCTTTAAAGTATACCAACTTTACACGTATTCTTATGGGAACAGCAACCTTGATCACATTTGCAGGAGGCCGACACTAGCGAACCTGGTCACGGTTACGCCGCCTATAAATATAGGACGACAAAGAGAAAAGTGTTAGGGTATTCCACTGAAGATGGCGTAACAGCCGAAAACGCTCTGGACTACAGAAGAAGAAATTGTGAATTGGCACACTCTATATACAGAATATTACCAAGTTCATTCACACTCCAACATGGACTCTGAAATCCTGTTTATACTCAGGGGCGTATCGATAGGGGGGGGGGGATGCATCCCCACTGTAGAAATTTTTCACTCAGCAGGTTTTTTTTTCTTTGATCCTTGGGAATTGAGTTGAGAAGTTGGAAAAACCCGATAAGTCAAAAGGTTTTTCTTCTTTAGCATTGATATTTAGGAATTTTGAGTTGAGTCAGTTGGAAAAATCCAACTGTTCAAAAGGTTTTTTTTTTGCTTTGATACTTGGGAATTCTGGGTTGAATCAATTGGGGCACCCCCCCCCCCTCGGAAAACTCTTCGGTACGTCCCTGTATATACTTGTTTGACGTAGTCGGTGTTTTCAAAACCATGCGTTTCTATAGTGTTGATACGGTCAGTGAGAATTGATAAAAACGTCTCGTTATGATAAATATGAAGAAATAATCAACAGTGATAGTGTGTGTTGGTTTAAGAAAATATACGATGTGGTCTTCATTGGACTCGATACAGAATTTGTCTCTTCGTTGTTCAAGTTGGCGGTTTTTGCTACGTGAATTTCTGTCTCAGCAGGTAAATGTTCATTTTACTGTAAAAAGACCGGTTAGTCTCTCGAAGTTCGAATGTGGTATTGCCCATGTTTCGAAAGCATCTCGAATTCAAAATGTAAACTTCAGTTTTGAATTGTTATTCGTACCTGTTTCATGCAGGATTTGTGTTTATATTTTGCCTAGTAATTTTGAATGTGTCTCGTAGTTGAAGAGTTCTAGAGATGGTGTTGGGAATGATAGGATGGAATCAGAATATTTCACTACGTACCAGTCCTGGATGGCGGAACATTTTTGAGGGGCGGAAACATTTTTGAGTATTATATACAAAAATTCATTTCACTCGAATTGCAGCCGTCCAACTTGTTGAAAATTTTTTGAGGGGGGCAAAGGCAAGTAATTATTTTAGAAACAGTTCGAAGGGGGATGCTTCTAAGTGAGTGCCCAGGGGCGCTCACGACCTTAATCCGGCCTCGTACGTAGTTCAACTTCATTACTGAAAAGACAGGTATAAAGTTTCGCTGATTTTGCTCGCGTTTGGTGTATTCTTACGAGAGCTCTTTCTGGTGACCCAGCTACAACCCATAAAAATGATTTCCGAACGAAAAGTTAGACCTGATGTCTTAATTTTGCAGTAAATATGCGTATGGTTTTTTGACATCATCTTTGATATCTATAGCTACTTCGTAGTTTGTGCCTCTCTAGAAAATGCCATGTGTATTGCGAATCTGCGCGTAATATTCGGAATTTTTTCGATGTTTAACTAGGCAGTACGCTTGTTCATTATCTTGAAATTCATCTCCAAGTACAGGTTTATTTGCATCAAAGACGAAATTAATATTGTTAGGAAATCGACAGGTACCTTGAAGATTGCACGCTCGTAACCCTTCATTGAATTTTCAACATTTTTATTTTAACCCAACCTGGCTTTCTAATATGTACATATATGTATATACTGGGTGTTTCAGGTTAGTATACTTCGCCGGTAGGAGACGATAGTAATCTAACTACACAATGTAAAAGTATGACTTATACTCAAAACTGAAGAGGCTAACAAGTCTCCTGACTTTGAAAATAGCAAACTTCTATTGAGAGTCTGATCATGCAGTTTAATTCAGATTTTTTTTTTCAGAGGTAGTACATGGAAGGAGTAACAGAAATTTATTGGACTGAATGGTCTGCCTTTGACATTGAAGGGGCTCCACCAGTTTCAACATTCTAATAATAAAATTTGAATCAAATTGTTGAAATGCATAACTTATAATTTTTGTAGCTCTTTGAATTTTTGAAAAAGACAGTAGGTGGTGATAATAATTTTGCTTTCTCTTTCAAAGTAGCTGCAATGGCATTTTGTCCGTGACAAATTCTTTACTACTTGTTTCGAAAGGTAGAATGAAGCAACCATTATTAGTGCCATTTGTTGCCTATCTCAAAACTTGTGAGGGATTACAAGAATTGAAAATTATTCCCTCCAGAAATTGTACTCAAATTTAATGATTTGAACTCTTAAACTGGTGTGGCTGTTCAGTGTCAAAAATAGGCAGTTCAGTTGGGTAAATCCTTGTTATCCTTTTCATGTTTCCACTCTCTGATTATCTTCGGGAAGAAATTGAAACCTGTAATCTTCAATCTTGACTACAGATCGTATATCATTTTTTTACTCCTCCCGCCGAGTTCTATCTCTTTTTACCTGGCGTGGCATACTTAGCGGGAATATCTTGTATTTATTAACGTATCCTGCCCGGGATTTAGTTTGATAGTTTTCATTCGCTGTTCATGAATAACAATTCAAAATCATAGATGTCATTTCAACCTTCAGTCGGTCTTTGAACATTAACTAGTTCAAATGCATAATTTTTCACTGGTTTGCTTGACTATTGCATGTTTTTGAGTGTCCTAATAAAACAAGTATCTATTCTGAATCCACAATGTCGAACTATTGAGTATATGAAGAAAATTTTGGGCCATTACAGCCTTCTCCTCAATCAATAAGTTATCCGTTAGCCAGCCAAATGAACAGATATCCAAGTAATTGGATTGGACATATACGAGTACTTTGAAAGAATACTCGTAAACACTCTTCGTTACTGTGTATCTTCTTTTTTTTTTTTTTTTTTTTTTAATAGGTATAGTACTTGATTTCATTTTTGGTGTTCTTTCTTTCTTCTTATTATTATTTTCTTTAATTTCTGTTAATCTTCAAATTTTTTATACATATAAATTGTTCTTACAATGCATGGCAAACCTATTGAATGGCATTTCTGCTGTGCCCCTTCCCCCATCTGTTAAATAAAATGAAAATAGAATATACATAAAACCTCCCCAAACTATGATAAAGTCCAATATGAGGGACTGGTAAGACATAAAGACAGATGGATGACGGGAAAGTCCTGACTTTTTCGATCTTTCTGTGTGCCGAAAACCTGGCGGCCCTCGCTACTTCCACCCGGGGAAAAAATCTCCAGATCCGAGGCAGGCAGAAAAACGATCCGGTACAGGTATCTTAACACAGTCCAAATAAATCTGAATCTTTCGACGTGCAAAAAGCAGGCTATTCCTCCTCCGAGGAAAAATATCCAAGATCCAAAATGAGTACACGAACAGTGAGGCAAGCAGACAAACTGACGGTCAAAAGGGCTGGAAAAAAACTAAGTCATAAATACTGTGCAAGAGAGAAATGGAATAAATGTGCGCGAACGGTTGAACCGTGAGGTTCCATAGTTATTGTTAGAACATGCCGAGGCTAAAAAAATGAAATCTCGAATCTTTCAAGAACAAAAATTAGAAAGATCATTGGCTATAACATAGGCGAGGAAAAAACTGATGTTCGTTCTCAAAACGATTGAGGTCACAAATGTGGAATAGAAGTATAATTTTTACTTTCTTGTAGTTTATGGCCGGAGAAAAACGATCATCAAAAGGAGACCGAGCGTAGAAAGACTATTTTCGTTGACAAAGACCTTAGCAGCGTGTCGTGTTCACGTTTTTGTTTGTTTCTTGACTGGTCGATGAACCTGTTTCATTGAGGTCTTCATTAATGAATAAAAAAACAAACAAAAAACATGTATTCGAATGTATTTGATAATAGCCGCAGAGCATGAGGCAGGAAATACAAGTCCAGCATCATTATCTCAAATTTTTATATTGAATAAGAGTATAAAACGTATTCGTAAAAAATATAATAAAACATTTCGGAATAGTATAAAATAAGTAAAATCATGATATAAGAAAGTTGAAATGAAATAAAATGTAACAGTAGTTGTTACTGTTCTTTCGGCTGCATCCCTGAACGTTATGTCTAAAAGTATTTTAAAAAGAAAGAGATAAGTAACATTCATTGCAGAGAAAAAAAAACAGGCAATCTTGAATTTTACCCCTTGAACTGGTGTGAAGCGGCAATTCCGTGCTTTAATAGTGATGATTTAGGACTCATTATCTATCGTCTCAGTAGTATGGGTTATAGGTTATACTCAGTTAGGTTAAAAGGAATGTACAATCTGAGGAAAGTGTCCGACTCAAAACCAAATAATAGTTCATTATGTTTTTTCCTCCCCCCCCCCCCCTGAAATTTAGTAACTAACAAAACCGTCCCTACAATGTGACGTAACAATCTTTAAAAATCACGTTCATACGCGGTTGAAGAACTTGGCAATGAAATACGACCAGAGATGGGCAGAGTTAAAAAAATGATAGATCAATTGATTTTAAAAATAACCAACTTTTGACTTAGATAATTTTTACTTTTATCATTTCTTTAAAGGATCTTTTCGATCTTAAAAGCAAAATGTCGTGCAAAAGAATGACTTTCATTCTTGTAAAAATGATTTTCAGAGTATGGTCATCTCGAGAAGTTACTTTTCACTTGTTCAAACATGTGAAAATACCGCGGCACGCCGACTTACATTCGGGGTAAAATAATGCTGTTCTGTGGACACAAACCGTTCGTCAATCTAGAAGCAGGCATTCAAACTGTCTTAAGAGTTTCTCTCGTTAAAGTCGAGTCGGTATCAACGTATTGAATGAACTTGATCACAACTTATTGATAGGATCTCGCTATTAGGTGAGCGTACGTAGCCAGGTGGCCTTCAGTCTTCTTACAAAACGTGAATTCATCTGCTAAGCACCGAGACGGGACGCTTGTAACGTGAAATTTATGCAGATCATTCCTTCTCTCTCAATTGCCGAACGGCTGGTGCCCGCTAGTCGAGTTCAATCAACAATCTGAAACAAACATCAGAAAAAAAATTCATTTCTGAAACCGGTGGAACTAGTTCAATATCAAATAGCTTTGTTCTCGGTATGCTCGTTGTAGCTTGGTAGTTTGCTTTTTGTTTGGGTTCTAAATTGCACTCGTATTTTAACAGCAAGTGCGGTTTTCATGACGGATATGCCACCTCCATACCCGGGTATTAATGGTTACAGCGCCTATAACACTAGTTACGCTAACGCATCTACAGCGCCACCTATGGGCTTTAATGTTCCAACGCAGGCACAAAATGGTGAGTTATCATGAAATGCTAGTTATGCGATAACACAACATATTGTGCTGTTACGAATGGAACCTACGAGTAATGATACGATTTTACTATCGACTGCACGGTGTTCACAGGAGGAAGACCAGCAGATCCAGCACAGAGCGCGTATTACGATCCGAATAAGCCGCAGTGTGCCTACGTACCACCACCTTCATATTACGTGAGTATTCTAATTTTTAAATCAAGATCATTATCACTGGAATTGCGTGGATAGTGTATCGATTTGAGGAGCGTTAATTTGTTCATAAAGAAGTAGCCGCCAACTTAACACGTTGAAACTGTCTGAATCTTCCCTCTTGGAAAACGATAGAGTCCGGAAGCTTTATCATAATTTAAATATAAGAATGCGATTGTGAATTTACGGTAAATATGAACTGTAGAAGGTGATGAAAACCACGAAGGAAACAGTTGTACAGAGATGTCCGGTGAGAAGGAAATGTGAGTGTGTCTCACTACACGCGCACACATCAAGAAGACGCTTACATCCTCAGAACGTGCTTGTATTATTCTCTCCGGTATTTCCTTCATTAATAATGCTCAAAGTTCGTTGTTCCCAGTTTTCACGAGCCATACGTATTATCGATAGTGTGAAGAATCGGGCTAGTTTTGACCTCTTGGATATGAACAAGGGGTGTGACGTGAGAGGTTTCACATATTCGTGCATCTACTGATATTAGTCCGAGGTCGAATTCAGCTAGTGTTCTTCCAATTTTGGTTGCTAGGGACAACGTTAGATAAGAAACGAACCAGTCAGCTAATCTGGCCTCAGGTGGTTGGATCATACAAGTTACCAAGAAATTTCCCGGCGAGTTGTATAATTCAGAAGAATGAGACAGGAAGGAAAGTAACAAATTTGAAATATGGTCGATACGATCGCATTTTCAGTTGTTCTTTATAACCCGCATCGCGACATATTAGCGATGATATAAAACCGGTTACATCAACAATATCAGTTTACTATGCCTGCGCAAATAACCAAAAAAACTGCTTTCGCTTCGCGAAAGCAGTACCGACTTTTCGGCCTCCGGCCGAAAAGCACTCGGAACTCGCTTCGCTCGTTCCTCGCAGTAATACCGAAACGTACTCGGAACTCGCTTCGCTCGTTCCTCGCGAAATCGAGACACTGTCGACGCGTTTTAAGTGGTAAACGTTTTAGAAAACGCAAATGTCGACAAGGACTAGTGGTATTCGGCCGAAATGTTTAGGGCCATTCACGTTTTAAAAAACGCAACTCTCAACAGGGAATAGTATTATAAAAATATAAAACTACCCGGCTATCAAAATTAGAGTTCGTATAAATTTGAAATCGATACATTCAAGGCGGAAACGTGTAAGACCGAAACATTTGTATAATACAACAAAACTACGCGGCTATCAAAATTCGATTTCGTATAAATTAAATCCCAAACAACATCGAGTACATAAGTCGCCTCGCGCTTCTTATGCTGAACTTAAATTGAGGAAACTCGTGAACGACTCAACCGATTGTCATCAAACTTTCACCAATACAACTTCGAGTACTTCTCTATAATGTACCAAAATTTGGAATCAAATGATTCGATAGTTCCTGAGATTTTTGTGCCACAAATTTTGTCCTCAAGGAAAACTCACGAACGGCTCGACCGATTGCCTTCAAAAGCTTATTTTAACAACTTCGAGTACTTCTCCATAATATACCAAAATTTGGAATCAATTGATTCAATAGTTTCTGAGATTTTCTTCCCACAAAATTAAGGTGTACATATATATATATAAAAGGAAACCTGAAATTCAGCCCTTTATTACAGTCGTGTTCTAAACACTCTGAAACGCAAAAAAAACATTGCCCCCGCCCCCAACTTCACAACTGTGACGAATGTAATACCTCCCTTTTCTTCGAAAAGTCGGTAAAACTGTACGAGCTCCTGAATCGATTAATACTTAGTAACGCTAATTTATATTCGTTGCAGGAACCACCACCATCCTACCAAACGAATGGTGACAAGAAAACCCAATAATTGAAACCACGCGAACCGTCATTCCATTTTATACTAAGCGTATTTTACCGGAAAGAATCACAAGCATACCTTGTATAAATTAATCTTATTACGTAGTTCGTTGTTTCGTGTTTTCTAAACTTTATTTTTCCTAATTTATTCTTAAGAGTTTTTGTAATGAGTGTTTTCGATCGTGATAAAGTTATGAATGCGAACTGTCGGAAACCTAGGCATATTATATTATTACTATTAGCGCTAGTTATTCTAGAATCTAAGTACCGTAGCTTTCGTGCTAGAGCGTTTGATATTCGCTATCACACTCTACTAAACATTGAAGTACCAACGTTGTTACGTTTCGCCGGTGATTATTTTATTTGTACGACTATTGTGCAATAAAATAATTATTCTAGTACGATTGATGATTTCAGGAGAGAAAACTAATCGGAATATTCTGTTTCATTGCCAACAATGAACTTGAAACTTTTAGTAATTTACAATGGGATGAAAGCAGTAAATGAAGACAGTTTTCCGACTGAAGCTCGAGAACATGAACGAGAGCGGGTACATCACATGTTATAAGACTAAGGTCAGTGTACCATAAATAACCCGTACACCCATTTAATTACGACTACGTTTATTACCTAAATTTGTTCCTTCTTCTTCGCTCTCTTCTACCTCCATGTCATCATCATATACTAATTCGCCAAAGTACGCTGTGACCGCCATCAGCTTCCCATTCAACAGATTTTGTTCGATTTCAGTTTTGCTTCCCGGACCTCCTAATTTGATTACCTGCAGATTTTTCATACACGATTTAAAAATTTGAATAACGGATACAAATGCGATTGTTTTACAAAGAAGCGTTGCTGTTATTCAGCTTATAATATAGGAGCCATAAAAGCCGAATTACATCATCCCAAACTGTAGCAAAGCAGAGCGCAGCACTCGGAGACTTGAAAATGCGAACATTGCCCAAAATATTGCGGATGAATTTACAAAATGATGAGGTTCGGCCCACGAGTTCATAATTTTTCAATTTCACTCTCGCAATGTTTAGGGAAGCTCGCATTTTCGAGGTTTTTGGCCAGTGTGTGGCGTCTCGATGGTGTAACACATCGTGTACCTCGGCAATGTTCATGGCCGAACGTACTCACCTCGTCTACATTCACATTTCGAGGTAGATAGTAGGCCACGTGTTCACTGATGTTTCGAGCGACTTGATATAGTAACTCGCCACCATACGGCTCCAGAATTTTATTTAGTGGAAACGAACTCGATTTGTTGTAGTCTGGACCGCCCCACGGCGGTGACAGGAACACGACGTCAGCTTTCAGTTTTGGAGCAAGTTCGAAGAAATCTCCGACAATAAACTCGATACGATCAGCCACGTTGTAAATTGCCGCGTTATGCTTCGCCAGTTCGATTTTCTGAGGATCTATGTCGATCGCGATAACTGGAATAAAAGTATCAAGATACTAGTTTGCACGAATGAAACCAACCGTATATTATCGAGAAGCAAAGTAAGTGGAACCCAAATTTCGACGTTCTAATTCATAGTTTTGTACTCCTGAGAGCTCGAAAAGTTTCACAATCACAACCATAATGAGTAAAATCATTTCAAAAATATCTCGGGGTATTGCAAAAATCAGTAGTTGAAGATTATTGTTAAGTCACCATTAAGATTTTATCTGTCTAGAGGGTAGGAAGACCGGTCTCCTTTTTCATTGACACAACCCACTGGATGGGTTACTAATTTGATGCCCACAAATTCCCAAGTGCAGATCTGATACACCAACACCTGGCTGAAGAGAAGTTCAGATCCCGTTTGTTGGTGATTTTTTCAGTCTGATAACTCCTTCAATTCACACGATACTCAACTGTCCCGAGGTTGGGTAAACCAGACAAAGTTTCCGACGGTGTTGCGAAGAAATTAAATTCAGATCTTCAATTTTTAAGGAAAGCGGCATCCTTGACCAAATTTTTTACAGTTACCCCTGGGCGTCTCTGTCTCTTTAGTGGACACAGCGTCTCTCTGTCTGTCTGGATTATATGGTCTCTGTTTTCCTGTCTTTCCTCTGGCTGTTCGTGTTCCTATTTCTGTCGGTCTGTTTTCCATGTTTTCTATCTTTCTGTCCATCTATTTGTCACTCCTCCCCGATTTTTGAAAACAAACTTTGAGTTATGATCCAGGATTCCAAAGCCAAGATCTCAAATTTTTCATTGGGGTCTATGAAACAAGTACAAAGAAAGTAAGAATGAGCAAATAATACCTCGTTCGCACGTAAATGCAAATTGAATTGTATTCCCGCCTGCACCACAAAATCCATCAACAATGACGTCCGATCGACATCGATCGGCCAGATGCTTGCTGATCTTTTCGGGAGTAACGGAATACCAACTTTCTGAAAATTAGAAAAATAAATATCACTCATCGTGAACAATAAATTCTGACCTAGCCTACCAATAAAAACTGAATAAAAACGGCTTCTGCCTGGGCCGGCAACTTCTGTATAGCGTGTGTAGCAAATGCTACACACACGGCAACACCGGGGAAATTATCGGTACAATTGGAGGTATGCATAAAGAGAAGCTTGAGCTTTCACTTCGCAAAAGTGAAGTGGAAGTTGCAGAGTGTATGCATAAAAAAAGTGAAGAGGGAGCTTGTGCTTAGGAGTGAGAGCATATGCTTCGGGGAAAAGGTTTCCCTTCGAGTTGTATGCATTAAAATGAGTGTTTACTTTAAAAGTGAAGCTTTCGTTCGCGAAAAAATGCATCTAGTCCTGAGTAGACTTCTTTTCGAAAAACACGTGCAGTTATCATTCATCTTCGAGAAGATTCCTTCGATTTCCGATCATTTTCGAAGAATGTCATCGGACAACACTGAGAAAAACCTTTGATGATTTCAGGAGAATTTTGTTGAAAATTTTGAAAAAAATCTCCAACGATACCAAAGGATTTTATTAGAAATCATCGAGAAATATCTCTGATGATTTTTGAAGCATTACTTCAGAAGAAAGGTTCGACAATTTCCGAAGATTTTCATCAAAAATGTTCGAGGAAAATCTCAAGGAATGTTATCAGAAATCTTTAAGAACAATCTTTGATAGTTTCCGTGGAATTTCCAATGTTTTCCGAAGAACTTCTTCAAAAATCTTCCGATAATTTTTAAAGAATTTTATTAATATTTCGTAGAAATCCGATGGTTTTTGACGAATTTTATTGGAAATTATCAGAAAAAATCCCCGATGATTTCCAAAGAATAATTTCATTAGAAATCTTCGAAAAGCATCACCGGTAATTTTCAACTTATTTCATCAAAAATTTTTAGGGAAAAATTCAGAACTTTGCCAAAGAATCCCATTGGAAATCTTTAGAAAGAATTTCCAATGTTTTCCAAAAAATTTTATCAAAATTCTGCGAGAAAATCTAACGATAATTTTTGAATAGGAAACATTTGAGGAAAATCTCAGATGATTTCCAAAGAATAATTTTATCGGAAATCTAGAAGAATCTCTGATGATTTTTAAGGAATTTCATCGGAAATTTTTGGGAAAAAATTCCAGTAATTAACGAAAAATCTCATCGGAAGTCTTTAGAAAAAATTGTCAATGTTTTCCAAAAAATTTCATCAAAATTCATCGAGAAAATTTTCTAAGAATTTTTGAAGAATTTTATAGGAAATATTCGGGGGTGAAAACGCCGATGGTTTTTGAAGAATGTTATCAAAAATCTTCAGGAAATGTTGGATGATGTTCGAATTTCATCGGAAATCTTCGAGAAGAATCTCCGATGATTTTCAAGGAATTTCACTGGGAATTTTTCGGAAAAAATCCATATTCCTGAAGAATTGAGACTATTCCCTCCCCACTCATGCGATGAGATCAGATTCTCCCCGAAGATTTTTCGGAAAATTTTTCGCACATCGTTGGAAATTTTTTCCAAAGATGTCCAATAAAATTTTTCGAAAATTAGTAGAGATTATTTCCGAAGATTTCCAACGACATTTTTTTGAAATTATCGTAGATTTTTCTCAATTTTCGATAAAATTCTTCGAAAATTGTGAGCTGATTTCCGAAGAATTTCATCAAAAATATTTCAGAAATATTTCTAGATTCCATCGCATGAGTGGAAAATAGCCTCTCAATTCTTCGGAAATTGTTGGACTTCATTTTTGAAAAATTTACGATGAAATTCCTTAAAAATCATTGGAGATTCTTCTCGAAGATTTCCAATGAAATTATTTTCTGGAAATCATCGGAGATTTTTCCCGAAGATTTTCGATAAAATTCTTCCAAAAACCATCGGAGTTTTTTCCCAAATATTTAAATTATCGGAAAATTTTCCTGAAGCTTTTTGAAGAAATTCTTTGGAAAATATTGGAAATTTTTTCTGAAGATTTCCGATGAAATTCTCCGGAAAAGATTTTCAAAAAAATCATCCTGAAATCATCGGAGATTTTCCTCAATGATATTCGATGAAACTCTTCGAAAATGATCGGAAATTTGTTTCCAATATTTTCGATAAAATTCTTCGGAAATCAAAAAAATCTTCTCGAAGATCATTTCATCGTTTTGTACATTTGGTGAATTATCCACCTGTACACCACCACAATCTGTCTTCGCTTCTTCGAATGATTTTCGATTTAGAAGTTCCCTGGACACATACGTCGGCAGGTAACAACTTGAACAAACGTTGTTATATTTGAAGCATTCGCTTTATTTTGTGGAGCGTTCGCTTTGAAGTGAAAGAGAAAGCTTATGTACACGGATTAAAGCAAAACCTTAAACTTCTATCTGTCCCTTCGGAGCGATGGCTCTCACTCCACTCTTTTGCTTCGACGTTAAAGCTTAATTTTTACGTATACCGCCTAATGATACGATAGTAAAACGTTACTGTGTAAAATAAGTGTTGTTTTTTTCGCTACTCATGGGATTATGGAAAGTTGCCGGCCCTGGCTTCTGCTAGGTTTTAAAATGGGTAACGTAACTAAAATGTTTTAGATTCATTACACATACCAGCATCCAGCTTAATTCCCCGATCAAATTTGGAAAATAGTCGATACCGAATATTCCAGTACTTCCGCAAACTACGATCGGCGGCTATCTCAGGAGGGAACGACTTGCCAGACGTGTTCCAAGTAGCAGATTCTTGTTTCGTTGTTGATGAATCTTGACTCTTGGGTCGTTTGGCGTTTTTCTTTTGAGTTTTGAGACATCGTTTAGCATCCTTCACGTGTCGACTGTCATCATTTTCACTCCCATCATCAGCAGAAAACGAAGGTCGCTGTGTCGTGTTGTAAGCATTAATCGAATGAATAGTCGACTGGAAGCAATATGATTATTTTCGTTATTCAAAAGCTAAACAACGATTCAACACGTAATCACCCATTTACAGGAACATTTTCCCAACTACTTAGCGACACAGTTGCTTCGAAACCTTCTTGAAAATAAAATCTGAAGCTGACCTACTGTTTTTCGCCGACACATTTTCAACTGGATGAAGGATGAATCACAAATGATAGTTGAGGGAAGTCTTCTATATAATACTGATAAATTACAGTTCCGCAAAATTAAACATAACGAATTTCATCCGGTAAAGAGTCGTAATGCTCAAGTACAGTATTTTAAAGGAGCTAAGAAATATGGATCATGAAATTAATTTTAAAAAAAAGTAATGATATTTTATGATACGACCGTCGTTGTACTAGACTGATTGTGTTCAAAATCAATATTAGGAGTACATACCAAGTTTGCCTTCGATTTATTCTGTAAAACAATGTTTCGATTCAACCGATTCACTTTCGTCTCATTATAGTCCAGAGAAACTCGCTGATAGGGTGCTATACCATCTGATCTACAAGCGTCAAACATGAATCCCATACTCTGTAAGCCACTTTTAACCGGATCAGCGCAAACGCCGCGTGATCGAGAGCTATCACAAATAAAATATGGCCAATTTAGTCGATACATCTCTACACATTCAACACCGTAATTTGGTATGGTTTTTCTAATAAAAAGCGTGCGCGAAAAAAGCCACTAAAAACATGCTCTTCGACGAAGGTATATTGGAAGACTGTACAATGTTCAAAAAATGAAGAATAAAGTGACTAATCCTAGATGAAAAAAAGAAAAGAAAAATAAACTATATACATATCCTGACACCGGTGAGCGAAAGTGACGGAAAGAAAGGAAAAGGACAGAAATGACGTTTTCTACAGGTGAAAGGACAAAAGTATAGATGATGGTACAGATGGCTCTGAAATGGAAAGAAAAGAAAATGCGTCGGTAGGCATAAACAACCGTATCTGAAGGGAATACATGTGCGGTGCTCTCCACCGCGATCGACTTTTTTAAGGTTCGCGAATTCTTTTGTAAATAGTTTTTTATTGTATATTTATTTGTTACCTGTCCTACCAAGCCAGTTTTCCTACGAAAACCTATGCTTTTTTACCTGCGCAATATCTCTACACCGAATCGCTTCTTTCTTTATTCTCCAGGAATCTTTTCCTTTTTCCTTTCTTTTCCTCACGCTCTTCTTCCACCCTCGTATTTTTTAAACCTCGTCCGGCTAGGCAGTGACCTAATACCTAGAATCCATCGACTTTCAGTCACTCTTGTAGCTTGTACTCTCGCTTTCGCTATACTCCGATACATTTCTCAGCTCGTTCTGTCGAAATTCAGTGTAAATACATACTACTAGACCGAAAGAAAGAAATTGAAGATAATGAATTACAGAACGAGAAATTTTCTTTCTAAACGAATCGAAGTGTTCCTTTTGATTACTAGAAACTTGAAGTTTTAAAAATTAGCATTTTTACTGATGTTCGGTAAACAACTTTCCCGCGAGTAGCAACTGTAAAAATTTAAGTCTTTCAAACAGAGACGCGGAGCTATTAGTGAGCTCATTGAAAGCAAATATTTCAAACTCAAATTCGATAGTCAATAATTTTGGCGCTTCGCTCTTGGATAAAAGAGCTTAAGAGCTGGGCTCAAATCTTTACCTCATAAAGTGCAAAGCCCTTGAATATTTTGGCTTGCAAATTTCTCAAATTTACTTCGTTCACAAACAAATTGATGGAATGAAAAATTCACCTGTCATCTTTTTCAGCTATTACTTCGACGGTGGCAGAGTTCACATTTCCTACAACTGCAGTTTGAAAACCATTACACATCTGGTTGCTAGTATTCTTCGGATTACCATCCTGCGATACGGATTTCGCTGGTTCCGATTCGCCATCTTCGGTCTTCTGCTTCTCCAGTCCCTTGTAATTCCTCCGCTTACTCAGTTTTTTACGCAAGTATCTCAACATACTTGTGAAACAGCACAATCTGCCAGCACAGACCATGAATTATTATAACAGGCATACTTCATTAAAAAAAAAACTCCCGAGTACACGTTCTGAAAAACTCGAAATATAAGCTCTGTCAGGTACGATACAAGGAACTCTAAATTTTCGCCGTCGACATTTCTGTCACGAAAATTAAAGAACCAGCTAATAAACCAGCGGTCTTGTTTAGACTTCATGAGTTACAAATTCATAGCAGACCCGCAGCAGCTTGATGTTTCTTCAGTATCCGCAGCTGTATTGCTTTCCTCATCCGGAGTTGGTTCGACTTCATTGGTACTTTCACAATGAACTTGGCTCGACGAAACTATTTCCTGGCTTGGTATCACATCCTAACACAAGTGGAACACAATTAATGCTGCCGATTGTAGGCAAGAACTTCCTCATCCAGTACAACTATACTACTAAGTTACCTCTTCTACTTGACCAAATGGGAGTGGCTCTGCAAAATCCGAATTGTGTTCGAAATACGAAGCGATGTCCACCGATTTAGGAGGTCTGTTCGTGTTATTTCTAAACGGAAGAAGAAAATACGAAGTTGGTCACATTTTGTGTTCGAAAAATATCGCGTCAGTTTACAATTATCTCACTTCGTTTTGTTAGTTCTTACCCGATATTAACTCGAGTACAAATACAAGTTATATTGTCATCGGGATTCCTGTTGAACTGGACAGTAACGGTTCCGAGGGGAACAGTTGTAAATCTAAAGTCGTAGTACATTGAAAATCTCTCACACCAGATGGAATTGAAGAATTAGAGATGATAAATACCACACGACCCTATATTCTCTATGATGCATCAATATAAAGATGGATATAGAAGTAATAACACGGTGTCAGATCTTAATATTTTGAAAGTTTATAGTAGTTCCAAAAAGATGTTTATACGTTACCATCGGACAAAACTACGGCACGAAACTCGATAACAAGCCCGGTTTTTGCATTTTGCACACCTGACGGATTCAGTTTGAAATTAATATTCAAGGTTAAGGTTCATGATTCTTTTCATCGCACGATGTGATTTATCCAGGAACGGTACATTTACAGTATTTACAGTTCATATTTACGAGAATATCGATAAGGCGATAGCTTGTTTATGCATATGCAGATACCGGCAGATAACAACGAACTTAGAACCATAGGACGTTCGATAAGCCGGATAAGCAACTAAGCAAGCTTTCGATAAATTACAGTACAGCAGCGCCATTAGCATAAGCATAGATAACGGTAGGGCTCTATAGTTTCACCTGGGTATACTAAGCCACCATTTTGGTTCATACTGCGCTCGTCGATGCCGAATTGACTACGCGTTACGCTCCGCATAGTCGGATTCAGCATCCACGAGCGCAGTATGAACCAAAATGGCGGCTTAGTATACCCAGGTGAAACTATAGAGCCCTAATAACGGTAGGTACAGATTGTTCAGATGGACGCTGTTAAGCGTAACAGAACCAAGCAACGAAATGTGTTTTTTGAGAACAGGTGATTGCGTGATTGGTGACCTACTCTCTTTGGCTGAGTTGAGCAAGTGTAACATAATGGACGTCGTTAAGCAAAAAGGATGTAAGCGACATTCTTTTAAATTTTAAACGCTGTTATCACATAAATGATAACAGAAAAGAACCTTGTTTCCAGATGTTTTTTTGTTTACGTTTTGTGGGATGTGATATGCGGGATGGGACTTGAATATGACTGGATTTTGAATTAGATTTAATTTTTCAAATTTTGTAATTTCGGTGTTCGGTAACATTTCCTGTGAGAAAGTAAAAAGAAAATGTAACTGTATTAATACTAGATTGATATTCATTCTGTGCGCGCGAAAATGTGAGCTCAATTCTTTCCGTATTGATAATTCTATTTTTCTCGCTGTTAGGTAATAAATGGCCAACCTGGACTGAAAAACATCTCTGTAGTGTATTTTTGAAAAAGTGAAATTCAGTTTCTTACATTATTACTCGATGTCATCATCACTAGTTACAGCATAGTCTGTTAACATTACCTGTCTTGAAATTCATATTATTTTACTTCTGAAAGTATACTGTAAAGGATGCTTGTATCAGTATCATATTTTATCGTAACACTTTCGTGTAAATACCTTCAAACATGGATCACAATTCGGTTCCTGTGGGCCCCAGAATCGAAAGTAATGCATTTTACTACAACAAAATTCCTCCAATTTTAAAAATTCTATAATTTTGTTCGGCGTAATAGAATTTACATTTTCGTATTTCGATTTTCGCGTGTCACAATGGCATTACAAGTATCGTTCCACTCGGTGTCATCTCGAATATCCAGTTCGCCTGTTGAAGACTTGCTGACAGTATTTTATCATAGCTGAATCAACATTTCCACAGTATTGTAGATCGTAGAAACCCAAAAATGCATATTGTCGATGTTTTATAATACTTCTCAATATGGATTTGAAACTGAAAATTAATACTTATATTAACTAGCCTCTAACAGCCGCGTTCTTTTTCCCCTTTTTTTCTTTAGATAATGCGATGGAAAACGTTATACCGACTAGGAAAGATACCTGTGTTTGGGATTTTGTCTTGTTGAACCCTTTAACTGAAGAATCATTTCTGAGAACACTGTACTGTAGATACAAACAGGACCAGATATACGTGAGTACATGTTTCCCATGCTTATGATAATTCACTTCCAATTTCAATTGTATTTCAGTCAAGGAAGCTGCGTTATGTTTTTCGAATGTTAGTAAACAATTCTTATTATTAATTTGTAGACTTATATTGGAAATGAACTGGTTTCTGTCAATCCGTACAGAAGTCTTGATATCTACACGAAAGAAATTGCGCTTACTTATCTTTGTAAAGCTCCTTTTTTACTACCTCCTCACATGTGAGTACTAGATCATAGACTTAATGACATATTTAGTGGGAAGATTTACGCAAACTTTTATGGTTTTGACAGATTTTCAACCGTGGCTACAGCGTACCGTTGGTTAAATGACAGTAACGAAGACCAGTGTATCGTTATATCTGGTGAAAGCGGCTCTGGAAAGACAGAAATCCTGAAGAAAATGCTCAATTTTTTATCATTCATTCTCGACGGTAGCGATTCGAACATTAAAAATCAAATTATTCATGGCAATTTCATTTTAGAAGGTACGCATTTGTTGATAAACTTTTTGATATTAATGATTGAGAATTTCTGCTAATTAACTCTTTAATTGTTTCAGCATTCGGAAATGCAGAGACGTTATTCAACAAGAATTCATCGCGATTTGTAAGTCACGTTGCTCTTTATTTGGATATTCAAGCTCATATTTCGTTGAATGTTGATTATAATTGTTTGATGATAGGGTAAACTTGTAGACATAGAATTCAACTTCAAAGGAGAGCCGGTATCAGCCAGTTTTACACCATGTGAGTATATCTGTAATCATCTAAATTTATATTGATGTAAGATCAATGTACAGAAACTGTTTCATTAACGTGTCTCGTGTTGAAAATTTTGCGGCTAGATCTGCTGGATAAGGTATTCAAATAGTCATTCAGTTTTGATTGGGAACATGATTTAGAAACAGTACTAATTTTGTGTTTTTTGTTTGCGAAGGATCGTGTCACAAGTCAGCCTTTTGGAGAGAGAAATTTTCATGTATTCTATCAGTTGTTATGTGGTGCCGACGTTCATCTCTTAAGTAAGATATTTCATGTTCTCTATCTTCGTAGTCAGGGAGTACTATTTTGGATTAACCTTTTGTATTTTGTTTCGATTTCAGAAGCCTTGAGATTGCATAGAAATATTCTAACTTATTCACTCCTGAAATGCGGAGGGACATCCTCGAATTTAGAGGAGGATAAACGGAGTTTCTTGTTATACAAGGTAAATGGATATGATTTTTAACAATAATAGAGAAATCCATGGAGATCTTCCTTGATATATTCAGTATCAGTTACTGAAGTTTCATTGAATCGTCTTCTAAATGCTCGTTAGTAATTTTCTTCATCATAAGAGCTATGTGGTTTCAAATCTTTATAATGCTTCTAACTCGAACTCGTAATTTGGCTGAAAAATAATGTATGTAAAATTTCATTGAAAAGTTCAGGTTTCGCCTAAGAGGCTACTGAAAGTCTAGGGTCATGTAAATATTATTTAAGTATTCTTCTAGATTTGACTGACACTCTTCAAGACTCTCAGATGCGTTTCAGACTTTTCAAGATACTTATAGATATATCTTCTTGAGACTATTTCAAGTCTGTGTTAGAGTCGAGAAGAGTTTCTAGATTTTTTGAAGACCTCTCACGACTGTTTTTAGACCTGCTAAGGCTGCTGAGATCATGTTAAAACCGTTTAGGACTCGAGACTCAGCTAGACTAGTTTAAGACTCTTTGAAGATAGTTTGGAGTGGCTGAGACTTTCGAGACTTCTCTAAACTCATTTCAGGCTTGTCGATATTTCTTTCAGATTTGCCAAGACGCTTGTAAAATTTGCCTAAAACCGTTTAATTAGCAAGATGCTGTATAACTTATTTAAAAAAATGAACTGAAAGGTTTAGGATTATTGGGGCTCTCTTAATGTCTTAAAGAATTTCCAACGAGTTCTGAATAACTTTTTAATCTTGAAGAATATCTTGGAACTTTATCTGGATGAGTCTGAAGCAAGGCTTGAAGTCTTCAACAGACTGTTAAGCCGTATTTAAATCATACTAGACTATCATCACGAGCACATTATATTTTCTTAAGTAGAAATCGTTTCAAGTTGAATGTAGGATAACTCTATTTGAAACGTTTTTCTTCCTTAGTACTGCCCGTATTAAATTTCCTTTCTTAGTTCCTTATATTCAAAAATGATTACCCTAATGTTTAGCAAAATGACCTATTTGTCAATATCATACGAAGCATAGTTTTTGCAAGTTTTGATCTAAGTTGTACGGTGGTAAAAATGCCTGCACATTATAATATATTCATGTATATTTAGAAATCAATGGAAGCTCTGCATTTCGATTACGACTCGTTAGTCAGCATTTTGAAGATAATATCTGTCGTTTTGAAATTAGGAGATCTTGTTTTCGTGTCTGTTACGAATATCGATGGAACCGAAGGTTGCGCCGTTTCAAATGAACACGGTTTGTATTGTAATAGCGTGCTCTGCCATTTCGTGACCGCTCGCGCAAAATATTTAATGAAGCATGAATGTCTCATTAATCTGTTTTACATCCTCAGAAATGTATGATATATGTGAGTTACTGGGAATCGAGGTCGACACTTTTCAAACTGTCATCACCTGTAGAAATGTACGCATTCCACAGAAATCCGATTCACCCCTGGTTACCACAGAAATGTCGGCCGACGAGGCCTCTCATTTCCGTGATCGTTTGTGCAAAGCACTTTATAGTAGACTCTTCATGTGGCTCGTCAAAACTATCAATTCAAAAATTAAGGTAAGCGGTCTTCCTATTCAGTAATTTCCATTCTTGGCTATAAATTAAACGTCCCTAAAGGCAGAAAAAGAAGGAACAAGAACAGAAGGCAATCGCGGTTTTTATGTCGGTTATAAAAAAGAAAAACAGATCGAAAACTAGGTTTATTATAACCATGAATTGGGAACCATTTGAAGAAATGTGACTTAGAGAAAACGAGACATGTGCTCTGTCTCCCCCTTCTGCTGAAATCTTTGTATTCTTACTTCAGAATGAGCACTTCAAAGGACAAATAATAACTTCCTGTACCCTTCCCAGGTGCAGCCACGATGTAAACGACGTCATCTTTCCTTCCTGGACTTATTTGGGTTCGAGAATTTCGATAACAACCAGTTCCACCAATTCATTGTCAACTACACGAATGAGAAACTTTTTCATTTCGTTTTCGAACATAATATTCGAAATGAGCAAGATGAGTACGTGCGCGAAGGAATCGAGTGGACTCCTGTCGATTACGTTGGAAATTCGATAATTCACGAAGCTAATGATAAGGTATATGAACCTATTTTTCGTTGGAAACATATACGGATGATAACGTAACTGAACGTGAACAACTCTAGTATGTATTGCTTTCAGCTTTACGAAGAACTGTTTTCTATTCTCGATCACTCGAGCAACGAACATAAAGTTGCCGGAAATGAGCATTGTATAGCGCAGAGGTTAGAACGATTAAAACTAACCGATGATGACGGTAATAATTCGCATGCGAATTCGCCTCGAGCGGGAAATGCCAATGAACTGCGGCGTAGTTGCTTCAAGTAAGTTTGAGGTGCAAGCAACACCAATGTAAATATGGGCCAGTGAGAGCCAATTTTAAAATAAACCGCTCGAGGTTATCACTTCTGAGACAAGTCCAAGCCTGCCTCGGTTTTCTAATAGTATTCGACAATCTACTGATTGCGGCTATGAGATTTTTCATCAGATTAGCATTAGTATTCTGTAACTTTTAGTTCTGTTTTGAGAATACACTTAGAGGTTTCTGCCTCTGCCCGTTTCGTGGCTCACCATTTAGCTTATACTCGGCTTCATTCATGTCTGTCTCCTGTTCAGCGTTCTACGACTGTATACATATTTTTATTTGTTTGTTTGTTTCATTGATTGATTGAATGAATGAATGAATGAAATGAATGTTTGACTGTCTACCTGATTGATGGATTGTTGTCTTACTGGCTCCGTGGCTGATGACTGACGAGCTAGATAGCTGAGTAGCTGGCTGACTGGCTGTTTCTTTGTCTTTCGTCAAATTGTCTTGGCTGTCTGGGATCTGGTAGTTTTTCCTGACAAGGACGGCGACAGAGGGGAAAAAAAGTTCGATTGTTGGTATACATACAGATAAGACTCATTACGATTACTGAAGACTGTTGGATAATTCTGTTTGAGTCACTTTTACCATATCAATTGTAAACTCTATCGCCTATCTCGTGTTATCCAAACCGAGATAATATCGATTGAAATGTCCCGAAGAACTCAAAATTCATGTGTTTCAGGGTGCAACACTATGCCGGTGATGTGACCTACGATGTGTTCAGTTTTGTTCGGAAGAACAACGATTTTATAAGCAGAGATGCATCAATTATGATGTTTAGCGGAACCCATCCAATTCTGCAAACTTTATTTCCCGAAGGTTAGTTCTCTTAGTTTGTGTTATCTTTGTGTGTATTGATTGTGTTTGTAATGAAGCCTTATTATGTCGCTGTTTTAGGCTCTCCAGAAATGTCAAGTCTAAAAAAACAACCTAGTCCGATTGGCAAACAAATTAAAATAGCATTGAATGGTATCCTCCGTAATTTAAATAACAAGAAAATGTACTATGTTCGATGCATCAAGCCTAATGAGATCAGAGAACCACATATATTTGAAACAAACCTCGTATTGCATCAGATAAGAACACAAAGGTGCTTAAAAATTATAGAAGTAGTTTTACAAATAAAAAATGACGGAACAGCTGTAAAACTGTTGAATAAATCATTCATTCATGTTGCAGGATAATCGAAACGGTTCGTTTAAGGCGAAATGGATTCTCATTTTGCTTACCTCACGTTCAGTTCCTAAACCGGTACAAAATGCTTTCGTTGAAAACGTGGCCGTCCTCTCGTTTACCGTCCATACAAAGTATTCAGTATTTACTACACGATCTTCCAATTCCATCGGCTGAGTTCGCTTTCGGCACCACTAAAATGTTCATCCGATCTCCGCGATCGGTGAGTCTGTAGGATGATCACCGAAGGAAGGACAAGAAACCGTATCTAAATGAAGTCTCTGTGACTTGCCTCCGTGCATGTTGAGTTATGTCTGTTCAAAGGTTGATTTAAATTAAACTGTTCGCAGGTGTATGAGCTTGAAGAGTACAGACGCCAAAGACTAAATGACATCGCCACGATCATACAGAGCATTTGGAGAAAGTTTTCGACGCGTAGAAGGTTTTTGAAGATGCGACGAAGTCAGATCATCATCGCGACTGCTTGGAGGATTTATAAAGTAAAAATTTTGAGTCCGCCTGTGAGGTTCTGTGACCAAGTAGACCATTACTGCATGTTTCGAAAGTACCTTTGGCATTCCAATTTCTTACATGTATTACTGACACCCTCTTCCCCAACACCGCAACGATAGATAGCCTTGTCCAGCTGCTTGAAGAAAAGTTAGCAGAACGTAGTGAGTTATAGTTGTGAGTGGTGATTGTGTACAATTGTGCTTTTATGTTAGAGTATTCGCACATCAGACTGGCTAATGGCCTGTAGAAAGATTTGAATTATCTGACTGGAACGTAGGAATGGCCAATATCATACTAATGATCTTTAGATAAAAAAAGTCATGATCTAAGTTTACCAGAAGATCATTAGATCGTGATCTGAATTATCTAAAATGATCGAAGATCATTTAAAAGATATAACCGCGAAAAATCGTGACCTAGAAACAAAAAGGTCGCAAGATTATGATATTTTTCATGATTTAAGAATTTTTCTGTTAATGGTATTCTGATTTGCATTCGTGATATTTTTCAAATTTTGCTGCAAATAAATAATCTTGAATTAGTGAATTCACGATCTTACCCATCTCTGCTGAAAAATTATAAATATTTGGACTCGACAATAACGTGTGCAAAATTTCATTGAAAAATGATGAATATTTTGGTATCGCTCAAGGACCTGGGAGTTCGGAAAGATTTGAATAGGTACGATTTAAGGCGCTGCCAATCTTGATTAAAACTCGTAAAACTCTTGTCGGACACATTTTAGACTTCCTAACTCGCTAAAATGCTTGTAAGGCTTTTCCAAACTTGTGTAAGACTCTTCAAGACCTCTTTAGAACTTTTCAGACATGTTTGAGGCTGTCCTTAAGGCTCTTCCAAATTTATTTAAAATTATTGTAACACATTCGTAAACATTTCTTTTCAAAAATAAATTGTTTAAGGTACTAGCTACCTTGGAACATCATAAGGAATTCCTTTTCGAATAAGATGCTTTTATTTCATCAGTGAATATGACTGTATGCCCCAGGTTTGATGAGAAGAACCTTTTACCTATTTTCAGGCCTGTTTAAAACTGTTTAGAACTTGCTACGACTCTTAAGGCTCCTCTGAATTATTGTAAAAATGCAAAACCTAACTCGAGTTCTTCTCTACTTGTTCAAGACTATTCCAGACCTAAATGGAACTTTTTGAAACTTATCAAGACTTCTTCCTGACTCTTCCTGGCATATTTTAAACGAACTATGAAGTCTTCCTAATTCATTTAGGACTTTTCCAGGTCTGACTGCGACTCTTGAGACTCTTCCAAACTTGTTTAGGATTGTCTACTCGCAGATCGCGTCAAGATTTTGTTAAGACTTGCTAAGACTCGTTTACAGCTTTTATGAACTTGTTCAAGACTCTTTAAGATTCATTTAAGACTAGGGACGTAAAGGAGGAACGGTTCATTTCCCATCCCGGCGGAACACAGAACACATCAGTTGGCAGATCTGGCAAAACTGTTCTTCAGTTGAAACTATTCAAGAAGTAGTGTTTGGACTTTTCTTCCTTCTTTTTTTGCTCGTCAATATTGAATATTTTCATCAGTAGGCGAAATTGGCGTTTTCTGTTGAAAAAATTTGTACCCCTCCCCCTCCGTCTTCCAGAAAGTCACTCGCTACACCCAAGGATGGGCTAGGATCACGATCTGCAGATTATTTGAAACACTGAAAACGATCACGGATTCAAATCAAGAGATAATTTGATAATTTTGCAAAAGATAAAATCAAAATAAATATGATTTTGTAATCCTTTTGATTTTGCGCATCGCAATTTTGCTTGTTTTTATTATCTACTAAATCTTCGATCATAATCCTCGATTATTTTATTTAGAAAATATCGCAGTAATTCAGATTATAAGTCAAATTATTTTTTCGATTTTTTTTTCCATGCTAGGATCACTTGCCTATCTACGCTTAGTACATGTTCTAGTATATTTTCAAGGCTTCGCTGGATTCGTGGAAAACTATTCCAGGCTCATCAAGACTTTGAAAAGTTTCTCAAGATTCGCTGAAACCCCTTTATGGTTTTTTGAAGCGTATTTAAAATTTTTCTAAACATACTTTGGTGTTTATACAGGTCTTGCTGAGTTTAAGAAAAACTATAGCAGGGTTGCCACTTTCTGGAAAACCGGGAAAAGTCAGGGAATTTTCATTTAGGTCAGGGAAATTTTCTGAAAATAACAAACGAGTTCGTATTTTATCAGAGTAAACTTTTTTTATCATAACATAAGAATAATGATAATCTATTCGCAAATGAAATAGTCTATAATATTGAAAAATATTACATAAATTACATCTGTACCTTCTTCTTCTCGATAGCGATTTTTTTTAAATCTGTATTGTAAAAAATTTCTGTGACTCTCCTCCCTCTGGGCTTTCTCGGAATCCTGTAAAAAAGTCAGGGAAAATTGGAAAAGTTGGCCTGGAAAACCGGGAAAAGTCAGGGAAAACCAATCCTGAAAAAAGTGGCAACCCTGTATAGCTAGTCTGCGAAAGTCTTAAAGAATCTTACAGAGTCTTGGACGAAGAATCTTAAAGATTCTTCGATAATTCCAAAATAGTTACAAAAAGTGTTTCCGGGATATTATTGAGACTGGAATAATCTAATAATTAGTTATAAAAAAGTCGAAAGTGTCTTACAGAAGTCCTTGTGGGAAGCCTTCAAAGGTTTTACAGTTTTAATCCTACTCAGATAAATTTTCAGGAGGCTTGAATGAAAACTGAAAGTATCTTAACAGTTTTGAAAGCATAAGCGCATGCGCAGTAATAGTATCGCCCACATTGCCTGTACAGCAAGTCTTATTGAAATTTTTCTCAAGGCATTCATGTTTTAGTCTACCATGATCCTGCACCTATGAAAAAATTACCAATAAAATTTTTTACAGAAGCGGAAAGAAAGCGGTTTGATTAAATGTAAAAGACAGATAGACTGGGCTGTTGAAATTATTCAAAGGCATTACATCCAGTGGAAGGTGAGCTTTATCTGAACCCAGCAGGTCTTTCTTTTCTCATTTCGATTGTTATAGTATTTTAATTTGAATCTCGCGCGTTATTTTCAGCGTTACCAGTTTCTTACCAGATTGATATCCGAATTATCACCTCGCACTTTATCTCCTTTAAACCAAAACTGGCCATCGTGCAGCGTACGACTTACCGAAACCAGTTTACTGTTGAGGAAATTACATCATAAATGGAGGGTTGGTTATGTTCGGTAACTCATCTCATTTTTATCGACGGCGTTTCAAATCCGCAACTTGAACGTGGTTTTTATTACAGTGTCAGCGTTACCGATGTCAGTTCAATCAGACCACTCGCAACAAAATGCGCGAAAAGGTTACTGCCAGTTTCTTATTCAAAGACAAGAAATGCTGTTACTCTGACAGGTAATGCAGTCCGTGGTTTCACTTCCCGATGTAGTGGTAAATTGTGATTCTGAACTTACATGCTCTGTGCAGCGTTTCGAGACCATTTTTCGGCGATTACATCCGGTTGAGGCAAAACACTCACTGGAGAAAAATATGTTACGGTGGAAATGATCAGTACGTGGTCTTCGCAGATGTAATTAACAAAGTCGCGAGATCTACAGGCAAGGTAGTTATTCTGTTTCGAAATGGCTCGTGATTATGAAATTCCGGTCTTCGTTACTCGAAGACCTCGGAGACAGTTTGGACACCTTCCTGGCAAAACATCGTGATCAATACTGTCGAACGTCCTAGAAGGAAGAGTTTTAATTGTAGATTGATTTGAAGTTTCCTTTCTGAGACTTTGTTCCATGTTAGTTATGATGTTCCACCCGAAGGTGTCCAAAATTATAATGTTCCTTTATTTTATTTATTTTACTTCGTCGATGTATCTGTTTGTTCTTCTTTAGTTCATCCCTATGTTACTCGTGATCTCAACCAATTCGATGATGATACTAGATCAACGTACGTTAGACGTAAAGTATCGAGTTCCAGTAACGGACATCCATCGTATTTCGGTGTCCCCATTTGCCGATAACATCGCTGTCGTTCACATATACTCGGTGAGCATGGAACAGTTTGTGTAGTCCCTTAGTCTGTATCGTTGGGTTGGATGCAGATATGGTGACTTCGGAGCAGAATCCGAATATGAATCCGGGTTTTTCGACTTTGAATTATTTTTCGCGGATTAGGATTCTGTGAATCTGAAGAATCCAATTTTTCGTGGATTCGGGTTCTTGAACTCTGTTTTTCCCGCAAATCCAGTAGCATTTTATTTTCTGGGTGGTGAATCTGTATCCGGGTTCTAAATTTGAACCGGAATTCTGAATCCACATTTATAAATTTCGTCTTTTTTTGTTGTTTTTTTTTGTTTTTTCCGCAAAAATTATATATTCCAAAATTATCAGCCCTTTATCAATATTTTAAGCAAATTCTTCTTGAGTTTTAGAATCTTTATTTTTGGATTTTACAATGTAATAAGAATTCAAATCCCTAGATTCGGATTCTAGAATCCATTTTAAAAGCAAAATCTGAATCCGCTGACTCGGATTTGTCTGGGATTCTTGTCTTCTTTGCTGGACTCGGATTCAGAACCATTCTGATTCCAATTTTCCGATGCTGTGTTATTATCACGGACTCGGAGTTATAGATTCAGAATTTTTTGAGGGGAGGGGGGGGGATCTTTTACAACTGTTACCGGATAAACATGATTATTTTGATAATGCATGTTCGAAATGATTTTATAGAACGACAAGAATTCCAGCAACGGGGACGTGAGCCAGTGTTTTTCATCATCGTCCAACATGAAATCACACTCGAGTTGTTTTTTTGTAAACGATTACTACGAAAAAGGTGATATCATATTCCAAACCAATCATGTGATAGAAGTGGCTACGAAACTTTTTTTGGTTGTTCAGAATGCTGTGGGAAGACCGCCGGATGTGAATATATCAACACTGTAAGTAACCAAATTTTGTTCAGAAAATCCGAATTTGATGAAGAAATTACGTAATAATGATATTGTTAACGTGAATTACATCGCTTAACCCACTGTACCGGTAGAATTCGCAATTTTTGTACGAATTTGCCTCTTCAGTCTTGGAAACATACGTTGAACTATGGAAGGCTTTCTATCATTAAATTTCATCGAGAAAATGTTGAAAATAATGAATACTTATTTCTTTGAAAGTGCATAGTGGACTTCTTTTGCCAATGAAACTTGGATTAAATGTGAAATAGATTATTGATGATGTATTGTATAGCAGAATCGCAATACACCGCAACCTTCTTAGCTAGTATTACTTCAGGAGTTATCCTCATATGAAACATTAAAATGTGTTTTTGTTGAAACACTCTTTCCGCGGATAGGACCTTCTGGAAAACCGATGCTCAACTTTGTTCAAACTAATTTCACTTTTTTATTCCTAATATGGCAGTAATTTGTTCCAGGGATGGGCGATACTCCCCCTCCCTATTTTTCTAAGAAATCGTTTCCCCTTAGTCCCTCAGTATCGCCACCAGTGGGCTTGCTCTTGGTATCTTAAATTTTCAACTAAACTTCCTTTTGGACTTTTTTTTTTTTTTGGACTGGCTACCCCGTAAGTAAATAAAGCCAAACTGTATTTAAATCAAATTTGTTGACACGTGAACTGAAGACTACTTTTGTAGAATAATTAATAGGAATCTGGACCCTGCATAACGCTGCGCTCTTAAATGTTCTTTAGCACATCAGTTGTTTGTTTCCTAGAAAATGAATACGAATTTTCTCATAACGCAATGACACTTTTTATTCGCAGATTTAACGCTTATTTTCACCAGCAAATCGTTACCATTTCGTTTTACTTGATATCGTCAACTGCCAGTATGCAATCGGAGTTGATAAAAATCTTTCGCAAAGGAAGTAAAATGGAGGTGTGTATACTTAACGAATAAGCTGCATCTACTTGCATACGAATTTTTGTATTATTTTTTGCAATAACATTGTGATACATACGGTTTTCATTTAATTTATAAGTTTTGTGTACCTACATGGTGAATTACGAATAATAGGTAATGAGGAGGTATCGAGTGGTTGACATTGCGGTATTCTTGTCGTTGACTACTTTATACATACTTGTATGTGTTCTAATTTTTCATTATTATTATTATTATTATTATTATTATTATAGTTCGTTGTTTACTGTTCGTATTCTAATTTTTGATGCGGTTTTCGAAACGATAATTGTTATTTCAGTATTACGAACTAAAAAATTAAGGTGTGAATACCGTACGTACAAAGTGGGAGTAAATGTAACGAAATCAAATCCGCTGTTGGGCGATAAGCTCAGTTTTGATTGTGCTCTTGTTTTAAGGTTTGTGATTCGGTTTTCTATGTTTCATTGTCCTCATCAACGAAATTTTTTGTTGTATTTCTACAGCGGTTGTTGAAAAAGTTCCATTTAATTCTGAATTTGCCTTTTATGTCTTCGCTCAATTTGTAACAAGGTCGAAATTATTGTCTGGGATTAAGAATGCGTGTTTTGTGAAGGAAACGTATGAAAGATATGTTCGTATGCAGGCTCGTACCGAGAAATTACCTCTAGTTGGGAGGTGAAAAGTCAATTTAAAAAAAGAAGAGCGATACCCAGTACTTACTACAAACAGTGAAGTAGATGACATTTGATTTTTTTAAAGAGAATTTTCCGAGAATTTGTTTATCTAAAACCCTGAACAGGAAAATGTGCAATATTTTTCATCTTTCCTTTTTTGAGGGGAAGGAAACTATAGCACATGTTGCCCCCATGAGTCTGTGCCTATTCAGCCGCTCATCAAACATTCTAGCGCTCATTATTTGTGAAGGAGCTACACATTGATTTTACTTTTGAGATGGAAATGCATGTAAAGCTACCTACCTACCGACTGCTGATAGGTATCAGGTAGGGTTTACCAACCTACAGCAACATCGAGAACTTCAAAAATATTAGCAAAACTGCATCATGAAAAGTCCTGGGGCGAACTGATAAAGCGGAAAAAACTATTGCTTGGAGACAGCTAGAGCAGCGCGGTTTGAATTTTTGGATAGAGGAGAAAATTTTCAATAAGACTACCACTTCAGATGAAAAAAAATTTTTTCCCCCTTAAAAATACATGATGTGTAGTATGGAGAAATTTTCAAAATTCCCGAAAATATAAAATTTCGAATTGAAGACTGTATCCTACTCAATTTTTCACGCTGAGCTCGAATTCGGTGTTCAAATTCGGCGGCGACGCTCCGTTGCCGAAAGACACTCGAAAATGTGAATTTTTCGAATAATGTGGTTGCGCCTTAAAAACGGTGTACAGGCAACACCTATAGCACCAATTGCGTACCAATAAAACGCGAAAAACTATTAATTGGAGAGAGCTGGAGCAGCGCGGTTTGACGTTTTGGATACAGGAGAAAATTTTGAATAAGACTGCCACTTCAGATGAAAAAATATTTTTTTCACCCAAAAAAATACATGATGTATAGTATGGAGAAATTTTCAAAATTCGCGAAAATATAAAATTTCGAATTAAAGACTGTATCCTACTCAATTTTTCACGCTGAGCTCGAATTCGGTGTTCAAATTCGGCGGCGACGCTCCGTTGCCGAAATACACTCCAAAATGTGAATTTTTCGAAAAATGTGGTTGCGCCTTAAAAACGGTGTACAGGCAACACCTATAGCACCAATTGCGTACCAATAAAACGCGAAAAACTATTAATTGGAGAGAGCTGGAGCAGCGCGGTTTGACGTTTTGGATGCAGGAGAAAATTTTGAATAAGACTGCCACTTCAGATGAAAAAATATTTTTTTCACCCAAAAAAATACATGATGTATAGTATGGAGAAATGTTCAAAATTTGCGAAAATATAAAATTTCGAATTAAAGACTGTATCCTACTCAATTTTTCACGCTGAGCTCGAATTCGGTGTTCAAATTCGGCGGCGACGCTCCGTTGCCGAAATACACTCCAAAATGTGAATTTTTCGAATAATGTGGTTGCGCCTTAAAATCGGTGTACAGGCAACACCTATAGCACCAATTGCGTACCAAAAAAACGCGAAAAACTATTAATTGGAGAGAGCTGGAGCAGCGCGGTTTGACGTTTTGGATACAGGAGAAAATTTTGAATAAGACTGCCACTTCAGATGAAAAAATATTTTTTTCACCCAAAAAAATACATGATGTATAGTATGGAGAAATTTTCAAAATTCGCGAAAATATAAAATTTCGAATTAAAGACTGTATCCTACTCAATTTTTCACGCTGAGCTCGAATTTGGTGTTCAAATTCGGCGGCGACGCTCCGTTGCCGAAATACACTCCAAAATGTGAATTTTTCGAAAAATGTGGTTGCGCCTTAAAATCGGTGTACAGGCAACACCTATAGCACCAATTGCGTACCAAAAAAACGCGAAAAACTAATAATTGGAGAGAGCTGGAGCAGCGCGGTTTGACTTTATGGATACAGGAGAAAATTTTGAATAAGACTGCCACTTCAGATGAAAAAATATTTTTTTCACCCAAAAAAATACATGATGTATAGTATGGAGAAATTTTCAAAATTCGCGAAAATATAAAATTTCGAATTAAAGACTGTATCCTACTCAATTTTTCACGCTGAGCTCGAATTCGGTGTTCAAATTCGGCGGCGACGCTCCGTTGCCGAAATACACTCCAAAATGTGAATTTTTCGAATAATGTGGTTGCGCCTTAAAATCGGTGTACAGGCAACACCTATAGCACCAATTGCGTACCAGAAAAACGCGAAAAACTAATAATTGGAGAGAGCTGGAGCAGCGCGGTTTGACTTTATGGATACAGGAGAAAATTTTGAATAAGACTGCCACTTCAGATGAAAAATATTTTTTTCACCCAAAAAAATACATGATGTATAGTATGGAGAAATGTTCAAAATTTGCGAAAATATAAAATTTCGAATTAAAGACTGTATCCTACTCAATTTTTCACGCTGAGCTCGAATTCGGTGTTCAAATTCGGCGGCGACGCTCCGTTGCCGAAATACACTCCAAAATGTGAATTTTTCGAATAATGTGGTTGCGCCTTAAAATCGGTGTACAGGCAACACCTATAGCACCATTTGCGTACCAAAAAAACGCGAAAAACTATTAATTGGAGAGAGCTGGAGCAGCGCGGTTTGACGTTTTGGATACAGGAGAAAATTTTGAATATGACTGCCACTTCAGATGAAAAAATATTTTTTTCACCCAAAAAAATACATGATGTATAGTATGGAGAAATTTTCAAAATTCGCGAAAACATAAAATTTCGAATTAAAGACTGTATCCTACTCAATTTTTCACGCTGAGCTCGAATTCGGTGTTCAAATTCGGCGGCGACGCTCCGTTGCCGAAATACACTCCAAAATGTGAATTTTTCGAATAATGTGGTTGCGCCTTAAAATCGGTGTACAGGCAACACCTATAGCACCAATTGCGTACCAAAAAAACGCGAAAAACTATTAATTGGAGAGAGCTGGAGCAGCGCGGTTTGACGTTTTGGATACAGGAGAAAATTTTGAATAAGACTGCCACTTCAGATGAAAAAATATTTTTTTCACCCAAAAAAATACATGATGTATAGTATGGAGAAATTTTCAAAATTCGCGAAAACATAAAATTTCGAATTAAAGACTGTATCCTACTCAATTTTTCACGCTGAGCTCGAATTCGGTGTTCAAATTCGGCGGCGACGCTCCGTTGCCGAAATACACTCCAAAATGTGAATTTTTCGAAAAATGTGGTTGCGCCTTAAAATCGGTGTACAGGCAACACCTATAGCACCAATTGCGTACCAAAAAAACGCGAAAAACTATTAATTGGAGAGAGCTGGAGCAGCGCGGTTTGACGTTTTGGATACAGGAGAAAATTTTGAATAAGACTGCCACTTCAGATGAAAAAATATTTTTTTCACCCAAAAAAATACATGATGTATAGTATGGAGAAATTTTCAAAATTCGCGAAAATATAAAATTTCGAATTAAAGACTGTATCCTACTCAATTTTTCACGCTGAGCTCGAATTCGGTGTTCAAATTCGGCGGCGACGCTCCGTTGCCGAAATACACTCCAAAATGTGAATTTTTCGAATAATGTGGTTGCGCCTTAAAATCGGTGTACAGGCAACACCTATAGCACCAATTGCGTACCAAAAAAACGCGAAAAACTAATAATTGGAGAGAGCTGGAGCAGCGCGGTTTGACTTTATGGATACAGGAGAAAATTTTGAATAAGACTGCCACTTCAGATGAAAAAATATTTTTTTCACCCAAAAAAATACATGATGTATAGTATGGAGAAATTTTCAAAATTCGCGAAAATATAAAATTTCGAATTAAAGACTGTATCCTACTCAATTTTTCACGCTGAGCTCGAATTCGGTGTTCAAATTCGGCGGCGACGCTCCGTTGCCGAAATACACTCCAAAATGTGAATTTTTCGAATAATGTGGTTGCGCCTTAAAATCGGTGTACAGGCAACACCTATAGCACCAATTGCGTACCAAAAAAACGCAAAAAACTAATAATTGGAGAGAGCTGGAGCAGCGCGGTTTGACTTTATGGATACAGGAGAAAATTTTGAATAAGACTGCCACTTCAGATGAAAAAATATTTTTTTCACCCAAAAAAATACATGATGTATAGTATGGAGAAATTTTCAAAATTCGCGAAAATATAAAATTTCGAATTAAAGACTGTATCCTACTCAATTTTTCACGCTGAGCTCGAATTGGTGTTCAAATTCGGCGGCGACGCTCCGTTGCCGAAATACACTCCAAAATGTGAATTTTTCGAATAATGTGGTTGCGCCTTAAAATCGGTGTACAGGCAACACCTATAGCACCAATTGCGTACCAAAAAAACGCGAAAAACTAATAATTGGAGAGAGCTGGAGCAGCGCGGTTTGACTTTATGGATACAGGAGAAAATTTTGAATAAGACTGCCACTTCAGATGAAAAAATATTTTTTTCACCCAAAAAAATACATGATGTATAGTATGGAGAAATTTTCAAAATTCGCGAAAATATAAAATTTCGAATTAAAGACTGTATCCTACTCAATTTTTCACGCTGAGCTCGAATTCGGTGTTCAAATTCGGCGGCGACGCTCCGTTGCCGAAATACACTCCAAAATGTGAATTTTTCGAATAATGTGGTTGCGCCTTAAAATCGGTGTACAGGCAACACCTATAGCACCAATTGCGTACCAAAAAAACGCGAAAAACTATTAATTGGAGAGAGCTGGAGCAGCGCGGTTTGACTTTTGGATACAGGAGAAAATTTTGAATAAGACTGCCACTTCAGATGAAAAAATATTTTTTTCACCCAAAAAAATACATGATGTATAGTATGGAGAAATTTTCAAAATTCGCGAAAATATAAAATTTCGAATTAAAGACTGTATCCTACTCAATTTTTCACGCTGAGCTCGAATTCGGTGTTCAAATTCGGCGGCGACGCTCCGTTGCCGAAATACACTCCAAAATGTGAATTTTTCGAATAATGTGGTTGCGCCTTAAAATCGGTGTACAGGCAACACCTATAGCACCAATTGCGTACCAAAAAAACGCGAAAAACTAATAATTGGAGAGAGCTGGAGCAGCGCGGTTTGACTTTATGGATACAGGAGAAAATTTTGAATAAGACTGCCACTTCAGATGAAAAAATATTTTTTTCACCCAAAAAAATACATGATGTATAGTATGGAGAAATTTTCAAAATTCGCGAAAATATAAAATTTCGAATTAAAGACTGTATCCTACTCAATTTTTCACGCTGAGCTCGAATTCGGTGTTCAAATTCGGCGGCGACGCTCCGTTGCCGAAATACACTCCAAAATGTGAATTTTTCGAATAATGTGGTTGCGCCTTAAAATCGGTGTACAGGCAACACCTATAGCACCAATTGCGTACCAAAAAAACGCGAAAAACTAATAATTGGAGAGAGCTGGAGCAGCGCGGTTTGACTTTATGGATACAGGAGAAAATTTTGAATAAGACTGCCACTTCAGATGAAAAAATATTTTTTTCACCCAAAAAAATACATGATGTATAGTATGGAGAAATTTTCAAAATTCGCGAAAATATAAAATTTCGAATTAAAGACTGTATCCTACTCAATTTTTCACGCTGAGCTCGAATTCGGTGTTCAAATTCGGCGGCGACGCTCCGTTGCCGAAATACACTCCAAAATGTGAATTTTTCGAATAATGTGGTTGCGCCTTAAAATCGGTGTACAGGCAACACCTATAGCACCAATTGCGTACCAAAAAAACGCGAAAAACTAATAATTGGAGAGAGCTGGAGCAGCGCGGTTTGACTTTATGGATACAGGAGAAAATTTTGAATAAGACTGCCACTTCAGATGAAAAAATATTTTTTTCACCCAAAAAAATACATGATGTATAGTATGGAGAAATTTTCAAAATTCGCGAAAATATAAAATTTCGAATTAAAGACTGTATCCTACTCAATTTTTCACGCTGAGCTCGAATTCGGTGTTCAAATTCGGCGGCGACGCTCCGTTGCCGAAATACACTCCAAAATGTGAATTTTTCGAATAATGTGGTTGCGCCTTAAAATCGGTGTACAGGCAACACCTATAGCACCAATTGCGTACCAAAAAAACGCGAAAAACTAATAATTGGAGAGAGCTGGAGCAGCGCGGTTTGACTTTATGGATACAGGAGAAAATTTTGAATAAGACTGCCACTTCAGATGAAAAAATATTTTTTTCACCCAAAAAAATACATGATGTATAGTATGGAGAAATTTTCAAAATTCGCGAAAATATAAAATTTCGAATTAAAGACTGTATCCTACTCAATTTTTCACGCTGAGCTCGAATTCGGTGTTCAAATTCGGCGGCGACGCTCCGTTGCCGAAATACACTCCAAAATGTGAATTTTTCGAATAATGTGGTTGCGCCTTAAAATCGGTGTACAGGCAACACCTATAGCACCAATTGCGTACCAAAAAAACGCGAAAAACTATTAATTGGAGAGAGCTGGAGCAGCGCGGTTTGACGTTTTGGATACAGGAGAAAATTTTGAATAAGACTGCCACTTCAGATGAAAAAATATTTTTTTCACCCAAAAAAATACATGATGTATAGTATGGAGAAATTTTCAAAATTCGCGAAAATATAAAATTTCGAATTAAAGACTGTATCCTACTCAATTTTTCACGCTGAGCTCGAATTCGGTGTTCAAATTCGGCGGCGACGCTCCGTTGCCGAAATACACTCCAAAATGTGAATTTTTCGAATAATGTGGTTGCGCCTTAAAATCGGTGTACAGGCAACACCTATAGCACCAATTGCGTACCAAAAAAACGCGAAAAACTAATAATTGGAGAGAGCTGGAGCAGCGCGGTTTGACTTTATGGATACAGGAGAAAATTTTGAATAAGACTGCCACTTCAGATGAAAAAATATTTTTTTCACCCAAAAAAATACATGATGTATAGTATGGAGAAATTTTCAAAATTCGCGAAAATATAAAATTTCGAATTAAAGACTGTATCCTACTCAATTTTTCACGCTGAGCTCGAATTCGGTGTTCAAATTCGGCGGCGACGCTCCGTTGCCGAAATACACTCCAAAATGTGAATTTTTCGAATAATGTGGTTGCGCCTTAAAATCGGTGTACAGGCAACACCTATAGCACCAATTGCGTACCAAAAAAACGCGAAAAACTAATAATTGGAGAGAGCTGGAGCAGCGCGGTTTGACTTTATGGATACAGGAGAAAATTTTGAATAAGACTGCCACTTCAGATGAAAAAATATTTTTTTCACCCAAAAAAATACATGATGTATAGTATGGAGAAATTTTCAAAATTCGCGAAAATATAAAATTTCGAATTAAAGACTGTATCCTACTCAATTTTTCACGCTGAGCTCGAATTCGGTGTTCAAATTCGGCGGCGACGCTCCGTTGCCGAAATACACTCCAAAATGTGAATTTTTCGAATAATGTGGTTGCGCCTTAAAATCGGTGTACAGGCAACACCTATAGCACCAATTGCGTACCAAAAAAACGCGAAAAACTATTAATTGGAGAGAGCTGGAGCAGCGCGGTTTGACGTTTTGGATACAGGAGAAAATTTTGAATAAGACTGCCACTTCAGATGAAAAAATATTTTTTTCACCCAAAAAAATACATGATGTATAGTATGGAGAAATTTTCAAAATTCGCGAAAATATAAAATTTCGAATTAAAGACTGTATCCTACTCAATTTTTCACGCTGAGCTCGAATTCGGTGTTCAAATTCGGCGGCGACGCTCCGTTGCCGAAATACACTCCAAAATGTGAATTTTTCGAATAATGTGGTTGCGCCTTAAAATCGGTGTACAGGCAACACCTATAGCACCAATTGCGTACCAAAAAAACGCGAAAAACTATTAATTGGAGAGAGCTGGAGCAGCGCGGTTTGACGTTTTGGATACAGGAGAAAATTTTGAATAAGACTGCCACTTCAGATGAAAAAATATTTTTTTCACCCAAAAAAATACATGATGTATAGTATGGAGAAATTTTCAAAATTCGCGAAAATATAAAATTTCGAATTAAAGACTGTATCCTACTCAATTTTTCACGCTGAGCTCGAATTCGGTGTTCAAATTCGGCGGCGACGCTCCGTTGCCGAAATACACTCCAAAATGTGAATTTTTCGAATAATGTGGTTGCGCCTTAAAATCGGTGTACAGGCAACACCTATAGCACCAATTGCGTACCAAAAAAACGCGAAAAACTATTAATTGGAGAGAGCTGGAGCAGCGCGGTTTGACGTTTTGGATACAGGAGAAAATTTTGAATAAGACTGCCACTTCAGATGAAAAAATATTTTTTTCACCCAAAAAAATACATGATGTATAGTATGGAGAAATTTTCAAAATTCGCGAAAATATAAAATTTCGAATTAAAGACTGTATCCTACTCAATTTTTCACGCTGAGCTCGAATTCGGTGTTCAAATTCGGCGGCGACGCTCCGTTGCCGAAATACACTCCAAAATGTGAATTTTTCGAATAATGTGGTTGCGCCTTAAAATCGGTGTACAGGCAACACCTATAGCACCAATTGCGTACCAAAAAAACGCGAAAAACTATTAATTGGAGAGAGCTGGAGCAGCGCGGTTTGACGTTTTGGATACAGGAGAAAATTTTGAATAAGACTGCCACTTCAGATGAAAAAATATTTTTTTCACCCAAAAAAATACATGATGTATAGTATGGAGAAATTTTCAAAATTCGCGAAAATATAAAATTTCGAATTAAAGACTGTATCCTACTCAATTTTTCACGCTGAGCTCGAATTCGGTGTTCAAATTCGGCGGCGACGCTCCGTTGCCGAAATACACTCCAAAATGTGAATTTTTCGAATAATGTGGTTGCGCCTTAAAATCGGTGTACAGGCAACACCTATAGCACCAATTGCGTACCAAAAAAACGCGAAAAACTATTAATTGGAGAGAGCTGGAGCAGCGCGGTTTGACGTTTTGGATACAGGAGAAAATTTTGAATAAGACTGCCACTTCAGATGAAAAAATATTTTTTTCACCCAAAAAAATACATGATGTATAGTATGGAGAAATTTTCAAAATTCGCGAAAATATAAAATTTCGAATTAAAGACTGTATCCTACTCAATTTTTCACGCTGAGCTCGAATTCGGTGTTCAAATTCGGCGGCGACGCTCCGTTGCCGAAATACACTCCAAAATGTGAATTTTTCGAATAATGTGGTTGCGCCTTAAAATCGGTGTACAGGCAACACCTATAGCACCAATTGCGTACCAAAAAAACGCGAAAAACTAATAATTGGAGAGAGCTGGAGCAGCGCGGTTTGACTTTATGGATACAGGAGAAAATTTTGAATAAGACTGCCACTTCAGATGAAAAAATATTTTTTTCACCCAAAAAAATACATGATGTATAGTATGGAGAAATTTTCAAAATTCGCGAAAATATAAAATTTCGAATTAAAGACTGTATCCTACTCAATTTTTCACGCTGAGCTCGAATTCGGTGTTCAAATTCGGCGGCGACGCTCCGTTGCCGAAATACACTCCAAAATGTGAATTTTTCGAATAATGTGGTTGCGCCTTAAAATCGGTGTACAGGCAACACCTATAGCACCAATTGCGTACCAAAAAAACGCGAAAAACTAATAATTGGAGAGAGCTGGAGCAGCGCGGTTTGACTTTTGGATACAGGAGAAAATTTTGAATAAGACTGCCACTTCAGATGAAAAAATATTTTTTTCACCCAAAAAAATACATGATGTATAGTATGGAGAAATTTTCAAAATTCGCGAAAATATAAAATTTCGAATTAAAGACTGTATCCTACTCAATTTTTCACGCTGAGCTCGAATTCGGTGTTCAAATTCGGCGGCGACGCTCCGTTGCCGAAATACACTCCAAAATGTGAATTTTTCGAATAATGTGGTTGCGCCTTAAAATCGGTGTACAGGCAACACCTATAGCACCAATTGCGTACCAAAAAAACGCGAAAAACTATTAATTGGAGAGAGCTGGAGCAGCGCGGTTTGACGTTTTGGATACAGGAGAAAATTTTGAATAAGACTGCCACTTCAGATGAAAAAATATTTTTTTCACCCAAAAAAATACATGATGTATAGTATGGAGAAATTTTCAAAATTCGCGAAAATATAAAATTTCGAATTAAAGACTGTATCCTACTCAATTTTTCACGCTGAGCTCGAATTCGGTGTTCAAATTCGGCGGCGACGCTCCGTTGCCGAAATACACTCCAAAATGTGAATTTTTCGAATAATGTGGTTGCGCCTTAAAATCGGTGTACAGGCAACACCTATAGCACCAATTGCGTACCAAAAAAACGCGAAAAACTATTAATTGGAGAGAGCTGGAGCAGCGCGGTTTGACGTTTTGGATACAGGAGAAAATTTTGAATAAGACTGCCACTTCAGATGAAAAAATATTTTTTTCACCCAAAAAAATACATGATGTATAGTATGGAGAAATTTTCAAAATTCGCGAAAATATAAAATTTCGAATTAAAGACTGTATCCTACTCAATTTTTCACGCTGAGCTCGAATTCGGTGTTCAAATTCGGCGGCGACGCTCCGTTGCCGAAATACACTCCAAAATGTGAATTTTTCGAATAATGTGGTTGCGCCTTAAAATCGGTGTACAGGCAACACCTATAGCACCAATTGCGTACCAAAAAAACGCGAAAAACTATTAATTGGAGAGAGCTGGAGCAGCGCGGTTTGACGTTTTGGATACAGGAGAAAATTTTGAATAAGACTGCCACTTCAGATGAAAAAATATTTTTTTCACCCAAAAAAATACATGATGTATAGTATGGAGAAATTTTCAAAATTCGCGAAAATATAAAATTTCGAATTAAAGACTGTATCCTACTCAATTTTTCACGCTGAGCTCGAATTCGGTGTTCAAATTCGGCGGCGACGCTCCGTTGCCGAAATACACTCCAAAATGTGAATTTTTCGAATAATGTGGTTGCGCCTTAAAATCGGTGTACAGGCAACACCTATAGCACCAATTGCGTACCAAAAAAACGCGAAAAACTAATAATTGGAGAGAGCTGGAGCAGCGCGGTTTGACTTTATGGATACAGGAGAAAATTTTGAATAAGACTGCCACTTCAGATGAAAAAATATTTTTTTCACCCAAAAAAATACATGATGTATAGTATGGAGAAATTTTCAAAATTCGCGAAAATATAAAATTTCGAATTAAAGACTGTATCCTACTCAATTTTTCACGCTGAGCTCGAATTCGGTGTTCAAATTCGGCGGCGACGCTCCGTTGCCGAAATACACTCCAAAATGTGAATTTTTCGAATAATGTGGTTGCGCCTTAAAATCGGTGTACAGGCAACACCTATAGCACCAATTGCGTACCAAAAAAACGCGAAAAACTAATAATTGGAGAGAGCTGGAGCAGCGCGGTTTGACTTTATGGATACAGGAGAAAATTTTGAATAAGACTGCCACTTCAGATGAAAAAATATTTTTTTCACCCAAAAAAATACATGATGTATAGTATGGAGAAATTTTCAAAATTCGCGAAAATATAAAATTTCGAATTAAAGACTGTATCCTACTCAATTTTTCACGCTGAGCTCGAATTCGGTGTTCAAATTCGGCGGCGACGCTCCGTTGCCGAAATACACTCCAAAATGTGAATTTTTCGAATAATGTGGTTGCGCCTTAAAATCGGTGTACAGGCAACACCTATAGCACCAATTGCGTACCAAAAAAACGCGAAAAACTAATAATTGGAGAGAGCTGGAGCAGCGCGGTTTGACTTTATGGATACAGGAGAAAATTTTGAATAAGACTGCCACTTCAGATGAAAAAATATTTTTTTCACCCAAAAAAATACATGATGTATAGTATGGAGAAATTTTCAAAATTCGCGAAAATATAAAATTTCGAATTAAAGACTGTATCCTACTCAATTTTTCACGCTGAGCTCGAATTCGGTGTTCAAATTCGGCGGCGACGCTCCGTTGCCGAAATACACTCCAAAATGTGAATTTTTCGAATAATGTGGTTGCGCCTTAAAATCGGTGTACAGGCAACACCTATAGCACCAATTGCGTACCAAAAAAACGCGAAAAACTAATAATTGGAGAGAGCTGGAGCAGCGCGGTTTGACGTTTTGGATACAGGAGAAAATTTTGAATAAGACTGCCACTTCAGATGAAAAAATATTTTTTTCACCCAAAAAAATACATGATGTATAGTATGGAGAAATTTTCAAAATTCGCGAAAATATAAAATTTCGAATTAAAGACTGTATCCTACTCAATTTTTCACGCTGAGCTCGAATTCGGTGTTCAAATTCGGCGGCGACGCTCCGTTGCCGAAATACACTCCAAAATGTGAATTTTTCGAATAATGTGGTTGCGCCTTAAAATCGGTGTACAGGCAACACCTATAGCACCAATTGCGTACCAAAAAAACGCGAAAAACTATTAATTGGAGAGAGCTGGAGCAGCGCGGTTTGACGTTTTGGATACAGGAGAAAATTTTGAATAAGACTGCCACTTCAGATGAAAAAATATTTTTTTCACCCAAAAAAATACATGATGTATAGTATGGAGAAATTTTCAAAATTCGCGAAAATATAAAATTTCGAATTAAAGACTGTATCCTACTCAATTTTTCACGCTGAGCTCGAATTCGGTGTTCAAATTCGGCGGCGACGCTCCGTTGCCGAAATACACTCCAAAATGTGAATTTTTCGAATAATGTGGTTGCGCCTTAAAATCGGTGTACAGGCAACACCTATAGCACCAATTGCGTACCAAAAAAACGCGAAAAACTATTAATTGGAGAGAGCTGGAGCAGCGCGGTTTGACGTTTTGGATACAGGAGAAAATTTTGAATAAGACTGCCACTTCAGATGAAAAAATATTTTTTTCACCCAAAAAAATACATGATGTATAGTATGGAGAAATTTTCAAAATTCGCGAAAATATAAAATTTCGAATTAAAGACTGTATCCTACTCAATTTTTCACGCTGAGCTCGAATTCGGTGTTCAAATTCGGCGGCGACGCTCCGTTGCCGAAATACACTCCAAAATGTGAATTTTTCGAATAATGTGGTTGCGCCTTAAAATCGGTGTACAGGCAACACCTATAGCACCAATTGCGTACCAAAAAAACGCGAAAAACTATTAATTGGAGAGAGCTGGAGCAGCGCGGTTTGACGTTTTGGATACAGGAGAAAATTTTGAATAAGACTGCCACTTCAGATGAAAAAATATTTTTTTCACCCAAAAAAATACATGATGTATAGTATGGAGAAATTTTCAAAATTCGCGAAAATATAAAATTTCGAATTAAAGACTGTATCCTACTCAATTTTTCACGCTGAGCTCGAATTCGGTGTTCAAATTCGGCGGCGACGCTCCGTTGCCGAAATACACTCCAAAATGTGAATTTTTCGAATAATGTGGTTGCGCCTTAAAATCGGTGTACAGGCAACACCTATAGCACCAATTGCGTACCAAAAAAACGCGAAAAACTATTAATTGGAGAGAGCTGGAGCAGCGCGGTTTGACTTTTTGGATACAGGAGAAAATTTTGAATAAGACTGCCACTTCAGATGAAAAAATATTTTTTTCACCCAAAAAAATACATGATGTATAGTATGGAGAAATTTTCAAAATTCGCGAAAATATAAAATTTCGAATTAAAGACTGTATCCTACTCAATTTTTCACGCTGAGCTCGAATTCGGTGTTCAAATTCGGCGGCGACGCTCCGTTGCCGAAATACACTCCAAAATGTGAATTTTTCGAATAATGTGGTTGCGCCTTAAAATCGGTGTACAGGCAACACCTATAGCACCAATTGCGTACCAAAAAAACGCGAAAAACTATTAATTGGAGAGAGCTGGAGCAGCGCGGTTTGACTTTTGGATACAGGAGAAAATTTTGAATAAGACTGCCACTTCAGATGAAAAAATATTTTTTTCACCCAAAAAAATACATGATGTATAGTATGGAGAAATTTTCAAAATTCGCGAAAATATAAAATTTCGAATTAAAGACTGTATCCTACTCAATTTTTCACGCTGAGCTCGAATTCGGTGTTCAAATTCGGCGGCGACGCTCCGTTGCCGAAATACACTCCAAAATGTGAATTTTTCGAATAATGTGGTTGCGCCTTAAAATCGGTGTACAGGCAACACCTATAGCACCAATTGCGTACCAAAAAAACGCGAAAAACTATTAATTGGAGAGAGCTGGAGCAGCGCGGTTTGACTTTATGGATACAGGAGAAAATTTTGAATAAGACTGCCACTTCAGATGAAAAAATATTTTTTTCACCCAAAAAAATACATGATGTATAGTATGGAGAAATTTTCAAAATTCGCGAAAATATAAAATTTCGAATTAAAGACTGTATCCTACTCAATTTTTCACGCTGAGCTCGAATTCGGTGTTCAAATTCGGCGGCGACGCTCCGTTGCCGAAATACACTCCAAAATGTGAATTTTTCGAATAATGTGGTTGCGCCTTAAAATCGGTGTACAGGCAACACCTATAGCACCAATTGCGTACCAAAAAAACGCGAAAAACTATTAATTGGAGAGAGCTGGAGCAGCGCGGTTTGACTTTTGGATACAGGAGAAAATTTTGAATAAGACTGCCACTTCAGATGAAAAAATATTTTTTTCACCCAAAAAAATACATGATGTATAGTATGGAGAAATTTTCAAAATTCGCGAAAATATAAAATTTCGAATTAAAGACTGTATCCTACTCAATTTTTCACGCTGAGCTCGAATTCGGTGTTCAAATTCGGCGGCGACGCTCCGTTGCCGAAATACACTCCAAAATGTGAATTTTTCGAATAATGTGGTTGCGCCTTAAAATCGGTGTACAGGCAACACCTATAGCACCAATTGCGTACCAAAAAAACGCGAAAAACTAATAATTGGAGAGAGCTGGAGCAGCGCGGTTTGACTTTATGGATACAGGAGAAAATTTTGAATAAGACTGCCACTTCAGATGAAAAAATATTTTTTTCACCCAAAAAAATACATGATGTATAGTATGGAGAAATTTTCAAAATTCGCGAAAATATAAAATTTCGAATTAAAGACTGTATCCTACTCAATTTTTCACGCTGAGCTCGAATTCGGTGTTCAAATTCGGCGGCGACGCTCCGTTGCCGAAATACACTCCAAAATGTGAATTTTTCGAATAATGTGGTTGCGCCTTAAAATCGGTGTACAGGCAACACCTATAGCACCAATTGCGTACCAAAAAAACGCGAAAAACTATTAATTGGAGAGAGCTGGAGCAGCGCGGTTTGACGTTTTGGATACAGGAGAAAATTTTGAATAAGACTGCCACTTCAGATGAAAAAATATTTTTTTCACCCAAAAAAATACATGATGTATAGTATGGAGAAATTTTCAAAATTCGCGAAAATATAAAATTTCGAATTAAAGACTGTATCCTACTCAATTTTTCACGCTGAGCTCGAATTCGGTGTTCAAATTCGGCGGCGACGCTCCGTTGCCGAAATACACTCCAAAATGTGAATTTTTCGAATAATGTGGTTGCGCCTTAAAATCGGTGTACAGGCAACACCTATAGCACCAATTGCGTACCAAAAAAACGCGAAAAACTAATAATTGGAGAGAGCTGGAGCAGCGCGGTTTGACTTTATGGATACAGGAGAAAATTTTGAATAAGACTGCCACTTCAGATGAAAAAATATTTTTTTCACCCAAAAAAATACATGATGTATAGTATGGAGAAATTTTCAAAATTCGCGAAAATATAAAATTTCGAATTAAAGACTGTATCCTACTCAATTTTTCACGCTGAGCTCGAATTCGGTGTTCAAATTCGGCGGCGACGCTCCGTTGCCGAAATACACTCCAAAATGTGAATTTTTCGAATAATGTGGTTGCGCCTTAAAATCGGTGTACAGGCAACACCTATAGCACCAATTGCGTACCAAAAAAACGCGAAAAACTAATAATTGGAGAGAGCTGGAGCAGCGCGGTTTGACTTTATGGATACAGGAGAAAATTTTGAATAAGACTGCCACTTCAGATGAAAAAATATTTTTTTCACCCAAAAAAATACATGATGTATAGTATGGAGAAATTTTCAAAATTCGCGAAAATATAAAATTTCGAATTAAAGACTGTATCCTACTCAATTTTTCACGCTGAGCTCGAATTCGGTGTTCAAATTCGGCGGCGACGCTCCGTTGCCGAAATACACTCCAAAATGTGAATTTTTCGAATAATGTGGTTGCGCCTTAAAATCGGTGTACAGGCAACACCTATAGCACCAATTGCGTACCAAAAAAACGCGAAAAACTATTAATTGGAGAGAGCTGGAGCAGCGCGGTTTGACGTTTTGGATACAGGAGAAAATTTTGAATAAGACTGCCACTTCAGATGAAAAAATATTTTTTTCACCCAAAAAAATACATGATGTATAGTATGGAGAAATTTTCAAAATTCGCGAAAATATAAAATTTCGAATTAAAGACTGTATCCTACTCAATTTTTCACGCTGAGCTCGAATTCGGTGTTCAAATTCGGCGGCGACGCTCCGTTGCCGAAATACACTCCAAAATGTGAATTTTTCGAATAATGTGGTTGCGCCTTAAAATCGGTGTACAGGCAACACCTATAGCACCAATTGCGTACCAAAAAAACGCGAAAAACTATTAATTGGAGAGAGCTGGAGCAGCGCGGTTTGACGTTTTGGATACAGGAGAAAATTTTGAATAAGACTGCCACTTCAGATGAAAAAATATTTTTTTCACCCAAAAAAATACATGATGTATAGTATGGAGAAATTTTCAAAATTCGCGAAAATATAAAATTTCGAATTAAAGACTGTATCCTACTCAATTTTTCACGCTGAGCTCGAATTCGGTGTTCAAATTCGGCGGCGACGCTCCGTTGCCGAAATACACTCCAAAATGTGAATTTTTCGAATAATGTGGTTGCGCCTTAAAATCGGTGTACAGGCAACACCTATAGCACCAATTGCGTACCAAAAAAACGCGAAAAACTATTAATTGGAGAGAGCTGGAGCAGCGCGGTTTGACGTTTTGGATACAGGAGAAAATTTTGAATAAGACTGCCACTTCAGATGAAAAAATATTTTTTTCACCCAAAAAAATACATGATGTATAGTATGGAGAAATTTTCAAAATTCGCGAAAATATAAAATTTCGAATTAAAGACTGTATCCTACTCAATTTTTCACGCTGAGCTCGAATTCGGTGTTCAAATTCGGCGGCGACGCTCCGTTGCCGAAATACACTCCAAAATGTGAATTTTTCGAATAATGTGGTTGCGCCTTAAAATCGGTGTACAGGCAACACCTATAGCACCAATTGCGTACCAAAAAAACGCGAAAAACTATTAATTGGAGAGAGCTGGAGCAGCGCGGTTTGACGTTTTGGATACAGGAGAAAATTTTGAATAAGACTGCCACTTCAGATGAAAAAATATTTTTTTCACCCAAAAAAATACATGATGTATAGTATGGAGAAATTTTCAAAATTCGCGAAAATATAAAATTTCGAATTAAAGACTGTATCCTACTCAATTTTTCACGCTGAGCTCGAATTCGGTGTTCAAATTCGGCGGCGACGCTCCGTTGCCGAAATACACTCCAAAATGTGAATTTTTCGAATAATGTGGTTGCGCCTTAAAATCGGTGTACAGGCAACACCTATAGCACCAATTGCGTACCAAAAAAACGCGAAAAACTATTAATTGGAGAGAGCTGGAGCAGCGCGGTTTGACGTTTTGGATACAGGAGAAAATTTTGAATAAGACTGCCACTTCAGATGAAAAAATATTTTTTTCACCCAAAAAAATACATGATGTATAGTATGGAGAAATTTTCAAAATTCGCGAAAATATAAAATTTCGAATTAAAGACTGTATCCTACTCAATTTTTCACGCTGAGCTCGAATTCGGTGTTCAAATTCGGCGGCGACGCTCCGTTGCCGAAATACACTCCAAAATGTGAATTTTTCGAATAATGTGGTTGCGCCTTAAAATCGGTGTACAGGCAACACCTATAGCACCAATTGCGTACCAAAAAAACGCGAAAAACTAATAATTGGAGAGAGCTGGAGCAGCGCGGTTTGACTTTATGGATACAGGAGAAAATTTTGAATAAGACTGCCACTTCAGATGAAAAAATATTTTTTTCACCCAAAAAAATACATGATGTATAGTATGGAGAAATTTTCAAAATTCGCGAAAATATAAAATTTCGAATTAAAGACTGTATCCTACTCAATTTTTCACGCTGAGCTCGAATTCGGTGTTCAAATTCGGCGGCGACGCTCCGTTGCCGAAATACACTCCAAAATGTGAATTTTTCGAATAATGTGGTTGCGCCTTAAAATCGGTGTACAGGCAACACCTATAGCACCAATTGCGTACCAAAAAAACGCGAAAAACTAATAATTGGAGAGAGCTGGAGCAGCGCGGTTTGACTTTATGGATACAGGAGAAAATTTTGAATAAGACTGCCACTTCAGATGAAAAAATATTTTTTTCACCCAAAAAAATACATGATGTATAGTATGGAGAAATTTTCAAAATTCGCGAAAATATAAAATTTCGAATTAAAGACTGTATCCTACTCAATTTTTCACGCTGAGCTCGAATTCGGTGTTCAAATTCGGCGGCGACGCTCCGTTGCCGAAATACACTCCAAAATGTGAATTTTTCGAATAATGTGGTTGCGCCTTAAAATCGGTGTACAGGCAACACCTATAGCACCAATTGCGTACCAAAAAAACGCGAAAAACTATTAATTGGAGAGAGCTGGAGCAGCGCGGTTTGACGTTTTGGATACAGGAGAAAATTTTGAATAAGACTGCCACTTCAGATGAAAAAATATTTTTTTCACCCAAAAAAATACATGATGTATAGTATGGAGAAATTTTCAAAATTCGCGAAAATATAAAATTTCGAATTAAAGACTGTATCCTACTCAATTTTTCACGCTGAGCTCGAATTCGGTGTTCAAATTCGGCGGCGACGCTCCGTTGCCGAAATACACTCCAAAATGTGAATTTTTCGAATAATGTGGTTGCGCCTTAAAATCGGTGTACAGGCAACACCTATAGCACCAATTGCGTACCAAAAAAACGCGAAAAACTAATAATTGGAGAGAGCTGGAGCAGCGCGGTTTGACTTTATGGATACAGGAGAAAATTTTGAATAAGACTGCCACTTCAGATGAAAAAATATTTTTTTCACCCAAAAAAATACATGATGTATAGTATGGAGAAATTTTCAAAATTCGCGAAAATATAAAATTTCGAATTAAAGACTGTATCCTACTCAATTTTTCACGCTGAGCTCGAATTCGGTGTTCAAATTCGGCGGCGACGCTCCGTTGCCGAAATACACTCCAAAATGTGAATTTTTCGAATAATGTGGTTGCGCCTTAAAATCGGTGTACAGGCAACACCTATAGCACCAATTGCGTACCAAAAAAACGCGAAAAACTAATAATTGGAGAGAGCTGGAGCAGCGCGGTTTGACTTTATGGATACAGGAGAAAATTTTGAATAAGACTGCCACTTCAGATGAAAAAATATTTTTTTCACCCAAAAAAATACATGATGTATAGTATGGAGAAATTTTCAAAATTCGCGAAAATATAAAATTTCGAATTAAAGACTGTATCCTACTCAATTTTTCACGCTGAGCTCGAATTCGGTGTTCAAATTCGGCGGCGACGCTCCGTTGCCGAAATACACTCCAAAATGTGAATTTTTCGAATAATGTGGTTGCGCCTTAAAATCGGTGTACAGGCAACACCTATAGCACCAATTGCGTACCAAAAAAACGCGAAAAACTATTAATTGGAGAGAGCTGGAGCAGCGCGGTTTGACGTTTTGGATACAGGAGAAAATTTTGAATAAGACTGCCACTTCAGATGAAAAAATATTTTTTTCACCCAAAAAAATACATGATGTATAGTATGGAGAAATTTTCAAAATTCGCGAAAATATAAAATTTCGAATTAAAGACTGTATCCTACTCAATTTTTCACGCTGAGCTCGAATTCGGTGTTCAAATTCGGCGGCGACGCTCCGTTGCCGAAATACACTCCAAAATGTGAATTTTTCGAATAATGTGGTTGCGCCTTAAAATCGGTGTACAGGCAACACCTATAGCACCAATTGCGTACCAAAAAAACGCGAAAAACTAATAATTGGAGAGAGCTGGAGCAGCGCGGTTTGACTTTATGGATACAGGAGAAAATTTTGAATAAGACTGCCACTTCAGATGAAAAAATATTTTTTTCACCCAAAAAAATACATGATGTATAGTATGGAGAAATTTTCAAAATTCGCGAAAATATAAAATTTCGAATTAAAGACTGTATCCTACTCAATTTTTCACGCTGAGCTCGAATTCGGTGTTCAAATTCGGCGGCGACGCTCCGTTGCCGAAATACACTCCAAAATGTGAATTTTTCGAATAATGTGGTTGCGCCTTAAAATCGGTGTACAGGCAACACCTATAGCACCAATTGCGTACCAAAAAAACGCGAAAAACTAATAATTGGAGAGAGCTGGAGCAGCGCGGTTTGACTTTATGGATACAGGAGAAAATTTTGAATAAGACTGCCACTTCAGATGAAAAAATATTTTTTTCACCCAAAAAAATACATGATGTATAGTATGGAGAAATTTTCAAAATTCGCGAAAATATAAAATTTCGAATTAAAGACTGTATCCTACTCAATTTTTCACGCTGAGCTCGAATTCGGTGTTCAAATTCGGCGGCGACGCTCCGTTGCCGAAATACACTCCAAAATGTGAATTTTTCGAATAATGTGGTTGCGCCTTAAAATCGGTGTACAGGCAACACCTATAGCACCAATTGCGTACCAAAAAAACGCGAAAAACTATTAATTGGAGAGAGCTGGAGCAGCGCGGTTTGACGTTTTGGATACAGGAGAAAATTTTGAATAAGACTGCCACTTCAGATGAAAAAATATTTTTTTCACCCAAAAAAATACATGATGTATAGTATGGAGAAATTTTCAAAATTCGCGAAAATATAAAATTTCGAATTAAAGACTGTATCCTACTCAATTTTTCACGCTGAGCTCGAATTCGGTGTTCAAATTCGGCGGCGACGCTCCGTTGCCGAAATACACTCCAAAATGTGAATTTTTCGAATAATGTGGTTGCGCCTTAAAATCGGTGTACAGGCAACACCTATAGCACCAATTGCGTACCAAAAAAACGCGAAAAACTATTAATTGGAGAGAGCTGGAGCAGCGCGGTTTGACGTTTTGGATACAGGAGAAAATTTTGAATAAGACTGCCACTTCAGATGAAAAAATATTTTTTTCACCCAAAAAAATACATGATGTATAGTATGGAGAAATTTTCAAAATTCGCGAAAATATAAAATTTCGAATTAAAGACTGTATCCTACTCAATTTTTCACGCTGAGCTCGAATTCGGTGTTCAAATTCGGCGGCGACGCTCCGTTGCCGAAATACACTCCAAAATGTGAATTTTTCGAATAATGTGGTTGCGCCTTAAAATCGGTGTACAGGCAACACCTATAGCACCAATTGCGTACCAAAAAAACGCGAAAAACTAATAATTGGAGAGAGCTGGAGCAGCGCGGTTTGACTTTATGGATACAGGAGAAAATTTTGAATAAGACTGCCACTTCAGATGAAAAAATATTTTTTTCACCCAAAAAAATACATGATGTATAGTATGGAGAAATTTTCAAAATTCGCGAAAATATAAAATTTCGAATTAAAGACTGTATCCTACTCAATTTTTCACGCTGAGCTCGAATTCGGTGTTCAAATTCGGCGGCGACGCTCCGTTGCCGAAATACACTCCAAAATGTGAATTTTTCGAATAATGTGGTTGCGCCTTAAAATCGGTGTACAGGCAACACCTATAGCACCAATTGCGTACCAAAAAAACGCGAAAAACTATTAATTGGAGAGAGCTGGAGCAGCGCGGTTTGACGTTTTGGATACAGGAGAAAATTTTGAATAAGACTGCCACTTCAGATGAAAAAATATTTTTTTCACCCAAAAAAATACATGATGTATAGTATGGAGAAATTTTCAAAATTCGCGAAAATATAAAATTTCGAATTAAAGACTGTATCCTACTCAATTTTTCACGCTGAGCTCGAATTCGGTGTTCAAATTCGGCGGCGACGCTCCGTTGCCGAAATACACTCCAAAATGTGAATTTTTCGAATAATGTGGTTGCGCCTTAAAATCGGTGTACAGGCAACACCTATAGCACCAATTGCGTACCAAAAAAACGCGAAAAACTAATAATTGGAGAGAGCTGGAGCAGCGCGGTTTGACTTTATGGATACAGGAGAAAATTTTGAATAAGACTGCCACTTCAGATGAAAAAATATTTTTTTCACCCAAAAAAATACATGATGTATAGTATGGAGAAATTTTCAAAATTCGCGAAAATATAAAATTTCGAATTAAAGACTGTATCCTACTCAATTTTTCACGCTGAGCTCGAATTCGGTGTTCAAATTCGGCGGCGACGCTCCGTTGCCGAAATACACTCCAAAATGTGAATTTTTCGAATAATGTGGTTGCGCCTTAAAATCGGTGTACAGGCAACACCTATAGCACCAATTGCGTACCAAAAAAACGCGAAAAACTAATAATTGGAGAGAGCTGGAGCAGCGCGGTTTGACTTTATGGATACAGGAGAAAATTTTGAATAAGACTGCCACTTCAGATGAAAAAATATTTTTTTCACCCAAAAAAATACATGATGTATAGTATGGAGAAATTTTCAAAATTCGCGAAAATATAAAATTTCGAATTAAAGACTGTATCCTACTCAATTTTTCACGCTGAGCTCGAATTCGGTGTTCAAATTCGGCGGCGACGCTCCGTTGCCGAAATACACTCCAAAATGTGAATTTTTCGAATAATGTGGTTGCGCCTTAAAATCGGTGTACAGGCAACACCTATAGCACCAATTGCGTACCAAAAAAACGCGAAAAACTATTAATTGGAGAGAGCTGGAGCAGCGCGGTTTGACGTTTTGGATACAGGAGAAAATTTTGAATAAGACTGCCACTTCAGATGAAAAAATATTTTTTTCACCCAAAAAAATACATGATGTATAGTATGGAGAAATTTTCAAAATTCGCGAAAATATAAAATTTCGAATTAAAGACTGTATCCTACTCAATTTTTCACGCTGAGCTCGAATTCGGTGTTCAAATTCGGCGGCGACGCTCCGTTGCCGAAATACACTCCAAAATGTGAATTTTTCGAATAATGTGGTTGCGCCTTAAAATCGGTGTACAGGCAACACCTATAGCACCAATTGCGTACCAAAAAAACGCGAAAAACTATTAATTGGAGAGAGCTGGAGCAGCGCGGTTTGACGTTTTGGATACAGGAGAAAATTTTGAATAAGACTGCCACTTCAGATGAAAAAATATTTTTTTCACCCAAAAAAATACATGATGTATAGTATGGAGAAATTTTCAAAATTCGCGAAAATATAAAATTTCGAATTAAAGACTGTATCCTACTCAATTTTTCACGCTGAGCTCGAATTCGGTGTTCAAATTCGGCGGCGACGCTCCGTTGCCGAAATACACTCCAAAATGTGAATTTTTCGAATAATGTGGTTGCGCCTTAAAATCGGTGTACAGGCAACACCTATAGCACCAATTGCGTACCAAAAAAACGCGAAAAACTATTAATTGGAGAGAGCTGGAGCAGCGCGGTTTGACGTTTTGGATACAGGAGAAAATTTTGAATAAGACTGCCACTTCAGATGAAAAAATATTTTTTTCACCCAAAAAAATACATGATGTATAGTATGGAGAAATTTTCAAAATTCGCGAAAATATAAAATTTCGAATTAAAGACTGTATCCTACTCAATTTTTCACGCTGAGCTCGAATTCGGTGTTCAAATTCGGCGGCGACGCTCCGTTGCCGAAATACACTCCAAAATGTGAATTTTTCGAATAATGTGGTTGCGCCTTAAAATCGGTGTACAGGCAACACCTATAGCACCAATTGCGTACCAAAAAAACGCGAAAAACTATTAATTGGAGAGAGCTGGAGCAGCGCGGTTTGACGTTTTGGATACAGGAGAAAATTTTGAATAAGACTGCCACTTCCGATGAAAAAATATTTTTTTCACCCAAAAAAATACATGATGTATAGTATGGAGAAATTTTCAAAATTCGCGAAAATATAAAATTTCGAATTAAAGACTGTATCCTACTCAATTTTTCACGCTGAGCTCGAATTCGGTGTTCAAATTCGGCGGCGACGCTCCGTTGCCGAAATACACTCCAAAATGTGAATTTTTCGAATAATGTGGTTGCGCCTTAAAATCGGTGTACAGGCAACACCTATAGCACCAATTGCGTACCAAAAAAACGCAAAAAACTAATAATTGGAGAGAGCTGGAGCAGCGCGGTTTGACTTTATGGATACAGGAGAAAATTTTGAATAAGACTGCCACTTCAGATGAAAAAATATTTTTTTCACCCAAAAAAATACATGATGTATAGTATGGAGAAATTTTCAAAATTCGCGAAAATATAAAATTTCGAATTAAAGACTGTATCCTACTCAATTTTTCACGCTGAGCTCGAATTTGGTGTTCAAATTCGGCGGCGACGCTCCGTTGCCGAAATACACTCCAAAATGTGAATTTTTCGAATAATGTGGTTGCGCCTTAAAATCGGTGTACAGGCAACACCTATAGCACCAATTGCGTACCAAAAAAACGCGAAAAACTAATAATTGGAGAGAGCTGGAGCAGCGCGGTTTGACTTTATGGATACAGGAGAAAATTTTGAATAAGACTGCCACTTCAGATGAAAAAATATTTTTTTCACCCAAAAAAATACATGATGTATAGTATGGAGAAATTTTCAAAATTCGCGAAAATATAAAATTTCGAATTAAAGACTGTATCCTACTCAATTTTTCACGCTGAGCTCGAATTCGGTGTTCAAATTCGGCGGCGACGCTCCGTTGCCGAAATACACTCCAAAATGTGAATTTTTCGAATAATGTGGTTGCGCCTTAAAATCGGTGTACAGGCAACACCTATAGCACCAATTGCGTACCAAAAAAACGCGAAAAACTAATAATTGGAGAGAGCTGGAGCAGCGCGGTTTGACTTTATGGATACAGGAGAAAATTTTGAATAAGACTGCCACTTCAGATGAAAAAATATTTTTTTCACCCAAAAAAATACATGATGTATAGTATGGAGAAATTTTCAAAATTCGCGAAAATATAAAATTTCGAATTAAAGACTGTATCCTACTCAATTTTTCACGCTGAGCTCGAATTCGGTGTTCAAATTCGGCGGCGACGCTCCGTTGCCGAAATACACTCCAAAATGTGAATTTTTCGAATAATGTGGTTGCGCCTTAAAATCGGTGTACAGGCAACACCTATAGCACCAATTGCGTACCAAAAAAACGCGAAAAACTAATAATTGGAGAGAGCTGGAGCAGCGCGGTTTGACTTTATGGATACAGGAGAAAATTTTGAATAAGACTGCCACTTCAGATGAAAAAATATTTTTTTCACCCAAAAAAATACATGATGTATAGTATGGAGAAATTTTCAAAATTCGCGAAAATATAAAATTTCGAATTAAAGACTGTATCCTACTCAATTTTTCACGCTGAGCTCGAATTCGGTGTTCAAATTCGGCGGCGACGCTCCGTTGCCGAAATACACTCCAAAATGTGAATTTTTCGAATAATGTGGTTGCGCCTTAAAATCGGTGTACAGGCAACACCTATAGCACCAATTGCGTACCAAAAAAACGCGAAAAACTATTAATTGGAGAGAGCTGGAGCAGCGCGGTTTGACGTTTTGGATACAGGAGAAAATTTTGAATAAGACTGCCACTTCAGATGAAAAAATATTTTTTTCACCCAAAAAAATACATGATGTATAGTATGGAGAAATTTTCAAAATTCGCGAAAATATAAAATTTCGAATTAAAGACTGTATCCTACTCAATTTTTCACGCTGAGCTCGAATTCGGTGTTCAAATTCGGCGGCGACGCTCCGTTGCCGAAATACACTCCAAAATGTGAATTTTTCGAATAATGTGGTTGCGCCTTAAAATCGGTGTACAGGCAACACCTATAGCACCAATTGCGTACCAAAAAAACGCGAAAAACTAATAATTGGAGAGAGCTGGAGCAGCGCGGTTTGACTTTATGGATACAGGAGAAAATTTTGAATAAGACTGCCACTTCAGATGAAAAAATATTTTTTTCACCCAAAAAAATACATGATGTATAGTATGGAGAAATTTTCAAAATTCGCGAAAATATAAAATTTCGAATTAAAGACTGTATCCTACTCAATTTTTCACGCTGAGCTCGAATTCGGTGTTCAAATTCGGCGGCGACGCTCCGTTGCCGAAATACACTCCAAAATGTGAATTTTTCGAATAATGTGGTTGCGCCTTAAAATCGGTGTACAGGCAACACCTATAGCACCAATTGCGTACCAAAAAAACGCGAAAAACTAATAATTGGAGAGAGCTGGAGCAGCGCGGTTTGACTTTATGGATACAGGAGAAAATTTTGAATAAGACTGCCACTTCAGATGAAAAAATATTTTTTTCACCCAAAAAAATACATGATGTATAGTATGGAGAAATTTTCAAAATTCGCGAAAATATAAAATTTCGAATTAAAGACTGTATCCTACTCAATTTTTCACGCTGAGCTCGAATTCGGTGTTCAAATTCGGCGGCGACGCTCCGTTGCCGAAATACACTCCAAAATGTGAATTTTTCGAATAATGTGGTTGCGCCTTAAAATCGGTGTACAGGCAACACCTATAGCACCAATTGCGTACCAAAAAAACGCGAAAAACTAATAATTGGAGAGAGCTGGAGCAGCGCGGTTTGACTTTATGGATACAGGAGAAAATTTTGAATAAGACTGCCACTTCAGATGAAAAAATATTTTTTTCACCCAAAAAAATACATGATGTATAGTATGGAGAAATTTTCAAAATTCGCGAAAATATAAAATTTCGAATTAAAGACTGTATCCTACTCAATTTTTCACGCTGAGCTCGAATTCGGTGTTCAAATTCGGCGGCGACGCTCCGTTGCCGAAATACACTCCAAAATGTGAATTTTTCGAATAATGTGGTTGCGCCTTAAAATCGGTGTACAGGCAACACCTATAGCACCAATTGCGTACCAAAAAAACGCGAAAAACTATTAATTGGAGAGAGCTGGAGCAGCGCGGTTTGACGTTTTGGATACAGGAGAAAATTTTGAATAAGACTGCCACTTCAGATGAAAAAATATTTTTTTCACCCAAAAAAATACATGATGTATAGTATGGAGAAATTTTCAAAATTCGCGAAAATATAAAATTTCGAATTAAAGACTGTATCCTACTCAATTTTTCACGCTGAGCTCGAATTCGGTGTTCAAATTCGGCGGCGACGCTCCGTTGCCGAAATACACTCCAAAATGTGAATTTTTCGAATAATGTGGTTGCGCCTTAAAATCGGTGTACAGGCAACACCTATAGCACCAATTGCGTACCAAAAAAACGCGAAAAACTATTAATTGGAGAGAGCTGGAGCAGCGCGGTTTGACGTTTTGGATACAGGAGAAAATTTTGAATAAGACTGCCACTTCAGATGAAAAAATATTTTTTTCACCCAAAAAAATACATGATGTATAGTATGGAGAAATTTTCAAAATTCGCGAAAATATAAAATTTCGAATTAAAGACTGTATCCTACTCAATTTTTCACGCTGAGCTCGAATTCGGTGTTCGAATTCGGCGGCGACGCTCCGTTGCCGAAATACACTCCAAAATGTGAATTTTTCGAATAATGTGGTTGCGCCTTAAAATCGGTGTACAGGCAACACCTATAGCACCAATTGCGTACCAAAAAAACGCGAAAAACTAATAATTGGAGAGAGCTGGAGCAGCGCGGTTTGACTTTATGGATACAGGAGAAAATTTTGAATAAGACTGCCACTTCAGATGAAAAAATATTTTTTTCACCCAAAAAAATACATGATGTATAGTATGGAGAAATTTTCAAAATTCGCGAAAATATAAAATTTCGAATTAAAGACTGTATCCTACTCAATTTTTCACGCTGAGCTCGAATTCGGTGTTCAAATTCGGCGGCGACGCTCCGTTGCCGAAATACACTCCAAAATGTGAATTTTTCGAATAATGTGGTTGCGCCTTAAAATCGGTGTACAGGCAACACCTATAGCACCAATTGCGTACCAAAAAAACGCGAAAAACTAATAATTGGAGAGAGCTGGAGCAGCGCGGTTTGACTTTATGGATACAGGAGAAAATTTTGAATAAGACTGCCACTTCAGATGAAAAAATATTTTTTTCACCCAAAAAAATACATGATGTATAGTATGGAGAAATGTTCAAAATTTGCGAAAATATAAAATTTCGAATTAAAGACTGTATCCTACTCAATTTTTCACGCTGAGCTCGAATTCGGTGTTCAAATTCGGCGGCGACGCTCCGTTGCCGAAATACACTCCAAAATGTGAATTTTTCGAATAATGTGGTTGCGCCTTAAAATCGGTGTACAGGCAACACCTATAGCACCAATTGCGTACCAAAAAAACGCGAAAAACTAATAATTGGTGAGAGCTGGAGCAGCGCGGTTTGACTTTTTGGATACAGGAGAAAATTTTGAATAAGACTGCCACTTCAGATGAAAAAATATTTTTTTCACCCAAAAAAATACATGATGTATAGTATGGAGAAATTTTCAAAATTCGCGAAAATATAAAATTTCGAATTAAAGACTGTTTTCTACTCAGTTTTTCACGCTGAGTTCGAATACGTTGTTCAAATTTGGCGTCGACGCTTTGTTGCCGAGATACACTCGATCATGGGTCAGGTGCTTGCAAATTTCCAAAAAATGTAGTAACGCCTTCAACAGGGTGAACATGCAACACAATTCACACCAATCAAACAGATGAATCGCCAGAATCTCTGCATCGGCGAGAGCTAGAGCAGTGCGGTTTGAATTTTTGGATAGAGGAGAAAGTTTTGAATAAGACTGCCACTTCAAGAAAAAAAAAAAAAAAAAAAAAAAAATCGCCCAAAAAGGGACATGATGTATGGAGAAATTTTCAAAATTCGCGAAATTTATCAAGTTTCGAATTAATGACTGGTTCTACTCAATTTTTCACGCTAAACTCGAATTCGATGTTCAAATTTGGGGCCGACTCTCCGTTGCCGAGATGAAATGTGAATTTTTTAAGAGTATGGTAACGCCTTCGACACGGTGAACATGCAACACCTAGCACACCAATTCACATTTCTGACATTTCTAATTTCTTGGGGCGAACTGATACAACGCGAAAAACTTTTTTGGTTGGAGATAACTAAAGTGAAACGGATTGAAATTTTGCGATCAGAATGGTCTCCTCTTACGAAAATTTCAAACCATTTCGCAGCCCCCAGTCCAAAGATTTTTGCGTTTTATTAGTTCACCACTGATAAGTGGAATTTTCCAGAATGTCAATTCGTGTAGGTGAAACTGCAGCCTCAACGCGTGGAAGGCGCCCACAAAACCGTTTTTACGTTCGTCTACTATGCGCCTTCGACTTTTCGAATAATTGGGAAATGCCTTGAACAGATCGTACATGCAACACAATACACACCAATTGGTTTTCAAAATCTCAAATTTCCTGGGGGGGGGGGGGAACTAATGAAACGTGAAAATCTTTGGATTGGTGAGAGCTGAAGGAGAATGGTTTGAAATTTTGAGAGCAGAATGATCAACTTCTACGAAAATTGCAAGCCGTTTCCCTCTAGCTATCCCTAATCATAAGTTGTTAACGTTTTATCATTTCGCCCCAGGAAATTAGAAATTTCGAAAACGTCAATTGGTGGGTTAGGTGTTGCATGTTCACCGTGTTGAAGGCGTTACCACATTCTTCGAAAATTCGCAATTAGTGGACCCATTTTGACCACATTTTCGAGTGTATCTCGGCAACAGAGCGTCGACGCCAAATTTGAACACGGAATTCCAACTCAGCGTGAAAAAGTGAGAAAAAAATTGTCTTTAATTCAACATTTGATTTTTTTTGAATTTTCAAAATTTCTCCATACTCATGTTGTTTTTTTTTGGGATGAATTTTTTTATTTTTTTGGGATAGGGGGGGGGTGAAGAGAAAGTCTTTTTCAAAATTGTCACTTCTATCCAAAATTTCAAACCGTTTCGCTGTAACTGCCCCCAATTCAAAGATTTTGGCGTTTTATTAGTTCGTCCCAGGAAATTAGAAATTTCCAAAATGTTAATTCTGTATGTGAAATTGCAGACTTAACGCGTGGGAGGCACCCGCACTACCGTTTCTATGTTTGTCTACACGCAGCTCCGGAGCTATGGTGGAAGGGGGAGCGGGGACACAGCCCCCACTAAAGGCATTTTGAGCCCTCCTAGGCAAAGATCACTTTTCTATCCCCTTGTTAAGAAATGTCGGCCTCGGCCCCCCACAATGTTCATATTTTTGAAAATTTCTGAAAACTCTGCTAACCCCTTCAACAGGCGGTTTTAACTGAACAGCGTCCAAATGTTGTAAGAAGAAGCAAAACGAATCGGGCAAGAATTTTCGTTTGCTGCACTAATGCGGAAAAGGAAAATGCAACTAAACGAATCCGTTTGTTTTCATTGATCAAACTGATAAACTGATACTGTTGAGAACACTGCCAAAATATCGAAGTAGATTATGTAATGTAACCAAATGTAACTGACATTTCAGTGCCGTGAAGTTCCAGATCGTTAGTTCTACGAATACGCCTTCAATATTTCAAACTATAATTCTAATACCACAAGTGTTCGATACATTGCATTACTAGAATACCAGGTGCATGTACTCGCAGCCATGGGTATGTACAGAAAAGCCGGGTAGTGATGTCGATCATTACAAAAACCATGATCGATCATGATCAATCGATCATCATTTTCCAGTAAGATCGATCATGATTGATCACACTGGAAAATGATCGATCTTTCTGATGATCGATCACAAACTACAATGTCAAGTACCCAAAGGCATACAACAGACAGATATTCATTTCCATCACAAAAATATGTGTTTTTCTCATGAGAGTCAAAGTAACCATCATCGTTCGCTTATCAGTTGGGTTTTGTTTCGGCGTTGTTGTTGTTGTTTGCACAGTCCGAATATTATCAATGCCAATGCACTCTCCTCTCCACTGTGTTGGCTGCAAAATAAGAAAATGTTTAGCAAAAACAGAAAATACCTAAAAACATTCTCTATTAGGTCCTTTTCTAAGTCAACTTTTAAAAAAACGCATTCATTTCTGTGTTCAGAGAAGTCGTTAATAGAAAGGAACTTATCTACCAATTGTCTCTTTTCTTATTCTTCATGATCGATCAATCGATCATGTCATAATGAGATGATCGATCATAATGATCGCCCTGAGCTCGATGATCGAAAAAGATCGAGTCTTATCGAGATGATCGTGATCGATCATTTTTGATCGAGTAAATGATCGACATCACTAAAGCCGGGTCGGCCAAAACTAAATGAAATGCGCCGTGAAATTCGGCTATTAAAGCGAAAATAATCGCCCGGCAAAAAGGACATATCGAATGAATCAACTTGTTTTCATTGATTATAAACTTTTGAGAATACTGCGAGAATGGTTTTAGATGCGGATACTCACGATGTGCATAGCTGACATCTCGGTGTTAATAAATTTCAGATCGCTGATTTCAAGATTACGCCTTCTATGTTGGAAACCGCAAAAGTTTTACAAGTTACAAGGAAATGCCGCGTGAATGAGTACATACAAGGTTATTTTGGTATTGTGCTGGTCAATTTTTACAATTTGAAGACGTTCTTTATTGTCACACATCGACATCCTACATGGCTCTTGAACTTCAAATCACGTGTTCTCAAACATCGGATTTTGCTAGTTGGTTTCCTCTTGCTGAACAGCGTCCACTTACGGAATTTTCTTCAATTTTTCATTTTAGGTATGTGCATCTGGGAAACTTGTCCAATATCTACCAAAATACTACAGAACCATGCAATTGGGATATAAACCTGCCTTAGAGTGCGCTGCAACATCACCTGTGCGGGTGTTAGCGGGGGGAAATAAACGGTAGATCATGTGTACTTTTGAATAGAAAATTTTGCATGATCACCCATTCATACCACAGATAAGACGTGATTGTGCCAACATTTGCAACTCTTAATTTATACCTCAATTTATTTGTCTTTTTTGCCATTTGCAATGGTCAGTTAATAACTTGAATTTATAATGCAACGCCATCGGGCAGGGGGCAATCTGAATCTAAGCAAGGGGGCATTGTTGAATATTAAAATTATCGATTTTAATTGATTTAAATCAATACAGAGGGATGAACAATCAATTTAAATTGATAAGAAAAATTATTGATTTTTGACAACTTCAGTGACATAAAAGATGAAACATAAATTTTGGAGTTCCCAAGCTTCAACAACACAGTGGCTGACATCTGGCGGAAGCTTTTAACAAGATTCGTTTCTTTTTTCTTACCAAACTGTTCATCTTTTCGTCCAAAATTGAAAGCACTAGAGCTCCTAAAGTCTGTTCCAACACAATCTGCAATCCACAATACACTGCTAATGTAGATACGTTGGTGTATAAGGGCAGGGGTATATCATCACACTGAAATGCTTTTGGTTCCTTGGCAAATACTTTATAGATTTATAGTCGCCGGACAAGGGACAATGCGAATTTAAAATTAAAACAGCATCAAATGTATTCATTCTTACCTGCAGACAGAAAAAAGACTTTTTGCACGATTACTTTAGGGCCTTTTTCTTGTGCATATTAATCAGCTTATTCTTCTCAAAAGATAAAAATGGTGGCTGAGTATACCTTTACCTATACCTACATAACACAGGAAGTTCACGGAGCTCTCATTTTCCTCAAAGTAGGGTATTATAGTTTCACATTGGCATGGTGAACCGCCAATCGGATTCCCAAGTTGGTCCGAGCATTCTCAAACAGGTGATCGTAATCAAAGATGTTCGAGCTAGTTGGGAATCAAAATGGTGGTCCAGTATACCTGTGTACAACTAGTACCTTACATGGATACACTGCGCGTTGAAGCGACTCTGGTGGCGTTTTAGCGTTACAAAAAGGTAAAGTTAAGCAAAAACGACTTAAACGACAATTTTTTTCTTTCTAGTTTAGAAATCCAAACATTATCAGCAAATGAATAACGCCGTGTTGCCGACGTAACGTTTACTGATAAATTTTCTTGAAGGTGTGCACACCACTATCGAAGGCCCAATTTTGAAACATTATGCTTCCACGCTCTTTCCGACGAAATCGAGAAATCATCTGGTCAACAAATGTCGCTTAGATCTTTTTTGCTTAACAGCGTCCAACTGATAAGCGATCAGGACAAAAAGAAAAATGATAACAGTACATGGAATTCTGAACTTCAGAAGCACAAGAACGGAGTAGAATAGTACCATCTTTGAGTTCTAATTTTGATCACGTATCGGTCGTTCAGTGCAGTTTAATTATTTAATAAAATATTGGTTGTAATCCGTAAACCGCAGGATAGTAGCACGTTCATGAAATGCTCTCTTTAAAAAGTATCAAATTCGTAGAAAATGTGGTAAGAAAACAAATATGATCCTTCGCTGTAAACACTGTTCTGTTCGCATTTTGAACAAAACCATTTGACACAGATTGAATTTTATTGATTGAGAACATCAAATTATTCTTAATCAATCTCCTGTGTTTTGACCTCCCGATAATTAACAGTGAAAGAGCCCCAAAGAAGAGGTTTAAAGTTAAATCAAGTTTTACCCACAACTCATCTGTTTCAGGTTAAAAATACCAGCATGAGATATTTCCAAGCCTCTGCTATTCAGCGTCACGATTCTCTATTCGTGGTACGTATTTCATCTTATCAATGAAGTAATATTTCAATTTCACTACGAATTCAGTGCTGATTTTGGAGAATCTAATTATAAGAACTTTGTTTTGGCAGCATCGAGATACTAAAGAAAATAATCTGGATATAAAATTTGAATTTACGCCGGAAAATTTGAAAGTAAGAACTGAACTATTCAGACGGCAATATTTTTAATTTTTAGCTCGTAACAGAACTGTTACTTTGTTCCAGAGAGTGGACGCGTTATTATCGATCTACCCTGAAGGACACAAACGGGCAGCTATGATTCCACTATTAGACTTGGCTCAGCGACAGCACGGCTGGTTACCAATAAGTGCTATGCATAAAGTAGCAGAGATACTGAATCTTCCTAAAATGAGGGTGTACGAAGTTGCCACATTTTATACCATGTTTATGAGGTCAGTTACATTCTTATTTGCACGATTTACCAACAATGTGGTTGTGCCTAAATATTATAATAATGAAAATCACCTACCTCCAGGAATCCGATCGGTAAATACCACGTTCAAGTTTAAAAATCACGCATCTCGTGTGCATATTATATCGTTATGAATTTGAAGTAATGGTTGCACTTCCCTGCAGGAAGATTTGACGGTTAAAGATACAGAAGAAATACTTGATGATTTGCAAGCTGATAAGAAACCGAAGGCAGGCCCTAGGTGAGTTTACGTTCAACTATATCAGTCTGTGTTGAGATTACGTTTTACTTAGCTGACATGATTGTTTATTCCCTGTTCAACTACCGTGCTTATGTTGTTCCTAGTTTTTTTTTATCGCTGTGAGGGCCTATGAAGATAGTTTCCCTGCTCACGAACATTGAGAAAAACATGTTGAATCTCATTTTAAATAAGATGAACTCGTGATTTTGATGAACATTGCAATTTCAAAAAGAATTTTTGTTAGGAAATGTATAGTTTGAAGTTACAATTTGGTTCGTAATTATAAGCTGAATGTTCTTACGATCTTCCTGTACAGGAGTGGAAGATACGCATCCGAGCCAATTACAGGACTTACCAGTTTAACCGAAGAACCATACGGTCCAGGCTTCGGAGTTAGATCAGATTTATGAAATTGCCTAGGCATTTTTCAGCATATCCAGTTGTAGAGAAGTTCCAAAATAAATAATTGTAAATATACACATAGTTTATTTCAGCTATGATAGATAAATAGAGGAAAATAAAAATTAGATACATGTATACGTACGACGTCTTCACACCTATCCGAATTCGAATGTGATTTGAAGTTATTCGCAGGTGGCTCTGGGGGAATCCAGAAAGTTGACAACCCAAAGCAAGCAAATTTTTATTACCTATGCGTTCGCATATGTAACAATAAATTATGCTTATGTTTGGATTTTTTATGGCAAATAGGACATTCGAATTGCGGATCAACGCCACATTCGAAGCGAATATGTCTACTCAAACTGTGGTGTCTGGCGTAACAATTTCCACACTTAGGACATTTGAAGAAACCGTTGTGCGACGACGCACGACTCATAGTGTGTACCGGGTTCACGTACTGCTCATACTCCTCTTCGTACATACTTGGATATCGTAGGTAATCTGAAAAAAATCGGAACGATAAATTCTCTGCGAACGACTTGACAACGATAGCCAGTGATACTAAAACTGAACGCAAAATTAAACTAATAATATCAGAGCGAAAATGAAACAGTGATAGTGATCATGCAACTTTACGTTTCCGTTCTGCATTTGCACAATCTACCAACTACAATGATCTACAGACACGGGTACTCACGATTGCTGCGTTCTATGAGTAAGGAATCTAATGGGAGGTTATACCATCTACGAACTGTATAAATAAATACCGAAAGTTCGTATCAAGCATAGTTTTATTTTTCGTCGCAGTTCAGAAAATGTTTCAAAATACAGGAATATACAAAGTACAAGTAGAATTTTCTAAAATATAATATTATGTAGCTGTAGTCTACCGTCGTTCTAGATAGGTGGACGGTATTTGATAACTTATTTTTACAAAAAACAAATATTTTACAAAAAGAATAATCCACAATATAATCCTAAATTACAAAGAGACTAGTTCAATACTTAAAACGTTTAAAAATGAACAATGCGTTTTAGATTGAGCGGTGGTAGAACCGAATGTAGGTAAGATTGTGCGCCAAGGCTTCAATCGGCGGCGGCGGTGTCGGTGACGTGGGTCAAATTGGGCAGTTCGGGTATGCGTTTGTTTTTTTTTGTTTTTTTTTCCTATCGAAAAAATTTGCTTGAAATTCAAAAATAATGTTTCAAAGACTGCAAACCGATGACGCTACAGATGAATTTATCGGTGGCGCAGCAATCTTTTCGGGTTGCAGCGGTGGCACACAGTTCTAAATGTGAGTAGGTATGCATTTATGCTGACTTGGTAGATTACAATAGCCGAGCACTGATGGTAATCAATATAACACCATACAGACAAACTGGAAGCAACAAATATTTCACGACTACATCGGTTCCCTCACATACAAATTCAACTGTACACGAAATGGTATAAAATTGAGCTTGAGTAAGTTTAAATTATGACCTTATGAGATATTTTCAATACTTGACTAATTTAGGTATCGATCATTTTTTAGCAGGTAGATGATAGACCAGCAAATAAAGTACTCCCGATTATTCCGACCGAGTCTTCAAACATTAATCGATCTGATGACATTAGTAAAGACTTCTGCGGTTTAATTTAAAATATATCATTTCAAAAAGGACTAATGTTTAATAACCCCAATTTGATCGCCGTCAGAATTCAGTTTTAAAATGAAATTCAGTGATTGTAGGAATGCTCAAAGTTGATGTTTTTTACGTTTCTTGTCCTCTAGATGAAGACGTAAAACATGCACAATGTTGTAGCGACCGGCTATCATAAAATATAGAATATCACACAATGCGCATAATAGCACCTTTCGATGACAATGAGCTTTCATGATTCCGCCAAATGAGATACATCCGAGACGCAACCGTCAAGTTACTCTACTACATTTCATACGAAATCGCGCTATATAGCAATTGGTCACATTTTCCGACTTCACTCAAAACGTTTCTACGGACAAAAATGAAGAGAACTACATTTATGGTGTGTCGCAGTTCACTTCAGCTGAGTACATACTACATGGTAAAAATCACTGTACCTACTTCTTGAGTTATCAGAGTTTTGTGATTTTTGAAATATGCAAATACATACTAGTTTAAGGAACTCCATGAAATTAATAAATGATGAAATGACAATCTTCAACGAAATATTTTGTTCAAATGAAGCCATTTACTTGAAACGCTATCGAAATTTGCTTTAAAATCAGGAAGTCGTACGTACATGCAAATTTCAGACATCATAGAACGCTGATAGAACATACTCATTGGAAGTGAAATTTCGCCCTGAGTAAATTTAGTTCTCCTGATTTTCTAGTAAAAATTGATATTTTTGAGTGACATTGAAAAATATGACCAATACTATGAAACAGCTTAAAAGTAGAATAACGTAACGATGATGCTGTCCGACGGAATAAGTCATAACAATTTTCCAGAACACTGGTTTGATAGCGAATCGAATCATTTGTTCTATACATTATTAGGGCACAAAAAATCAATCGCATCGGATGAATCGGAAACCAAAAGAATAGAATCTGATAAAAATTACTACGAGAATTGATTATGATTTTTTTTTAATTTGAAAATTTCGTAAACACGTTGCATATTTTACAAAAATTTGTAATGTAGGTATGGCAAAATCTTTTGTAATGTTTATATATGTGTGTAACGATCTGCAAAACTTTGTACAATGTTTTGCAAATTTTTTAAAAATATGTGAAAATTTTATTGAAGTTGAACATTAAAAAGAACAATAAGCTACTCATTTTTAGAGGAATGCTCCAGACCGGTAGCTTGGGTCCTATACTAGTATGAGGCGCTACCAAACATCTAGAAAATCTCTAAAAACTGATGTATCGAAAAAAAATGTAAGTTTTATCGTTTTTTTCTCTTTTTTTTTTTTTTTTTACTTTTTTACTCAAAAGACAGTGAATAAGGGCGGCCTCCACCACCAATTTTGGGCCCCGAGACCTTCACATTCTTAACTTGGTATCGGCAGAAAAACAAAAGAATCGACAGCTTAAAAAATTGCCAACAATTTACATTTTTCGATTGGGATCAGTCTCTTCTTCCGATGCATCGAAAAAGTCACCATCAATAGCGTCAACAGTCTAATGGCGAATAAAATTTCAAGACGGTTACGCATTATGATCATAGCTATCGTGCTACGTTAATAAAAATAGAACAGTTCCAGTTTTAGGCATAATAAAATATTATCTATGTACATGTTATTTCCTTTTGAGATCCTATATATCTTTTCTTTCAAATTTCATTGGATTACACTTACATATGCAGCTATAACAACAAACAAATAATATAGGTACTATACCATTCCTCTATCATCCACCCAGTCCTGCTTGATTCTTTCACACTTTTACAAATATTATAAATATATTTATGTTCTTACGTAATCATGCATAAAATTATCACAGTTCGGGTTATAGCCGTTTTACTTATGACGAACTTCTTCTGAGTAGAATAACCGATTTTTTTATCCAAACATCCGTACATATTAGCCATTGAGCCGGGGCTACTGGAAGGATGTGACACATCGTGTGGCCATAGCACAGATGTCGAATGACGAATTTCCAGCATTCAGTATTGGGGTTGAAACGTTTTTGGCTGTCTTTTAGTCTTTTTTCCCATATCAGAGGATACTTTCAACGTTTGAACAAACATCCTGAGACATTCTGCACACGGCTAAACAATACTGGACCCAATATTTGCCTCACCGTAGCCGAACGCTGCGTCCAGCACTGGTTCCAATGTTGGGCCAACGTCAGAAGACAAATGTTGGGACAAACATTGGACGCATCGTGCAGCCCCGGCTTAGGACACGCAGAAAGTTTATATCCACAACTTAACAAGATGAAAAACCATTATACGTGATGATTCTGAAAGATGAACAAAGATGTACACACAGATGTCCGGGTAGGTATTTCAAGGAAAATTTGTGTCATCTTTCTGAATTTCTTTTAAACGTAATTTCAATACTGCAAGTGTTCTGAACAGGGACAAAAATAAGGAGGGCACAGGGACAGCTTGACCCGAAGCTTTCTTCGGAATTGGGGAATTTTATTAAATGGATCAAAAGTCGGGAGAATCCAACACGTCAAAAGGTTTTTTTTTTTTTTTTTTTTTTTAGCCAATGTAAACAAATTTTGATACCTGGGAAGTTTGAGTGGAGGGGGAATTTAACAATTTTTGCCCCTCCAGAAAAAACTATTCGCTACGTCCCTGGCTCTGAAACTTTAATGTGATGAAATTATAAACATTTCTGAAAATTTAACACAATTTACAACATTATCAAGAAGTTCTTTGTTGATAAAAATCACGTAGATCCAACGGAAATTACCTGTAAACGACCATATATCACTGAGAGATTGCCACGAGTTCTAGCAGAAAATCGGCCCAGTTATCGTAATCGTCGGGTAATTTTTCCCCCAATAAATGCGAGGCTTCGAAAGCTCCACGATGCTTTCACAAATTCACGATGCGGAATAACCCAAACAGGTACTCGGCTTAATGGGACTTTGCCCACGAGCACAGGTCAGCCTGCGATTTCAGGTTGTAGGTAACGTTGATTTGAAGTACAACTTTTTCAGCGTAGAGAATACATTGCAGGTTGTAATGTGCTCTTCCAGTTCCATTCTAAGACTACAAAAATTCATCTTACAATATGGACATCGGATTTGCGAACACCATTCCCGTTCCGAACAACATTTTTTTTTAAATAATCTTTTCTTTGTCGACAAATCTGAAATTAAAGTAACATTTCAATAGCAAACTACAGTGAAGATGAGACTATTACTCGTACATTTACATATTGCGATGATGTACAGATGATGAGTACACGTACATCCAGAAAGCTAGACATTCCATAAACCACTTTAAGCCAGGACGAAAGAACGGTGTTAATATTAGTTGACGTCTCTTTGTGTAAGTGATAAAAAATGTGCAGACAATTAGTAAACATGTAAATGTAAAGCGCGTAAGAAATCGCATGAGTATACTTATTTAGCCAATTAATGAAATGAGCAACCGATCAAACAGAAACCAACACGAGGGAGACTGTATGTATAGCAGGTATCGCTTGTTGTGGTCACCGTGTAATGCCTATGTAAATATAAAAAATGTACTAAAATATGACACGGAAAAAAAAGTTTACTTACATGAATTATTTTGATGTCTGATCAAGGATGAGCACAAATAAGAATGTATAAGATTTACAAATAATGAAAAAATATTCGATTTTTAGTGAAGTAGATAACTACGCAAGTTGTTAATACGATCCTCGTAAGTCAGCTTCCAAAAATTGACAGGAAACAATTGACAATGATTGGAGGGTAGTTTTCTTTTTCTCTAATATGAAAGATACTGGTTAATAAACAACAGCGACGTTATACCTGAACGTCTCCCACCCTTTCTATGGAACTTCAAAGAAACACTAACAAAGCAATGCACAAGATATTTTTGAAAAATTAGTAAAATGTCAGGGCATTAACTAATAAATACAATAATTGTAGGAAACATTTAGTGTGATCCTGGCACATAATTTTATTCAGTTTTTTAAGCATATTTCTCTCCCTATATTTATACCTATAAGTAGTTTACAGGAAGGTACAACAACTAGGCAGCAATTATTTCAGCAAAATTAGTTTCCAACGGATTAACAGAAGTTGGAAGAGTTCAAGTATGAGAGCTGACAAGAATGTACACATTGAATATATTGATTTATTGAAATAAGGTGGATATGTCCATGTGGTCAGCTGAAATGGTATTGATATAAATGTGCACATGAAATGTTAAGTCAAAATTCCATTAGAGAACTTCGTACGTTCACGAGGAATTGCAGTTTTTGGAGTTCCTTCAAAGGTCTTGAATTACCTAAGTCACTGAAATGGGATCTCATCCCTTATTTTTTCCGTATTTCTGATTTTCGAGCATTACAGACGTAATCTTATCTTTAGCATAAAAAATTGCTCTTCGAGACATGCGTATTTCTTTTCACCAGTGATATTTTAGCGACACCTTGCTGAACTCATTACATTTTGGTATAACAAAGACTCCAAAGATAATTTCTTTTTTCTAAATAAGAAAGCAATAAACTTGTATTTTGGATGTCTGACAGAAATGGAATAAATGTGGTTAGGAAACCGAAGAAAATAATAAGTCAAGATCACACATCACACTACATATTTACTACTATAATAATTATCAAGCTATGTATCTACAGACAGCAACCAGTTGAAACCATATATGATGCTAAAACAGTTCAATAATGCGTTTACTTCATCTTAGCAAGAAGATGTACAGGTGCACCTATGAACCCGTTTAAAAAAGTACTTACTATCAAGCTTGGTGAAAGTACTACTGAAAAACTATTCAATTTTAATAATTCTGAGTGCTTTTTCAATAGTACTAACGACAAGCTCGGTAGTTTTTTTTTACACGGGTATCCAGTCGATCTGATTGATACCTACCTAACTATATATTCGTCAAATGATGCGCAGATACAATGTTTTCAAATAGGTATAATCGTGTATTTAGAATGACATAGCTTGAAAACGTCGTGAATAGCAGCAACAACACATTAAGTTATACCTATCACAAATAATAAGAAATAACAACTGATGGATGCTTGATACAAAATCTTCTTATTCACTTAAAAAGGTTCGGGCACATTTTATGATCATTAGCAATTTATAATAAAAGTTTTTACTCCTTCATCGTATAATACCTAGATATAGCATGGAAAAATTTACTTCAGAGGACATTGTACACTTTCCATAAGTGTCAAAATTCTCCTTTGCTTACTTTTCTATTTGAAAAACTTTTTTCAAAAATGATAACTCAAAAGAGACACAACTCCCTGATTATCACATTTTCATAATCGAATGGTAATTTATGCGAATGTGTTCAGTTTTAGATGTTCTTTATTTGCAGAGTAAAGTACCTATTGTCTATTTGCATGCCGTATACACCAAGTAGGTATAATATAGGTACCATGAAAATTTCCGTACAGCGCAGTACGTCTTACTTAAATGATACAATTATTTTACTCTGTTGTGTAGGTATTGCGTTCGGCACTCTGTCCCTATGTCCCTATTAGCCTGAAGCTCAATCTTAATCAAATGTCATACTTTGACAGCTTATAAACAATTTCATTCGCCGACTAGTACGAACAGCTAACAATATGACTGTTTGTAGAAATCTTAAGATCAATGTTGGAATTGACACACCTATTCCTTTGATGAATATGAATGCAGATCAGGTGTGTTTCAGCAAACTTAAAACTTGAATCTGACCGACCAAGGCTGTGTAACCAGGAGCACCCCTCCCCAGCAAAACTGGAAAATCCATTATCCCCCTCTTCTTTAGCTGCAACTCGCCATTCCTGAAAATTTAGTTTGCCCTTCCCTGTAAATGAGAGGGTGGATACGGCGCTGATGAATCCAACTAAATTATCATTGCAGCAAAATTATTTTCCCTATATTTTTAAATAAGTACTGTAAATGAACTTTCAGGTTACGCTCAAATCGACGATCCTGAAGTACTGGAGACAAAATACAGAGCTACAGGAAAGCGTAAAATCAATATTTTCTTCCATTTCTGGTTCCATAATATTCACCACCTCGGGCTGTAACTTCATTATTCCCTTTTCCCTACTCGCATTATCAGAGATCATTTAAAATCATTTACCCCACAAAATTGACGGTCTAAAACGTAATAATAGGCAAAATTCTGTATTTTATCATTTTATTTGGCACACAAGACAATGACTACTTTTACAAAATAAAATATAAAGCAAATATTAATTATTGCAAATCAACCAAATTTACAAAATTATTCAGTTATTTCTACATAAGGTACCTTGAACAAAAAAAAAAATTAATGTGATGTGAGAGAAATCGATAAATGTTTATGATTCATATAGATAGTAGAAAAATAAAGGCGAAAATCGTATCAAAAATAATGGCAGTACTTCTGATACGAGAGCGAATCGGATAGTTTTACAAGACGAACTTTATACACATAGTAAAGAAGTTTTTTAAAAGTAATAGTAGGGCATATACATGAAATTTCGCACATTCCATGTTCTCGCACAGAAATTATCGACGTACATTAGAAAATCGAGAACCGTTTCGCAGTACTGCCATTTATTTATATTTCAATAATTTTAAAAATAAATCCACCCCTAATTACTTCACTATTTTATAAGCTCTGAGAACCAGCAGCAAAACTGTAGACTCAAATTCTCAATACCTATCAAAAGAACCAGGGAAAAAAAAAAGATTTACAGGGGAGAATCGCGGTTCAAAATGTGAAAATTTGAAACCATCAAAAACCATTTTCCATGTCGACTCTGAAAAAATAATCGTATAAAAATATTCAAGAGCTTTTTCTCGGAAAATAATTTCACCAAAATTGATCAGTATAAAATAACTTACAGTCGAATACGACGCATGTATTAAAATCTAGAAGAAAAATGGCACATTTTTAAACATACGGTAACGTAATTTTCATAATCGCCCATCTATGCGTGCAATTGACAAAGCACGTTTATTTGACGTAGAAAACACACTTATAGCGTTGTATTTTTTAGTTAACAAACCATCGTTAAATTGTAAGTTTCAAATTACAATAATTTAGGAATAATAAACGCGATGTAAAACTACTTATAAATGTAGGTATTTACACAATGACTTTTGGCATTATTTGTAAATTGACTCGTAGTGAAAGTTTTACTCATTTTTGCTAATTATTCGCGATAACTGACTTTGGTTGACTAGATTTTTGCTTGACAGGCTCTGCCAAGATTATCATGTTTTCAGGGAGAGACGTAGATTTCCGAATTGAACTCTTTTAAGCGTTAACTAGGTACTTATAAAAGATTCAGTCATATAAATCAAAGAGGGTAACACATATTAACGATACGAGTGCTCACATGCAATGGTACTCTGATATTTGGATACAGATATAATTCTAACAAAATGAATATGAATACCTAATCGCTTCCTCATTGATCACGACTAATGGCAAGTACGAATTGTAATGAAAGAAGAAACAGAAACACCTGCTATTTATGACTAGAAATGTAAAATGACTAATTATAAACTTATTCTGTGATAATTTTTATAGTTAACAAGAAAGTGTCAAACGCCGATTTTCAAATCGACCATTTCAATATTCAATAAATTATGCTTAGCGTATTATTTACATAATGTACCTACATATACTTTGACAAAAACAATTGTCTCATTTAAGGACTCTGAATTATGCAAGAATATGAAGTAAGCAGCTATTAGTACGGCTGCTTTGCAGGCACGCAATTTAATCCAGCGTTACGCGGCTGCAGTTATATGACCGAGGGATGTTCTGACATCGCCCACTGAATGTCCATAGTGGAAACAGGCCAAGCTCGGTGGACTATTGCACTAACAATTTTTGAAAAAAGATTACATCAAGGCCGGTTTCAAGAACATATCAGCAGGAGGAAATAATGACCCAAAATAGAAGCACACACGGCTGACTTTCACGTGTTTTGTCTGAGAAAACGACACACACCTTTAGAAGTACAGGGCAGATCTTCACACATCTACAGCCGACAAATATAATTAAGGTAGAGAACGCCCTGCTACATGATGCAAGTGGAAGCTGTGAAGGCGAAACGCATGTTTTTTTTTCGATTGCTCTAGGGCTTGGCTGAATGCTGAAATTGGATGTTCAACTTTAAATATTCAAGTTCAGTGGAATATGTTTTCTTTTCTCGTGATAACTACAACATTTAACAACCCTGATCCAAAAATACCTACCTAAATAACGTATTTTTGAATATAACTGAACGCGAATTCAGAACGCAGGCACGTAAAATATACCTACTCACTTTCAATATCGGTGGGAGTTTCTAAACAAACAGAAAGTCAGGTCGATTATTTTGCGAGAACTCGCGGTAACTCTTTTCTCCTTTTATTCGTTCAAAATCAACAGACCTAAAAAAAAACAAAAAAAAACAAAAAAAAAAACAAAAAAAAAACAATCGGCCGTGTATTGTATTGTCCCTCACTGTTCAACCACAACGGATTAATTTCGCAAAAAAAAAAAAAAAAAGAAACCCATCTTCATTCGCATCAATCTGCAAGACGACGACCGTTAACTGGGTATTGTATGTGAGAGCAGTGATAGGAGCAAAAGGGTAACCAACTTGGTGCTGACGCTGCTGTAGCTTGCATCATAGTTGCAAAATAACAACAGCCAGTCGAGAAACAAGTTTGGTGTCCGAATTGAGGCGGCGATACAGAAAGAAGAAATCAAGGTTCTAAATTTTCACTCGCATAAATTTCGTTCGCGCAATACGGACCGCGTGCGAAAGTGAACTTCGAATACTCCTACAATCACTCATTTTTACTAATGGCGTTCTACTACTCTACTCGAATGAGTTGCACAGGGCGACCCACAAAATTTAGAGAATTCTTTGGGTACTTACGGAGTTTTCTTTGAAAATGAATACATATTTTCGATAAAAATTGTTACATGTAAGACTGGGAGGAAAGGCATAGCGAGAGGGAGCGGGGTGCCCCCCTTTCGGAGTAGGCATATTCCGGCACATCCCGCCATTTCGCTGGATTGGACTACAAGTCGGCAAAACAATTGACCTCTGCTTGAATGAAAAATTTTTATCTAGTCGGCATTTTCAATATAAATTGAAAAAATGTGCAAATGGTCAAGATTTTTTTGCACGAAAAAAATTTAGCACACAGTCTGCATTTTCGACCTGTGTCCATATTTCCATCCCCACCCCGCGCCGACAAGACTCGCGACGCCTCTGATTGCGAGAGAATTAAAACTGTGAACAATATAATGGCCGGTTTTACAATGAACACTATGTGCCAGCATTAAGCATCCCCACAGGTTCCTGGATGTCATAATCAGCTGATTGTGAAGATGGGGATCAAGATCAAGATGTCAATAGTCGAATTAATTTTAATAATTTCTGATGAAATGAAAAATAAACCCGCATTTTGATTACGTAAAGTTTTTGATCATCTACAATAACCGATGAACTTCAACTAGTCAACACACAGATCGCTTTCTCTCTGATCTAATAATAAGAATTAGGTATAAAATTAACGACTTGGCAGCTTAATGCAAGTACTCAAGTCCGCATAGTTCGTTTCTTAGTTTTAAATGAAGCTTTTATGTAAGATGTGGACTCTGAGTATGCCAATCGAAATGTAATTTGACTACTTCATGCATCGAATCGCCATCATAGATTATCAAAATCACACAGGTCAGTAGTGTTATTCTGATAGGGTTGGTAGCAAAGGTGTTTACACCTAGGAAGTTGGTCCACGTCGGCAGGAGCAGAAATTCAGTGATATATCACTGTCTGAAGTTGAATTAATACGGAGGCCTATGGAGAATTTCGTTTTTTTTCTCATATTTACTCACAGTTTATGTCATCAGCATATTATTTTTATGTTTTTTTTTGTTTTTTTTTTTTCAAAATACGGCATTCAATGGACAGAAAACAGGAAGAAAAAAACCGAGCTTTAACGAACTTTCCCATAGAGAGAACTTTGTACGCAGCAAGGCTCGAGAAATTCTTCCGAGTTGCGTTCGAAGTGGACCAACCTCCTAGTTATAGAGAACTAGGCTGATAGCGGATATATGAACATTTAGGTCGTGAGCTTTGAGAGTTGGTAACAAATGACTAAGCGATTAGCAATGACTAGGTATGACTGTCGAGTGTCCACCCGAGTGACAGCGATATGATAAAAGTTTTAGTCCAAGTGATCGCTTGTTGAATCGAAATTCAAAAAGGCGCTGATAGGGAGTTTCGGAACTGGAGAAGACAAAAACCAAACTTCCTTAATTCTACTCGCTTCCCGAATTTAAAATTTCCCCATCAAAACTAGAAAATATGTGACATCAAGGTTCAGATAGCACATAATACGACGTTTCCGGGGATGCAGATAACAATTCTTTCCACGGAATCATCTATTCTGAGCTACAACAGACCTTCTGGGAACAGCGAATACATAACATCAACCACAAAAAACAAATTTTACCTTTTTACAAAATTGTGGCACACTGTATAAGAAGCCATGCCTTTAATCTTATGCGCCATCGAGATTTCAAAAAGATTATTTGACCTAAAGATCATTGAATCATCAGTACTGTGTTACTTGTTTGTTGAAAGGCAATTTTAGAGAGTTGTTTCTAGCAAATTGTTCTTCGCCGTTCCTCGATGTCCCAGAAATATTTCTTGAGAATGGCTAAATCTTCAGCATCTTTGAGAGCTAAAAATAACTTGATTCAAAAAAGAACTTTTCCGAGTAATTCTTCCCATAATTTACTTAACTAAATGACACGGTCCCAAATCGATTATTGCTAGTCAAAATTTCTGAAATGACGGATCAGACGAAAATTCCATAAGATGTGACACATAAGACAAAATCGGGGCCGTACGACGTTCTGATTTCTCACCAATTTCCACTTCAGATTGCTTTCCACAAGAATCCGAACTACCAGACAATCGATCATCATCCACGAAATACATTTTAAAGCATGGGAGCTATTTCTTAGATTTTTTGACGGGCCCTCGAAACATATATCGCACAGTCCCAAGTCGTTCTTAAAAGGCTCGAGAGAGTGGTCAACCGCGTATGCCTTTTCACTGCAGCCAAACCGGGAGGGAATTTGATTATCAGGGTTTCTTTAGGACAACGTCGTCGTTGGCGACATAAATGAGGGAGACAGCGCGTTATCCGACGAATTACTGGAAACCTGCGACAATGCGGACGAAGTTGAGACTTGTGACAGCATCGCAGACTGCGCTATCAAGTTCTCGGCAACTGTCGAGATGGAATTCGAATCGCTGGTGCCCATTTGCACGTTTGGACAGAACAGAATGTGCCTGTTTAGACGAGTCGTGTGCTTGAAGATGATACCGCATCGTGGACACGCGTGCTGTGGTCCCTTGTCGCAACGGTCTTCGCGGATGTGACGCGTCAGGCTCTGTTTCCACTGGTACAGTTTTCCGCAAAGTCTGCACACAAAGCGCTGCTCAGCCAGTGGGTCGGTGATAGGTTCTGTAAGCAGACCGAAATACATCAGCGTAACACGAAGAATTTCACATTATCCTAGGCCTAATTATCGATAGTAGAAGTAACTATAATAACGATAATAGCAGACACCTGCATGAAACGTAAATTTGAACGAAGACATCTTAGTTGAATAAGGACTAAACATCGATTCCTGCCTCGACGACTTAATCGCGGCTCACATTTTCCAAATTTCAACACACTAAGACGATTAAGCCGATAAGAGGTGGGAGTCATGAGTTTCAACATTCAGTGAGCTACGGTCACAAATTTGACGAGAAACTATGTCGAACACGAATCGTCAGCATAAGCGAAAAGCAAAATAAAAGCCCAATCGCAACAAAAATTTTCTAAATTCGGTTGGCAATGCCTCGATATCTCATTTCAGGTATTCTTATCCATCGTTATTTATTTAAAACACGATATTTGAATGAGAGGACGGTTCTAAAATGTAGACATGAAATTTGGAAGAAAAATCAAAAAAGGTATATATATTTCAAGAGTTCGGGCATTCTTTTCAGTTTCTCACAGAAAATAGATTTGGTCTGAGATCAAGATAAAGCTCTCTAACATCAAACTGATACCTATTTGTAGTTATATGGCTGGCTCCTTATCTCGAACAGTGCATCACATATCAGACGCATAGCGTTGAGGGAGAAAGGAGTACAAGGGACACTGCTTACCCTTTCACTGCGTTGAAAATTTGGCCCTTATAAGGAAGCACAGACTATTTTTTGCCTTTTGGGTTAGAAATTTTCAATTTTTCCACAATTTGCCCCTTATAAAAAAGCGGTTGCCCCTCTGGAAATGTGGTCACGCTACGAGCCGGTCACACATTCGAAAAGGTAAGAGTAAATATATCTGTAATGCGGCTTACTAATAGCATTGAATTATCTCAAATGTTCAGCAAAGATAGCATGCGAATTTGTATCTAGCGTATGCAGCTGTTGAAACCAACTCTTACCCCCTCCCCAATATTTTCAATACAATATCAGTACTAATGTCAAGTCACTCAGAATGTTTTTAACTGAGCATGTTTACTACTTCTCTATCTCACTTCCAATATTAAATTTTGTAGTTACGTTACTCTGCCATTCTTCAGTCAGCACTCGATTAAACACCGCATTTTCGTTTTGAAATGATAGCCGTTGCACAAGAGGACCCTATAAATAATACGAAAGGCGAACTTTTCATAGCTGAGGTAGTGCAGAAGTACGAGACAACTTATCACTTTCACTATCTATCCATCAGTCTTATTTTTTTCCTCTTCCTTCCAGTTACAGAACTCTCAAATGTGATTAGCTCGAATTTTATAAGTTGGACCAGCCCATCGAGTAAAATTGTCTGGCCACTTTTATGGCCAATCCGCTCCTCAATGAACTTACTTCACTCACTTGCCAAATTTATAATCTGCCCAATTCAGCTTAAGGCGCTTACACTTCACTAACACTCTCATCATCTTGCAAGTATTCTTAAGCAATATCATATGGAGTCCATGGTCAAGCGGAATCGTTCCACTCCTATTAGGTATCAAAATGTTGCAAACCGGTCCCAAATTTTTCAGTCGTGGTTTTTTAAAGTAGCATTTCGGTAACCATTCTACATTTTCTTCCACGTTTGATGAGAATTGGTTGTTATAAAATGTCAAACTATCAATACACAAAGCATGCATGTCTCTATGAATTTTTCCGGATCCTTAAAAACGCAGGTACTCTGTTACGATTCATGGGTGGTCGTGGTCCTACTAATACTCCCTGATGGAGCGTAGCCCACATTTTATAATGCCATCAGACCCAACAATAATTCGTCAAATTACAAGAAATTGAAGAGAATCCTACATAAACAACCACATTGATACAACAAAACCGTGTAACGAGACATAAAATGATCAGACTACGTTAAACTGAATCATCGTCAGTATTACAGTTTCATTTAGTCATCAAAAAGAATATTTTCAATATGGATCAAAATCAAATGTCTACTACAATAAGTCACTGATGACATGAAACATCAAAATGGTACTCCCATGCAGGTAGATCTTTTACTTCGTATCAGTGGAAACTGAGAATACATATTCGAGTAGTAAATACGAGGACTCAACTAACAGCTGGACAGAAACAGACAGAATGAAAAGCTAATTTACGTTAATGAAAATGTCGCCAGTTTTCTAACGGTCGTGTACAAGAATAGACCACTAACTGTTTTTCGGGTACGTCGAACTGGTACTTTGGCAATCAATTTCTAGAAACGAAAAATTTCCCAAATTTTCATATTTGTGAGATCGCACGCGATTACAAGTACGACTCCATTAAGATAACTTCAACATTCTCAACCGAAGGTTGTTTTCATAAGAATCGCTTCTATAGCGGATAAGTATTTTCAAATTTAACTTAGGAGTCTTTTCCGTCGAGTAAATGAAAAGCAACTACACCCATTTTGCGATATCTTGAAAAAAGACCGTATGAAAATGCAGATCAGATTCGTTTCCCAGCGCTTTTTCAATTATGTAGAGTAGCACTTCGAATTCATACGGCAATTTTGCCCTCAAATTAGCTCGCTTTTCCATAATTTGTACCTATAACGAAGTCAGAGTAAGAAACCCATCTTCAAGCGGACAATCGAGTAACTTAGCCTGGCAACATGTAAGTATGTTTGCAATACACAAACTTCTGAAGGGTGGAGATATGATCAACAGTTGAAATCATTCATTAGCTATATCAATAGACAGTTTTTGTACCCGACTGATTGACTGACCTTATAGAGGACACATTCATCGAAATTGGTTTAATAGGTTGTCAACAAAACCGATTTCAGCGAGAACTAATTCCAAAAAAATCCATTTGCCATAAAATTATTTCTCTCCTGGTCTTACAATTTTTCAACCCTTCATAATTAGCCTACGAGCCTACCCTATTACCATTCATAGTTGTGCAACGCGACGCCTTGAGCCCTGACATTAAATTTAAGATAGCACCACACCCTTGGACAACTCGCATCCCGAATTTACAAATATAATAAAGCAGTGATGCCAAGGGAATCATTCGATCCGACGTTCCAGTTGCTTAGTTCGAAATTTTTTGATTTCTACACGCTATAATTTTTCTCACTGATGGAACATATTTCAGCTTGTTCCGAATAAAGGGTATGCAAACATAGTTACAACTTACCCTCTCTACAGAAAGAGGAGCATTTACTTCGGGGTATCTAGTCATAAAGAGACGGTCAGCTGAAAACGAATTAACTCGGATAAAATGTTTTCCATGGCAACATTTTTAGTCTGTCATTTTACTCGTACAAAGTTCAGTCCTGTTTAAGTCTGATGGCGCTTATTTCTTTAATTTTTCAGTAGGAAGGAGGCTACGCTCTGAAGGATGCCTGAGTTTGGTAAACAAGAGACTGGGACAGCTAACTACGCATGAAACGATTTTCGTGCACCCCTTTCCCCTGCCTCAGTTTGCTAGGAAATACTATCGACATATTTCGGGGATGTTGGACAGAACAGCCGTTTATTTTCAGTTAACAATGTGCACGATCACATTACGGCCTAACATGAAAATAACAAATATAAAACTTTGAAGGATAGCAGAAACAATAGCTGATCGAGTTGAAGAATGCCCTCATGCCATCGAGTAAGCCACATATTATATAAAAATTTCAAACACTTAAGATTTCTCACATGTTCAAGTCCTTTCTCACTTTTGAAACTTTCAAGCTTCTGACTCACGCGATGTGTGTTTTTAATCCCCAGAATGACTCGACATCCGTGTGTTGCCTTCCTTCCTGCACCTCTCAACATGCATACGAAACTCTAGTTCCAAAATCACCCTCGGGAGATTTGTTCAAAACAGGAATCGACAAATCCATGTCGCGTAATGTTTTCAATGCCAATCAAGACCCTCAAACGTCGTCAGATTTGAGCGTATCTCCATTCCAACAATAAAAAACAAATACATGATTTTTCCGAAACATAATTTCCAGCTACGATAGATACTCGCGCATGCACTACGTCCACTGTTTTTCAAACTACCTATAGAAATTTACGTGACAGGTGAAAAAGAATTATTCGAAATTAGCTTTTGCGATGCAAGTAATACAGACACAACTAGTTTCAAACACTCGTTAACGGCTCTCATCAAATGCAGTTAATTCTTACACAAGTTCAAAAAAACAACGGAGGTAGGAAAACTTCTCGAGAAGAGAAAAAAAAAAGAATAAACGATATAGGTAAATTCCGACCAAAATACTACTAAAAACAAACTAGTGCACAAAAAATTAATACAAGCTAAAATTACGAATAAAAAGCTTAATCAGCGAACAAACAAAAAACTACAAATAAAATGGGAGGAAAAAAGGACCAAATAAAAATAAAATTTGATACTTACGGTGCTGTGAACTGACTAATGTGTGCTTGGGTGCTTACGCTGAACTCGAGTCGAACAACTTGCTCTTTTTCTCTATGAAGTATTGATATAAATATACCTCTCAGCTCGGTACATACGAAGATATTAGATAGAGTATAGGTAAAAAATAAATACATATATACCTGCGTATAAAAAACTATATAGCGCTATTCAACAGAGCGCATTTTTCTTATCAATCGAGTATCGGCGAGCGCAAAATTCAAAACTACTTAACCTGATTTCATTCTGCTTAAAATTTACTACGCACTAACATGAGAATCGAATACTCGACTGTATGCAGCTCGTTTGTCGAATGTCGCCAGATTTAAAGAAACCAGTATGTAAAAAGTTGGTATTCTTATAATTTATACAGATATACAATACAGACATACTATTATGGTAACAAAAATTAAATCAGCCTATATTACGGGCACGGCGGAAACGTGACATAGAATTAACACATTAGTAATTGTGGGCCTAAGACATGGGGGGGGGGGGAATTAAAAGAAATAAAAGTTCGCCAATGGATAGTAGGAAAAATATTGCCAAAGAAGTTCAGTGTCTATCATTTTCAATTAGTAAGCATATTAATGACTTGAAGAAGCGAATGCCAATCTTCATTATGTTCAACATATCATTGTGAAATGAACTGGCAAGGACGAATTGGCTCCAGGATAGGGGATCGTTAAGATTTGCGGCCTTTACATATGACATGTCTTACCAACAGGACTTCTGCTCCTTTCTCCCGTGATACAAAACCGGAAATACTTGATAAACTCACACTCATGAGCTCATGTAGTTTCCTTCTTTAATTGACTGGAAACTGAAACGAAATGTGGAGCGCGCTCGCATGCTTTTTACATCGCATTAACACAAACACACAAGTATTTTGAAAGAGTGATTAAATTCATCATCGCGCCAATAGAAAATGCACAAGTGTTGCTTCGATACTTGAAATTTTGAATAATTAAGTGTTGATTGAGGATGGGGCGAATTAAAACCAAAATAGCTATCGAGAATTCTGAAACAGGCGTAGCGAGTGTAAATCTAATTTTTGCCGTATTGAAATCATAGCTACAGCCGAGTTTGTTATCCTAACGATATCAATTAAGTTTACTGCTACAGGGAGGAGAGATCTCTCAGGGAGATTCTGTATAAGATGTGTCCTTTCTGCAGCAGTGGACTCTCGCAAGTTCTATTCCGGAAATAATCGGTTCTCTAAGCCATTGAATGATGAGATGTGGTATCGTGTGCGAACCACTGGCCATCAAGGTCATCAAAAGCAACGAGCACTTTGTAAATGAACTAAGCCCTCAAAATAATGGAAGCTCCTAAAACTTATCGAATTACAAAAAGAACGAAGTTCGAGAAAACTTGCATATCCTCGCATAGAGGGATATACGTCACGGCTCCTTCTTCAAAGAACTTCTAAAGGAAAACTTTGGATATTCGCAGTGGCGTAGCCAGGATTTTCCCAAGGGGAGGGCAAAGTAAAATTTCCAAGGAAGAAAAAGTCGGAAATTGAAGTATTTTTCAAAAATCGCCGATATTAGAGGACTATTATAAAAAAATTATGGTAAAATTACAGCTCGAGCGAAAATTTTTCGAAAAAACGTGTTTTATTTTTGCATATTTTACATTGAATTTTCAGGTACCTCGGGGGGAGGCATTCACCCCCTTCATCCCTCCCCCGGCTACGTCACTGAATATTCGATAAGCAGCCAAAGAGGGTAACGTTTGAAGCTCTCAAAAAAGTCAGACCCTGATCACCTTGCAGGTCATGCTGTACACGACGTACTTTATTACATCATTGCAAACAGCATTATACGTCAGATCCCATCAGTTTGTAACTAAATAATTTTCTTTTCAATTTTTCAACTGCTATTTGGAATTCAATCCCATCCCTCCGAAAATTGAGACAATATGCTCAACCTCGTGCTCTCATTTCCACGTTCATATGAAATAGGTGAGCGGACGCTTTACTCGACGCTCGCATCTCGAGCTGGTTTCCGAGTCCCGTGGACGAAGCCAGAAATTATTACGAAGCATTAAGGTCAGAAAAATTCGAGCGATCGTGTGGCGCACCTACGATGTTGGATAACACAAACCGTAAACCGTAACGCGAAACTATTTCCTCAAACTTATACGAACTTTCTAGGATGTGGAGCCAGAGTCGACGCGAACCTCGATGTAGAAGTTGGCAAGGCCTACCGCTGGTCGCTGCGTCGGCGCCGGCTTTCCCTAACGAAAATTCTAGAAAGTTCGTAAACACTATCCGATCAAAACGGCTTTCCTTTTATACAGTCACCTAAATAAGAAATGATTTAAACTGGTCGCTGTGCCACGCGTTCCCACTCATTTTCATTAATTTATTTTTTCTGCGTGATGCACGATTCGCGAGGTACGGGCGGCAACGGTGCTGGAGTCTCCGAAACTATGATTTCATACTGGACGGTTCTATTTTATTATATGAAAATCGGTACGAGCCCATCGTAGGGTTTGGATTTTGAAAAATGTGCATGACATGCAAAACGACTCGAAAAATATCGATTGAAGAGTAATTTTCAAAAAACGGTTTGCGTTCAAAATTTGAAATTTTGAATTATCAGTGTCATTACATACAGCTCACAGGTCCCAATAATTCTATCGAACTGTATATCGCTTTCAAGCATAGCAGAAGAGATATTCGATTTCAAAGATCCCCATCATCCATAAGGTTAATGTATTCACTAAGCAGTATTTCTGGTTTTTCAGAAAAAACTGCTTTTTCGACATGAAATAACCATTTTAGGAAAAATACCCCGCATTTTATCTAACCGGAAAATCAGCCGTTCAAATTGGAAACGTAACTGTATTCCATTAGAAATATCCTGGAAAAGGGGGGCCTAAACCTACGATTTTACTGGGATTCTTTCCCACGACATTGCAAAGTAGACAGGTGACCTTGGATGATACGACTTTATCAGTGTGTTTACATTTTTCGAGAGACATCTGGTTTCATATGCCCTCTGTCAAGTTAATGTGAACGCAGCTTTTCAATTCCTACGGTCAGAGATGTTGGTGTAGACAAATGGACGCTATTCAGCATAAGGGAACCAACCAGCAAAATCTGTTTTCTTAAGAACACGTGATTCAAAGTTCAAGAGCCATGTAGAAATTATATGACATAGCGTTTACTGACAAGCTTCTTTCAACGTGAGTACACATTTTTGAATCGGGGGCCCAATTTTGAAAAATTTTACTTTTTACGTTCTTTCCAACGATATTAATAACTCATTTTGTTTACAAATGTTGGTTGGTTCACTCACGCTGAATAGCGTTCAAATGTAAATAAATGTCAACAAAAGGCGTAGGTGGCAGTGCAGCCACCTACGATCTCTCAATTGTGATTTTGTGAATTCAATAAGTCAAAGAAATTAAATTTGGATTCATTATTGTGAATTTGTGACTTTTGTCTACATTCTTTTACACCAATATGTAGACACATAATTGTCTACGTGTAAACACACATCCCTGCCCACGGTCCTGTATAGTGAAGGACTATCAATCATAGGCGCAAATAGGAGATGCTCAGGGATAGCTCCCCCAGATCTCCTGCCAAAATAGATTATACAAGTGAAAGCATTTTCAGCACTTCTAGACAATTGTCAGGGTGTCAGCCCAACCATGCGCCCGCACTCTAGGTCGGCTATTTGGACTTAGGCTATGCATTTAAAATCATAGAAAATGTTAAGCTGCATTCACACTAACTTCACAGAGAGCATGTTCAACGCGGGGTTCGAACTCAAAAAATAACCTACTGCGCCTACTGCGACAAGCCCATTTAGCAGATCATGTAGATTCGCTGATCCCTGAATCCAAATTTTCCATTAATTTTAACATCCCTTCGCTTTGAGGGCTACCTACACCCACAATTTCACGGCTAAAGATGTCCAAATCCAAAGTTTGAACAAGTCCCACAGTAATATCCTTATTACTCCGTATTTTCAGTATCAGTTTGCATTTTTGCAGTAACTTGCAATCTCAACTCATATGAAATTATTGTTTTGCAGAGAAACCGGAAAAACGTTTGATGCTTGACACAACAATATAAACATTAAGAACAAATCCATACAAATGGTATTTTTCATGAATCCTATACATGAGCTACGATTGGAAACTGTCGTACTCCGAACACATTATTCGAGAATCACAATATGAAATTTTCAGACAAATAGTGAGAGGAAAAATTATCGGGGAATGTGGAATTAGTCGACTACTGTCCAACTGGACCCGAATACGAAATGCTTCCGAAATTTTTTTATTTTATTTCATTTAACGAGGAGGCTTATTGTCTTACGACTACGTCCTCGGCTATAATGTTAGTTTCTAGCTCATATTATCAAGTTAGGTTACATAAATTTGTGCGTTTTATAAAGTCTACTTTTCTACTATATTTTTGATATCTTTTAGCTCGCCGAAAACCGGAAACAATGCGCCGAAATGATCGCCTACCGCGGGGCTAGACATAGCATCACATAATGATGATGTTCTTTCTTTATCAACAGAATTAACTGAATTCAGCCCTTCAAGAAGGGAAAAAACAACTTGAAACATATTTTTGGATTTTTTTTTTCTTTTTATTTCGTACAGTTTCACGTACATAGAACGAGTGAAAATGGTGAAAAGTATGACTTGACCTGTATAGATTGGTGGAACGTATGGTGATGCACGCATGCCAAAGTAGCTTCCCAGACACCGCACCCCCGACCCCGGAAACTACCCTTTCGAGTATCGCATCAGTGGCCAGAGGGACGCTTCGAGGCTGGTCCGAGCCCCCATTTCATCGTTCCACTGCCGTTGCACGCTGTCCTGCGTGACTTGACCTGTTAAAAAATGTCGACCACGCCAAAATATTTTTCACAGCCACGACCTACCCTATTAACTGTACAGTTTTTGACTTTCGAAGCGCAGAGTTCACAAGAGTTGGGAGGGGGATGGAGTCAAATAAGATTATTATACACAATGCGGCGAATGAGATCAAATAGAGTCATTTCCCGATGCGCAATCAGTTACGCTCTAGTTACCCACGGAAAAGTTATCCATTTGCAATTTTCGGTTACCCTCAGATTGCCCAGAAACCCGTCAGTTACTTGTGGTTCCCCTTTAGTTACCCGGGTAACTGGCGGAATTTTGCTCATCCGGTTTCAGCAAAAACTTATTGTATTACAGAAAAATTCTCAAGCAAATTATGTATAGGGGCATAATGTATTAAATTCTCGTGAGTCCGATTTTCTCATGATTGTGGATTTTTGTGAGTATTCATTAAGAAAAAATAATATAATGGGACAGAAGGTTCTGACCTGAAGTTCTAGGTTAGTTGTCAGGCTCGTATCGTGAGGGGGGGGAAAGGGGCACTTCTTTGGTTTTTTTATTTTCAGACGTGGAATCTGCAGTTGTATTTCGAGTTGTCTCCTCTGGATAAGTGCTCCGGCTACACGCTGTCTTGGCGCATGAATTATTTACAATGCAGTATACATAAGTACAATAGGCACTCGATTATCGGACAATTCTCCGTATTATCCGACAGTAACAAACCGACTAACGTTGTATGCATTTTGCAATTTTATAATAAAATTTTGTTCAAACATTGCTATTCTGTACTTCCTTCATCAATCTACTACCAATATCAGGCCTACCGCATCAAAAAACCAAAAAAAGTATCACATTCGTATTATCCGACTTTTTCGTTATCCGACGGTCTCCATTCCCCAATTGTGTTGGATAATCGAGTGTCTACTGTACCGAGATTGCAAGTTACAACAAGAATGACAAAAGAAAATGAACAACGGGAAATTATAAGAAGTTTAATGAAAAGTTTTCTTTGATACACTTTAATCCTTTTGATTTAGACTTTTTACGCATGAAATTGTGGTCCCCGATGGTCTTTCACGTTAAGGAACACAAATCGACGAAAAATTGGATTCTAAGGTACTTAATGCCAGTGAATGAGTTATTTGAAACAATCCCTTCGCTGAGGTTACCAGAATGGAGATCAACAGTTTTTTTGTTATTAATATTCTACAACCAGTACATTAGCCTGAAAACATTCTAGTCCACCTAAAATTGTATCACGTCCTAGACAAGCCGAATTCTACTCTGTCGACTGTACAGATACGAGTAGAACATTATTTCTCCTGTTCTGCGCCTCTGAAGAAGTGGTAAGGGAATTTAGGGGATGTAGAAATAAAAGATACATACGTAAAATCTTGTTACTATAGGTAATCATCTATTCTGGCCTAATAATAAATACGGCACTGATCTGACGATTACTGGAGTCACCGTCGGTTAAAATAATTAGAAAATGATAACGTCAACACCGACCTACAGTCCATAATATATTGTATGTCTAATGTCATCGACACCCAATTCCATTCGTAATGACCTCATTACAGGAAACAAATAAAGAAACAAAAACTTAGAAGGTATATAAATATAAAAATTTGACATGATCGACATCTTAAGAAATATTTGAGAGGATTAACGCGTTTTTATTCCCCATCACATACGATGGAATGGTAACAGTCAGGAGAAAATGAAGGAGAAAAAAAAATGAAAGCGAAAAAAAAATTCGGAAAGTCGTTCGAATCAAACGCGTGCGTTGAAAATAATATAAGTAGATCAGGCGACTAGTTCAAAAGGTGGACAGATTGGCGGATCGGTGGATCGGTGGATCGGCGGAACGAAATGAGCCGGCGTTCGTTTTCCAGCCGACGAATTTGACCCGATTAAAAATTTTTTGGCCCGGCTGAGATATATTTATCATTGTACGGCGTAATACGTGAACCGATCTCACCGGCGATTTTATTTGGGAAACACGAACGGGCAAAAATTACGAATAAACAAGACTGATTAATAGTAGGCGGACGTTCGTGTACAGGAACTGTTGTAGAGTGGTCTGAGGCTCGGATAAAAACCGGAATTCTTAGTCACTTTCTAACTAATCAAATGAAAATGTTTTACTTCACCTGCTTGAGTCATCCGGGTCAGGTTTTCGGATCTGAAACCGTTTTCCCGCATTCTATACGAACGACGACTCAGACGACGACGACTTTCCTATTCGAAAGGATTTTTCAGTGCCGATAAAAATCGCGTACCTCGACATCTGGCGTACGAGTACACGCATTTACGGGCACACTGTTTGGAATTATGAAGAAAGAAAAAAATAACCCGCTTATTCGCCTATCTGTCCTGGCATGTATATGTTGGAGTACGAGTATACACATACATATAGGTAGGTAGGTAGGTAGGTATAAAATGTACACAGGTATATACTGAGGCGAGTACACGCAACACTCAGCTACTTTTGCTCTGGTTAATGAACGCGGTCGATTCGTTTTTGTGATAATTACGAACGTGTTTCAACAGGTTCGATCTAACTTTACAGCGATACGGGCAGTGCGGACACAGGCAGCTCGGCTCCTTGCCGCATTCGTTTTGCAAATGGCTTTTCAGCGAGCTTCGCCACTTATAGGTGCGACCGCATTTGGGGCACGTGTGCCGGAAATACTCGGAGATTCGTCTGTTCGAACCGGTTAGCGGGAACAGCAGCGCTGCAACAGATCGCGAAAACAGAAAAATCCCGGTATAAATGTGACACACGGACAACGTTGCTTAAATCTGCGCCGCGAATCATTAACATTATTTTCCACGATTAAAAATGATTTTCAGAGCGCATGCATCCGTTAATGCCCGCATTTTTCAATAATTCGACGAACGTTTTTCAAGCTGGTTAATTTTCTTCCCACAGTTTTCGATGAGTTGTGTATATGGTGAGCCCGGAACATGGCGACGATACTTTTCACAATATACACGACATACCTCGCGAATAAATGTTAAAGAGCATTTCAAATGAGCGGACGGTAAAATTAATTCCCTTCTTACTCGTCGCGAATGTAAAGCAACTGCGATGTTGGTGGGAAAACATTTTTGATAGTTTCGAACATTACTGCTTCATGCCACCGCTACAAAATAAAATTCTGACTTTGTTTAAATCAGTTTCCAGGCGTTTTCAAAGTCAGCCTCGAGCTATATTTTTCTGCCTTCAACCGGAGGAAATGGATTTTTCTGTTCCGCTTCAGGTCCTAGTACACTGGCACGGTCTACTACGCGGTCAGATTCGTCCAGGCGCACTTTACCGCGCCAGTGTGCTGGGGCCTTCCCGCGGGTACCGTAATGTTCGCTAATCCTGACAACTGCGCCTTTGTATCTCGCAACAACCAACCATTTCGGTAATTACCAGGTTACCAGAGGTATCCAATCCTTCTTTCAGAAAAGGGAGAGGTATTTCAAGATCGTATAGTATATACAGATCACTGTGACGACTTTTCCCATGTCAAGTGAAGAGGAGGTAGCGAAAAATACAAGATACGGTGATAATTGCAAAAAATTTCCAAGTATTTTTTATGAAATTGAAATTAAATTCTAGACAAATAATATAGGGTTTACCCAGCCGAATTTTTAAAGCATAATACCACTGCACCATAGGCATCCTACAGAGGAAAGAAACAACCTGCGTGATGATGCCACCAGCATGCTTGCGCATCATTCCAAAAGATTCGTTCCTTCTTCTTTCAATGACTACTTATCTTATAGATATACCCCCCCCCCCTCCGCCCGAAAAAAGTAACGTCCATATACTGCTTTTCACGCGACAGGTACCTGTACTCTACCTACTATGTACACACCATTGGGTAGAAGTCTCATCTCCTACCAACAAATCAGTTACGTTTATTTTCTCTTATCAAATTCCAATTTTCTCTCCATCAACCAAATCATTTTATCCTTCTCAAACATCATACTTCAATCACAACTGGTACACCTAGCACCACCGTACATGACTTGCCTTTCCGATATTCCAATTACAATTCCCATCAGTGTTCGTAAACCTGTACTTATCCTCTGAGTTTTTATAGCTAGAAGCTGGGTCCATTTCGGTGGGGGCAAAATCTTCAATAACGTCACCGAGGCTGGATTAGTACAGAGGTTTACGGAAAACTTTGCTTTTTTGATATTCATCATATTTTTCGTTATTTTTTTCTTTTTGGGTGACAATATTCAGTAAACCAATATCTAGAAAAAAATATAAAATTTCAATTTTCCTATTATTTTCCTACGGAATGAACTTGGCGCACGATAAGCCAGGAGAAATATTAGCACTTGCGTTCAAATGGAACAACCTCCTAGCTATGAAAATCTTATTACAATAAAGCATTACAGCAGTGTTGCCAGACTTTTTTGCCATGGAGTCACCGATTTGACTTCTCAGTGTCGCCGCAAGCACTGTAAAAATCGCTGAAATTTGCAGAGCTAACAAAATCATACAAGGGTGGCCGAAATTAGGCGACAAGCAACACTTTTCTTGTCGCCAGAGGGCACTTTACATGGCCCATATGACGAAAATTCGCCCAATCTGGGAATACTGCATTACAGAACCCAACAAACTGTCATGAGCGTAGCCAGGTGGAGGGAGGGGGAAAACTGGGGCGCTTGCCCCAGTAGACAGAGACTGAAGTCATATAGTGTGCGTTACCTAACATTCATAGATATTTCAGCCGTAAAATAAAAAATGAAGACTTGTTTTTCGAAAATTCCACGCATTTTTGCGATTATCTCGATAAATTTGTTTTCTACAGAAAAGTAGTATGGAATCTTTTTTACAGAAAATTTAACGAGGAACATTTTATGTCATTTGCATTTTGGTCCTAAAGTGAATATTTTTTACGTGGATAACTACGATTTGGGGGTGAAGATCGGTTATGAAAGAAAAAGTAACGAAATCCATTCCTGGAATCTTTCACACATTATTGCGATTATCTCGGTAAATATGCGTTTGCGTTTTAGAAAAAAGTTGAATAGAATCTCTTTTAAAGGAAATTTAACAGGGAACATTTTATGTTATATGTATTTCGGTCCTGAAGTTAATATGTTCCAAGATATTCGCTTTTTTTTTTTTTTTTTTTTTTTTTTGTAAAATCTCAGTATTACACACAACTTTAAGGTCAAAGCGGAACGGGCAATGACCTTAGGTTGAGCTCAAATTTTTTATGGCGAGTTTCTAGGTCCACTGGAACCAATTTCAGTGCGACCCTAATCAACTGGCAGAAACTTGTAAAATAAGGGACACCCTAGTATAGGTATCTATATATGATCATCCGCCATGTTTACTCATCGTCACATGATTGCCCATTTAAACCGCGTATGTGTTCAAATTCAGAAATTACAAAAACTGCTGGAAAATTAGTCTACATTAAATTTATAATAATACATATTCACAATTAGCAGTTAATTTGTCATATTCACTTTGATCGCTGAGGAGTAGCGGAGTAGGAAAGTTTATTACAGGGAGAGGGGATCCACACAAATTACAAAATTTAGGTCGACAAGCAAAATTGATTTTTGTTCCTGAAAATTGAGTGACAAGTAATAAGCAAAATATAAATCTCGCCTCTGAAATCGCTCAAAACGCCTTTTTACCAACTTGCTGATTGTTATGTTTTGCAGGGGGATGTGTCAATAATACGTACTTTAATCCACCTCTCACCCACAAATTTTTGGAAAGATACAATGAACCCTTTTCCCGTTTCAACACCACTGCCCACTACCGAAGAGAACGTTAATTACAGGTGTTCGACAGTTCCTTAAAGACCACATCTAGAGCTTCTTTCACTGACCAAGCTGATAATGACCAATTGAGTGTAATTCCTAAGGACCTAAACATTATTAAGCCGCTATACCTACACCCAGAGTATTTACGGAAATACGTTAGTTTGTGTATGTTTAAATAGGCGGTTGCTGGATTGAGACACAAAATTGCATATTTTCGCACCTGAATTTATAACGCTCTAATACCCTTAGCGGTTTTACAACAGGTCCCTATAATTTCGAATTCAAAAATATGGAAAAGTAGTAGTCAAGATTCAAGACTGCCAAAATGAATGACTGATTCACACACGGTGTAAATGAGCGTGGGAGCGGATAGGTGGATTCAGAGAAAGGTAGATAATTGTAGTGGCAGCCTGGTTCTTACCACTTTTACCAAACACTCGTACCAACATAAGTGATTTTATGTAATAACATTGAACTTTCTGAACATCATCTGACGGCAACAATGAGCACATCAATGATGCAGCATCGCGCAAATAATGTCGTTAGTTATTTTTATAAAATGTTTTTTATGTAATGGATTATGACGTACCTACTGACTTCACTTACTCCGGGTTGTAATATGAAAAAGTTCCCGAGTTCTGTACGCAGTTTTGGGAGGCGAACTATCTGTCCTCGTTCACGTCCTGATTTTAGAATCGCACATACCCTGCCACATAATTTGCGCACAATCTCATACGATCTTACCGAGGGTACTGTACTAAAAGTTTCCACTTGGTTTCAGGATTTCACCATTCTTCACCCCCGCTTCACGTTATCACACTCTAACTACACGTTACTCTGACAAGTTTCTTTCTTAAAACTTCACTATTACTTGCGAATGTGTAATTTCAACATGGAGTATAACTCAAGAGTGCGACGAAGATATGAACATTAATCAACCAACGTACACATTTCAACCAATTTGAGAGAACACAAGACGCCTTGATACGACAGATGTTCCCACGGGATGATCCAAATGATCCTTCCAGGCCGGCTGCGTCAACTGGTAGGTCATTATTCGATACGGGAAAGTTCTAAAAAAAATCTTACGCTATCTGTTGATTATGAAAATCTCCATTAGGAACCAAAATCGGATCATATGGGAAAATGAGCAATTTATCGGTGAAAAAAGCAGACCGTCTCTACCTTCCTCCGAACTGTTACAAACAAGAGCTATCCTACAAAACGAGAAGGGCAAGAAGGTTATTAGAAAGATGCAGATCTCTAGTTGAGTTTCATCCTCAGAGTTTAGTTCTCAAGTTGTCAACATTAGCACACTTTGTACAACAATCAAACATTTTCCCCCGGACTGGCATCACAAATAGTAGAGTTGTTCAAACAAATCTAGACACCATCTTAACACTATGTCAAATCAGTAGTTCATTAGGTTACATACAAGATTAAATGTATGATTCAAAGGCTTATTTATTACTCGTGATTTCGCTGTATTTTTCAGTATTCAATTATAATACAGGGACAATTCGTGAGATGAGAAGACGAGAGAGGAGTTACTACTCAATATGCACGAATACTTACTTTAATAGAATAGAGTTGTGGAATGTTGATATCGGCAAAATTGAAACACAAAAATACCAGTTCCAGCACTACTAAAATAACGTCAATACACAAAAAGCTTAGAATGCCACTTCCACTTCATAGCAACCTAATGCCAGATAAACATGCTTTCTTCTCCGCCCCATTAGATGAACTTAAAATCCAAATTTCTATCAAACACTTATGACTACATATGATGAGTTGCGCGTTGAATGCATTCAGTATTTTAAAAATAAACTTTTATTGACATAATACATTAAAATATTGAAAGTAATGAAAATTTTAAAATAATTTGATTTTAAGTACAAAAAATAATTAATTTTACTAAACATTAAAACATATGTTAATTTAAGGCTTATCAGATAGTATTAAGTGCTGTTTTCTACACAAAAGAAAAATACTGTTCATTTTCTACAAATAACTTACATGTTATCGTTTTCGTCATTTTCAGTTTTTCTTCTCTAATTAAGTATTTAACTGGGTAATTTTTCCATTTTGATCATTTAGTTAAAATTTTGAGACCCCGTTCGAACGAGTCAAATATATTTGATAATTTTTTGTTCTGTAAAAACTTACTAGGTAATATGAAACAAACATCAACAGTAACAGAGAAATAACGAGATGTAAAATTGTCAAAATGATTAGCAAATAATTAAAAAAGAGAAAAATGGAAAACAAAGATTGAACAACAGCCATTCTTACTGGGTTTGAAAGAAATATTCAACGAATATAATACTTAATGAAATACTTCACAAATAACTATCACGGATTTTGAGCTTCAAATTCTCTTTGTTTACTCAATTGTAAACACGTTTTGATTTCAAAATATAGCACAGTTTGAAAATGTGACTTAAATGGCATTCAAACTCTGTAAGCTACATTATTTGATTCCATTCCAACGTATAAAAACGAAAGCTTTCATATAAATGCAAACAAATGAAAGATAACAAGAGAAAAAAAAATAAGAATAAATAAAAAAAATTTTGAATTTAAAACAACACAAGCGAAACAATAAAAAATGGCACATTATATGACTAATTAAAAAAAAAAAAAAAATACAAATATTACAAAAACACTGCCAAAATTTACAAATACACACATACATATCAGACAACATGCTAAAAATAGTCGGTAAATGTTAAAAATACAAACGAAAGAAAAGAAGAAAAGTACACTTCGATTTCAGAATTACGAATCCAGAATACTGGTCACAGAATAAATGTTTGAAGATGAATGAAATGTTCGATGCTTCTTGGTAACCATTGTAGTTCTATAACCAACTGGGTATTGACCCACTGTATCAAAAGTGACCCTTCGTACAATAAATTAAATTCTAATCTGTATCAAGACACCTGCTAGGCTGCTCAATAGTCAAAAGAATAACACAGGTACAATAATTATTTTCAATGAACTTAATACCAAAGCTAATGCAACAGATCTGAAGTTAATTCAGCGAGAAATGGCTGATAGCACAACTGGAGATGGGAAGAATATTTCATTTTTATATATGGTGTGATGGGACGTATAGCGATGCACGCATGCCAAAGTGGCCCCTATGACACCGCACCCCGGGCCCCGGAAACTACCCTTTCGAGTATCGCATCAGTGGCCGGAGGGACGTCATATTTATACATAGTCCACATGAAACAGGAAAGAACAACAGATTTCCTACATCTTGAACCCGATGCATACAAACAGCAAAGACAAAAACCTGGAACTTTTCTAGAAGATGGCACGAAAATATTAGCTTTTTTCCTACCCCCTCCAATTAATTAAAAATATGATTTTAGGTAATCAAATGTAGCACCTCCCACCCCTAATAAATTATGATAGTCGCTAACACTGGTAGGGTACCATAATACACGATGGGTCGCATCGATGGCCGCCATTTTGGTTTTTGTTCACTTCTGCGAGTACGTATCTGTGTATATATTTTAAACCATTTAATACAAGATAACATTATACACTGATAACTACTCGCAAAAGTAAGAACCAAAATGGCTCCATCGACTCTACCCATCGTTTATTATTGTACCCTAACACTGCTGGACAGTGCTCTATGTGCTAAATAATAAATACGGACCTATTGCCAACACTTAGTAACTTTCAAGAAAGATTTCATGACGAATGCAACTCGAAAAAATACATGACGCGACTCATTCTATCCATCACATGCGCAACTTTTTATTTTTCACAAACAGCCATCATCTCACTGCACCACATTGGGAATAAATTACTAGTATAGGGCAATAACGCTCAAATGTACCACTTCGCCTCGTTGATCAGTAAATCTGAGAGTTATTAGCTTTTCCCGATGGTCAAGTTAGAAACTATTCGTAAATTAGTTTCAGTGAAATAAGAACAACATACGGATTTAAACCTGCTGCAATAAAAGAAATCGTGAATTACGCAACTGAAGAAGCAATATTAGAGTATTTTTCATTATACTGAATACAATACTTCTGTTCCTTTGGTTCAGCATTGTTTTTGTGATCTGAAATAATTTGAAATGAACGTATTTTTCCCCATTTTATTTTCTTCTCGTTTTGGAAATCTCGGGAAACTCATAGTGGTCACATTGGTTAATGGTTCATCATTTGACCCAGCTCTGAACAGAGCAGAACAAAATCGAAAGAGTTTACGATCAGTTGATAGCAGGGATGCGCACGTACTTCTCCCTTTGTCTACTCCGTCGAAAATGACGGGGCAAGAACTTCCCAAAAAAATTCCGTTTCCTATTTCCCAATACTTTGACCATTTCCAAAGGGAATTCCAGTCTTCCGTTTTTCTAATAAAGTTTAGTAACAAGAATACCCAATTTCCCCCCCCCCCCAAAAAAAGAAAGAATTTAAAAAAAATAATAATAATAAATATTGTATATAATAGGAATTCCAGTTTCTCCAATACCCCAATCAAACACATACTGGGAAACCTAGAAATCAGGTGACAGAGTATCCTAAGCGGCTGAGTTTTCTCGCTGCTTAGCATTCTGTCACTTGCTATTCAATAATGGGAATTACCTTTCCCTAGAAAAATAATGCGGAAAAGGTACCTAATTCCCGATTCTCGATTTTCAGATAATATTAGGGATTTCTCAAAATATACACAATTCTTCAGGAGGGGAGGGAGGAATACCCATTTCCGTGATTCCAGTTCGAGAACATTCTGGAGAACACTCTCACAAATGTTGATCAAAGCAAACCAAAGGCTACTGGCTCCGTTAATAAAGAACGCCGAAGAGTGAGCACCCTGCTGTTATCATCAGCTGCGTCCTGCTCGACCCTGCCCACTTCGTACTAAAAAAACGCAACGAATCAAGAGTCTCTGCTCCACTCTACTCGGAGCAGAATTAAGGGACACACCCAACGAACACATTTATTGGAATCAAAATGGTGATATCACTTGAACGAACGCAAACAGCAAATTTTAGGAGTTTAGAACACAATCAGATCTCAAAATTCTGAAGTGATAGAAGAAAATGGACTAGAGTATTGTGTTCAGCGGTGTGAAGTACACGAAATCACGTATCAGAATACGTAATACAAAATAGTTATTGGGTATTGTAATCAAGGGGAAAGAAGGAATGATTTAGACATCATTAAGTACCCTACTTGTTCATGAATGGCATTAAGGCGAAAATAAGGAAGAAACTATAATGAAATGAATCTTTGCAATATTATCAAATAACAGCAATTTGACATGAAACATTATAAATGAATCACCATGAATGAATGCACGAAATAAGATTTTGGCAGCTGATGCTACCATCAGACCAAATTCTGGTCAAAAAAGACTTCAAGTTTTTTGGCTTACACCAAGCTATAGTAGAACTTGGAGTGGGAAACTCTTATCAACAAGAAATTTGACACATCTTCAAAATTTTTACTGCCGAAGTAAGACTGGCTTCAATGAAAATCTGGTCAAGTCGCATCAAAATGGTGGTTCTTGCCAATTACATTGATTTAGGTTCCACAGTAATACCATTCTGAGACTTTAGGGTTAAACCAGACGAAAAGGAAACAGTTTTCTGGATCAGTAAAGGCGAAATAGTATCACTGTTATCAGCAATGCCTGCTGAAACGCAACTACATTCATTTCGTAGAACTGAACACTACATTATCGATTTGGCTATTGAAATATTGGAAGTTCAGTGGATGCAATTATAAAATTCAATGCAATCACAAACCGGGCAGAAGAGCAAAAAAGGAAGAAAGAAAACACAATTTGGAGAATAAACAAAAAAATGAAAAAGTGAAAGTCATAACAACATATTTGCAACCGATTTAGCAGAAATGGACAACAAGCTACACGTCTGGAATTCAACTACATAAAATTCTCAACACAAAACAGTAGCAAACAACAAACTACACTAAAGAGGGAATACAATGGCAAAATTTCAATACCAGGACGAGAACAAAATACACGGTACAAAACCATGAAACTTCGAAGTGAAAACCAGCATTTTCAAAGGATCCCCTCCGCCTAGCAGATTAGCAAGAAAATTTTAAGACAACCAAATGTACTTCGATACGCGTATAGACGAGACAATTCAACTTGAAACGCAACGCGTAGCAAGAAATGGTTCAATGGTTTACGGGCAGCTCGACGAAGAATCAAAAATTGATTATAAAAATTTAACGTAACAAATTGCAACTACATATAAGTGAACCAAACCGGTTTCAACTTTCTGCACAACATTTATACGCAATTTCTTCAACTAATTATAGACGTTTACACAACAGCAGTAGGAACATTAAAAAAACAGAAATATTCAACGAATTTCAAAAATAAAGAAATTATGATGTATACAAATTCATACGCGAGAAAAGGAAATATCTGTTGGCTTATAATATAATAACGCCAGGTCGTAATGAAGACAGGAAAAATAAACTAACCAATAATAGAAAAAAATATTTAGAAGAAAAAAAATTAGTAAAATGAAAAAGAAAAGAAAAAAGTAAAAAAATTGTTACTTTCCAAAACAAGTACACAAAATGAAAAAATATGGCAGTTTAAACTTTGATTATAAGCTCAATTTTCTTTGCAATTTTTGATATCGAATTAAAGGCACTTCTTTACATTTCAATAATATCTATACACGACAAACATCACATAATTTAAATTACGTAAACATAAAAAGTAAAAACAGAAGAAAACACAGGAAAGTTGACAACCAACAACTAATACAAAACTAAAAAATAGACATAAAAAAATATCTAATAACGCGCTACTAACTGCGTAAAAAAATGAACAAACTGGAGGTTGGTTAGGTAGTGGTCGTGAACTAGGTGACGAGCGAATATTTGGAAGAAAAACGAAACAGAACCAAACGATTGAGTCACCGATAGTGCACAACCCACTAGACCAGACATAATTTCGGTTTTTGATTCACATGTAATTAATCTCAAATCGAGTAAATTTGTACAACTAAACGAATAATAAATAAATAAATAAAATAACTCATGTACACACGCAGGATGCCAAAAATAATTTCGAGATGTATAAATTATTTACTACCTAAGGTGATGATTATCATTCGCAGTGATGTTTCGATACAATAGATAGGAAAAACGATAAATTTTCGTCGTAAATGATTAAAAAAAATTAATTAAATAATTTAAAAAAAAATTTTGTACATAGCTATATTTGGTTTCGACAGCAGGCAGTAACTAGGTACAAGCGACAAGCTGATACATAAAAATTCATCCGAGTACTCCAGCTTGAACAATAATTATAACAATATGGCAGTACACGAAATTTTTTCCGTCAACGAGGTATGAGCTGTGATTAAAGAAATATAACAGGGAAGACAAGACTACGAAAAGGGAGGGGAAAAAATAGAAAAACGATCAGGAAAAGGAAACAATTAAAAGAGAGAAAAAAAAAAGAGGAAAAACAGAGGAATAGTTAAAATCTAGAGAAAAATTTTTAGCAGCCTCGTATACATGTTAACGACGAATGAAAATCGTCTAGTAACTAGTGGAAAAACGCCTGAAAATTGATCACACTGGGAAGCCTTGCGACGACGGCTAGTCTTTCAGCAATCGTCTCATATTGTGGCGTTGTTATTGTTACTGTTATTTATACTGTTATTATTAATCATACACGTTTCTACCATGGTCGTCAATTTCTCGCGGTGCATGCGTTCGATGTGCCGGGCCACGTGCATCTTCTGCTTGGCACGGTAATTGCAGTACGGACACTGGAACTGGGGTTCTTTACCGCATTCCCATTTTTGGTGATTACGTAACGAGCTTTTCAATTTGTAATGGCGGCCGCAATCCGGACACTCGACTCCTTTCGGATAATCCATATTCGTTGGCGATTCTCCAGATGGAAAAGAAGTCTGATTGCCGCCGCCGCCACCACCGCCACCGAATCCCTGAATCGGGGCGATACCTGGATAGGCCGCCGACCACGTTTCCCAATTACTTAGGTAATGCAGTTTCCAAGCTTTACCTAGAACGAAACAATTGAAAGAAACTGCTAAAGTTTGCAACTAACACGACAACGTTAGTTAATAAATTCGTCTCCAGCTTCGACCAGACAAGTATATATAATCCAGATATATACTTCCTAACAGCTACAGTTATAACTAACGGTCTTCATAAAATACATAATTTGTTTCATTGTTTTCTTTCGTTAACAACAATATAAGTTGGAAAAGTTTGCGATTTCTTTTTGGCAATTAACAATAAAAGAACAGACGTATTAAGATGCGTTTTCCTTATTTATGCGAAAATTATTCCTATATCGGCGAGTATCATTTTCAGTGAGTCATGCACAAAACGCAGTAAGTTACAAAAGTCGTTACCACATTTAAAAATTAATATTAATCATTCTATAGAAACAGATACGAAAAAGGAAGTAAAGGTTAACATTAAGATCGATCTGATCGACAGCGATAAAGACAAGCACAGTACTTGTTAAATAGAGAGAAGAAGCTCGGCTATCACCACAAAACAAAAATATTCAAGAAAATTATTACACGTTGTCGCATACAAAATTCTAGCGGGTTTAAATGGAATATTCATTCGATTGCACGGTTACACATGATTGCTGATTCCACACTTTGAGGAGACATAAGAACCCAATTTCAAAACACAGAAGACCATGGTTGCAACATCCCCTCAGGCGAAAGAAGTAGCGCTGCAACCGCAATCCAACACTTCAACTTGATAGAAAAGTTAATGTAACTTACAAAATATTCGAGGATCGACACATTATTACCTTTCCATAAACCATCACACAATTTCTTATCACATTTCCTCGAGCGTAATAACCAAATGCAAAATTTATTTTTATCTCCTGACTACGTTTCAACCAGAAATTTCTGTTCCGCAGATACACTGTTTCATCTCCACAATATCATTCTGACTTGGAAACTCCATTCAAGACACAAGAATTTCACAAACTCGAACATTGTAACACGGGATGTTAATTTCAAAATATGTGTTATTCGTTTGATATTAGTTCTTGTTATTCAACGACATATCACGAGTACACTAATTATTATTAATATACATTTCATGTACCTGGTAATACTAAGTCGGTGTTGTATCAACTAATAGCAAAGCTTTTGAGAAGGTCACAAGATGCACTAATTTTGCACTGCGTGGTTTTGCTTCAAAACGTTCGAGATTCGATTACCAATAATTATTATAGCCATCCCATTACTACATTTCCATTACTAGCTTGGACAATATTTACACAGGACAACTGATACCTATTATGATGCATCATACAGTGTGAGTTACATCGGATGATCAAAAAGTAACCTCCGCTACCTCGGAAACTCCCCCCCCCCCAAACAAAAAAAGGAAAAATTCCCAAAAAATAGGACATGCTGGTGAGGCTTTTGAGACCACACTGTAAAAATTTCAGGCGCGTACAACGAACGAGGCAGGCAGGGCAGTACAAAAACGATGGAGCTACCGTTGAAACGTGTGTCAAGAATTGAAGTGCGCGCAAAAATATGTTCTTTTATCCCGCTCCGCGAGTTCGCTGGGAGGGGTATACTGGTGGACCCACGTCTCATTCTCATCAGAGTACGGTCAAGCATGGGTTCCCCTTCGCGTTCCTAAGCGGACAAAAATTCGATTGCCGCAGCCATGCGCTGAGCGCGGTGAAGAAATGTATTACTGCGCGCACTTCAATTCTTGACACTTTTCAACGTAGCTCCATCGTTTTTGTACTGTCTTGCCTGCCTTGTTCGGCGTACGCGCCTGAAACTTTTACAGTGTGGTCTCAGAAGCCCAAAATGTCCTATTTTTTGGGAATTCCCCCTTTTTCTTCTTCTCTGTTTTTAGAGGTAGCGGAGGTTACTCTTTGATCATCCCTCGTGCCAAGATGTACATTGCATTCTTCACAAACGTCTTCTTGAATTAATTTGATACTTGGTTCAGACTGAATTTTGTCAACAAAAGCTGTTTGTTAAAATGTTTCAGGAACTCGGAAAATAAACTTTGTAAGTAACATTAGCGCGTTGAAAGGAAATTACAATGAAAATTACTACAAACTAGTCAACTTGAATGACGTGCATAGTCGCTGATGTCATATGATTACTAGCGTATAATAATTTATAGTAAGTAATTTTCACCAGTTTTCTTCTAATTGAAATAAGATTTTCAAAGTCTATCAGTTACTTTTCTTTTTTGTTTGACATTCATTGTTCTCAATTTTGTTATTTCAAAATAGGGGCAATATTAGTTGTTTTGTGTGTGTGGGGGGGGGGGAGACACTGGGCTTGCATACAAACTTAAAAAAAAAAAAAAACTTTTCTGAAAAATAACTGCCATAAAATGGAAAATTACAATAGGCAGAAATATATATTTTGGAGGAATGCTGAGCAAATGGCCATCGGCTACATTTAAAAATACCATTCCTTAATTATTTACTCCCTGATTTTGGAAACATCTACTAGTTCGCTAAGTTGGATTCAACAACTGGTAAAATTCAAAAACTGAAGAACCTTTCATCCGCTCTTCTCTCTTCTTTTTTTCGACTCCTCATTATTTTCTGGACAAAACCAAAACTTCGTTTCTAGAAACATCGGAATCCGCTTTTCCTACTTCGCTTCACTGTGCACATTCCACTAGCGATGCTGTTTGAAAAATTATCTTTTAATAGTTGAATTTCTCGCTTTAAGATGGCTTCCTGTAGTCGCCACTACGAAAGTAGGATAAAACAAATAATATAATATCAAGAGCACTAATTAAGCGATTTCGCCAATAGCCCACACTGATAACTGATAAGTCACAATTACACAGGATACAGCAACGAAGAATGGAGTAATCGCAATATAACACAGACCAGCATACAATTTAAAGAGCACAGTGTAAAATCAGCACCAAATAGAACATGCTCACAAGGAGACCCAACGCTAGCACGTAATATTTAGGGTTACCAGACAAGGAGTGAAGTTCTATTTTATCAAAATCTGCAAAATATAATCAACTGCGAAAATCAGACAAAAATATTAAAAATTATATTTACACTTCAAGCTCCAAAATGCAATTTTCACATTACTCACCTGCTTCACTCCAACTTCAATTTCCTCAACTCACTCACCCAGTGCTTATACTCAACATTAACTTTTTAGGACTCAATTGCCTAATCACGCGATATTATTGGCTTTCCACAATTCATCCGCTTCATCTAAACGCACTACACGCAGGGACGTATCGAAGAGGTTTTCCTAGAGCTGACTCAACTCAAAATCCACAAGTACCAAAAAAGAAAGAAAAAAGAAGAAAAAAACTTGGTTTGTTGGATTTTCACAACTTTTGTTCCATCTACTAAAATTTTCCAACTCCGGCGGAGGTTTGAAGGTGGGGTCAAGCTGCCCCAGTGCCCCCTTATTTTCGTTCCTGACAACACGTTACTCTATTACTCATTAGCACTCCAGTCAACAGTTACAGTCGTGTGATCTCAATATACATATTTGAAATATCCATTTACGTAATAGCGGGTATGAAACACCAGTTCTGGACTAGTCATCAGCATCCTAGATACCAACATTGTCATAATATCCATTTTTACAGCACCTGGATCAGTGAAGAGCCAAAACAGGTATGGTCAGCTAATAGTGTACTACGGAGTCATAGTTCCCAAATATGTTGTGTACGCAATTGTCTCGATTCATTTTTATTGGAAAAAAAGTAAAACCGATAGAAAAAAAGCATTCTAGATACCATATCAGGTGTTACTCAAAAATAATTCGCAGGTTTACAGCAGCGGAGCCCTAAATTTCAGTATTTAAGATTCTTCGTCGAGAGAATTGAAATTTCGACTAGAGGGTAGTGAACTACGCGTAAAATCTGAAATGGAATCTAGAACGTTTCTTTAACAATTTCGCGCCATTTCCAGTCGCAAGAACGAATAAATAGCATACAAAACAAATTCCAAAATGACTATCTAATACGTGGATACACGTCAGCTGATCGTCTTGCCGAAATACAACAACCAATTTCACGGATGTCGGAACTATACTTATCAACAGCAGCTTAAGAGGGCTTACGAAACCGTTCGTATACCTCTTAAATTACTAAAAAATTTAGGGCTCTTTGAAATAACAAGAAAATTGGATCCAATGTTGAAAAACACAGTTCTTCACGAGCCAAATTGACTGCTTCCGTGTTTTCATCGAACCGTCTCAGTGCGTCTGTTTCAGCTGGCTCATGAAAAATTCTAAGAGATACGGCTACAGAATGAGATCTCGGATACCTAATTACGATGGCTGGCGCAGGGTGTGTGTATAAATTTCCTGGCCGCTCGCGGATTTCGCGTACGAAAAACTCGACGTGTCTAACGGGATCGTCGTGAGAAAACGCGACTAGAAAGTTATAGACGAACGAATTTTTACGTTCATTTACCCAGCCAGAGCAAGAGAGAAAGAAATAAATATACAAAAGAGAGGGAGACGACGTGCCATAGAGGGCCGAGGGCCGCGAAACACGGCCGCATGGACCTGTGCTGTGCGCCGCATAATCTACGGATACATTCGACACTCGACAGGCTCTCCCTACCAAAATCCAACAACTTCTAGTTACGCTGTACCGTACCAAGAATTTAAAACGTTTTGCGAGTCGTTTCACGAAAATGATTCTCGCTAACGGCTGATTTCCACGACCAGTACGATCTATTTTCGTATGAACATATTCACGCGACCAAGCAGCAGCCATACCACGCCATGCCGCCGCTGGAAAAAGTCGACCGAGAAGGAGCGTCGCGCCGTCGCCGCTTCCTACCAACCAAACAAACACGTCACACATTTTCTTCTTTCGAAAGCGGCATCAGTATTTCAAGAGAAGACCGAGTTAAATAATGAACTCGCGGTGCCATTATCGATGCCGTAGTGGTACAGAACAGAATCTTCGCCATCACTGCGCGACGCAGTTGAGAACAATGCAATCAAAACAAAGGAGTACCTTAAAAGGACAGTAAAAATGCTGCCCATTTGCAGTGTCCACGAGCACTGGAAACAAATAGGGAGGTTCAGCCACCCAAAATGTGGTAAAAGCCCCCTCCCCCGAAGTCTACAACCATTAAAACAAATAGAATGGCAAAGCGGGGGGAGGGTTAAGAGGCTTACCAAAAATTGAAAATTACACGCAGAGAGCAGACGGCGTACAGCTATACTACACAAGTTCTACGACCTAAGCGAGCGAAAAAACGCTGAGCTCTCTCACCACTCTTTGCGTTCAAGTTTATGAAATCGATAATGTCGCTTGCCGGCATGCAAGATTTACACGTGCATGTCCACTCAAGAATGTCAAGAAAAAAAGACCTTAAACTAAGATGGACGAGGTCTCTTTTCCAGGATCGCATGTATGGATAGTATCGAAACCATGCGGTAGCGGAAAAATCAGATACACTCGGCATTAGAAAGCAGCATGGAGAGGTTCCACAGGGTCTTTCCACGGCTACTGCTGAATGCAAAATGGTGCATGGCTACCCTCAAATTGAAGTGCTTTAGCAGTAATGTCTTAACACATAGGTACTTTGAAACGCACTCAAAAGTAACATGGAACCAGCATGAACTAACTAATGCAACTTCATAGGAAGATATTAAATTGAAACAATTAATACGAACATGTTGGAGAATGATAGAGGGAGGCATGGAGGCGGCTTTCTTGGCACTATTATCGCATGGGAAAATAAATCAATCTCACTCCTCCCAGTTAGTCAAATTGAAAGAGCGATTTTAGTTGACCGTGAAACTTTCCATCCACTGGCAAAATGCAAAACACAGTCTTATTTCCTCAATCATCCCAACATTTTTCCAACCTAGCTGGCAACACTGCCATTTAGTAGAATGAAAACTTCCTCAACCGAAACATAGGTAAACTCGGTAACGGTCTTAAATTACCGTACATTACTATACCGTAATATTGGTACGGCTTTCAGGTTCAATTTTCCAGTGACTTTTTGGTAATTTATGATCAAATTAACGAGACTAAATTTCAAAAATTGTGTAGAAAACTGAAAAGCTGGCCTCATCATGGGTAGTAGTTACGTAAATTACGATACAGTCACCGTAACGCACTAATTAATTACCGAAATTTGACAACACTAATTTAGAATGTCCCTCATTGGCAAGGTACCAACTAACAGCACACACTTCTGTTTTCATTCATTCACGATCCATCAATATGGTTTCACTTCGAAAAGTGAAAATTCTATTCGAACCGTCAAAGAATAATTACAGATGAAGGCAATGAAATAGTGGACTAGAAAAAGTAGCACCTACATCAGAAATATGTCAAAAAAGCACGAAAGATAGATAACAAAACTGATAAAAACTAAAATAAAAATATTCGCGACCTCGTGATTTTCATAATACTACGAATGCGGACACAAAATGGAACTGGAGACTAGGTAGCTTGTTACTTCACGGTTTTGGCCCAAGGGCTTTTCTTACAAGGTTGGTTACTCATTGGTTTAAAATCGCGCCATACCGACGATTTTCAGTACCGAGATAATATAATGCAGTTCCGAAAGGTGACAACATCCGACATATATTATGGTGGAAGAAAAGACCCAACCACAAGCATCCTTCCTACAAGATACGAAATTGAAATCGTTCCAAATCTCTGAGCGCAATGCAGGATTTACACGAATGGAAACTGTAGAACAACATTTCCAACTGCATTCGAGATTGAAGTTCGACGTGTTATATTCGGCAATTAGAGAAGTAGACTAACTGGTGGTGAAACTACCTACAGTAGGATCAAATGTGATAATAGACAGATATTACAAATTTTACACTTTAATAAAATTGCTAATTTTGAAGCGCTCATATTCGTACTTTATGATATTAATGCATTCCCAAGCATGAAATTCCCAAATTTTTACTTTTTCAGAAATCTAAAAGCTATGAACGCTATTCAGCAAGAGGGAACCAACTAGCAAAATCCGCTTTTTGAGAACACGTGATTCGAAGTTCAAGAGCTATGTAGAAACTATGTGACACAGCGTTTACTGATAAGCTTTTTCCAACGTGAGTACACATTTTTGAATCGGGGGCCCAATTTTGAAAAATTCTACTTTTTACGCTCTTTCCAACGATACTAATAACTCATTTTGTTTACAAATGTGAGTTGGTTCCCTCTTGCTGAACAGCGTCCATATGGAATAACAGCCTGATAACAGCCCAGTATTCTACTATATAGCCTGTAATAGTCTCTCAGAACTAGTGTGTACAAGTGAACACTACCAGCACTTCAAGCATTGCTTCCGTAATCGTTAGTACCATTTTGAAGTTGAAGATATCGCTACAAGCTATGCGAAAAGCGACGAAAATTGTTCTCCAAGAATTTCAAAATAGGACTCTATAGAAAGAGAATAACAGAATACAATTTTTTTGTTCTTTCCAGTTTTTCATAAAAAATGATATTTCGGATGAGATTTCTCATTTTCGTTGTACATATTGTTAGGGTAAAATACCCATAATCACCTTTTCAACATGTGCACTAGCGCTCCTGCAGTGTGCTTTATATGCGATACCTTCGACCAAAGTCAGATAGATACACCAAGTTAGACGACTGGTGCGTTTCCGCGTTTTGCCATCATGCCAACGCGCTGCTATCGCTGAACTCCTTGTTTGCATTGCGCTTATATGAACGTTTTCACGTTTTTGCGGATTAGCTCGAAAACTATCGATTTTGATGAAAAATTGGAAAGAGCTAAATTTGTTCACCTCGAAATTTCCCATCAAATGCGAGTAAATTCGGAATTTTTGTGGGTAAAATGTTGAAACTGATCTTACCTGCTAGAAAATGACAGGTAAAATGAATTTGGTTCTTTTCACTTTTTCATAAAACTCGACCGTTATCGAGATATCGCAAAACCTTGTTAGGACTCCCAATGATTACATTGATCTCACGGCAATAGAATATTGCCAGCGCTCCTATCGGGATAAATTATCGTAACATATGATGTTCAACATTGGTTAAATGGAGAGTCGTCTAACTTGGGTATCTATATGACTTCACCTTCGACCATTCGCATATACACGTAGAAGAGTCGCTCCAGGTGACTGTTACCGAAAACAACACATACTATTCACTGATTGGTGTATTTGGACAAAAACATGACATAGAAGGATGATGATAAAAAAAGTTATCCAAAAAATCTAAAATTCAGCTCATCTGATAGGAAATGAAAAGGGTTATAACTTTTGTTCTTAGCATTTTTTCATAAAAATCAATATAAAAGCCGCAAGCAATACTTTTATGAGCACACGTTCTCAGGGTGTCATGTACACGTATCATGTTTTCGTCTTCTACATTAGCGCTCCTGGTGGAACTTACGCAAATTTGTCGGGAACGAACGGTAAGTCCTTTCTAATCAAAACATCTCTTATTGCTTTCTGATCGAACAATGAATCATATCGAGGATGATATCATGGCATACTGTATAGAGTTGTCGCTTGGTTCATTCTTTCAATATATTGAACCGACAGATCGAAAAAACAAAATACTATTCACTGACTGGCTACGGCTTCAATTAAATGAGAGGCGTATGGATACTTAAGGGCAATTCCACATCTCCATTTTCATAGTTTTTCAAGAATGGCGAAGTATTTTCGAGTGTAATAAAGAGACCTCGAAATGCTGCAAGCTGAAAATTGGAATGTACCTGATCACTCAAATTTTATACGCTGCCAACACTTGAAACTTTAAATTTACATCCCAATAGATGGAAATGTTCGAGTACACTGCGAAAGGCAAACTGAACAATATCAAGAAGAAAGTGTCTAATCACTAGGAAAGTTTACTGGCAGAGTATGCTACACATCATTAGTTTCCTCGTTTTTTATCATGTGATTAACATAGCATTTGGATACTTCTTTTGAACCCAATGCGCAAAATCCACCAGTTACCCGGGTAACTAAAGGGGAACAAGGGTAATCTGAGGGTAATCGGCGGTAACAAATGTGTAACTGACCGCGCGCCGGGAATGACGTTAAACTGCGAGCACAAGTGTACACGATTTCTATTAGCCATCATAATGCTCCAATCCATATCCAAAAATACACCAATTACTATTCCTGCTAATAAGACACCAACAGATCGATAGCGAATTCGAGTATTTAACGAATTTTTATTAAAGTACCTCGGAATTCCGACACCTGGCACAACTACGCAATTTTGAACGAACGACCTTGGACATCGGGTTCAACCAGAAAATCACGGACTAGAAAGCGTACCTACGATACACTACAAAGAAAACGCGAACTAGTGACGAAAAACCGAGTGCCAAATGTGAAAGTCTAGTCAACATCAGCCAGCATCATCAAAATAACGAAAGAAAGAAAGAAAGAGAGAAAGAAAGATTTTGCACATCGAACCACTCGGAACAACCATCATCGAGCACACAATTACACACAGATCCTTCATCTTGCGGCTAAGCGAGTTATTCGTAAATTCGAAAGGTAAATTACACGAGCTTTGATGAGGACACCTACACGCTTTAACCTCAAACTTTTTCTGCTACCGATTTCGAAAAAAGGATTAAATTATTTACATTCTTCGGAATGTTACAGCACCGCAGTATCAAAGGAGAGAGTAACTTGCACAAGAACGGGTTAAAATTCACGCTATTCTTTCGTCTGTGTTAAAAGGATTAACCATCACCAAGCGAAAAAAAAATTGTTACGCTTTCGAAAAAATTATGTAACGTAAAGAAAAATATCGAAAATATCGCAAAAGACATGCTCTCGGGTAAACAATTATCGGCTATAAAAACAATTTATACACATAAATAGGTATAATATAAATACGTATATATATATATATATATATATAGTAAATAGGTAAGTATAATACAAATAAACGTTTGCTCCGTCAAATAAATAGTATCGACGACGTTATCTTCATCACATACAGTCGAAAATTATGGCGTAATAATAAAAAGTACACTATAATGAAACTACGTCGGATAGCTTATAAGTTTTCCACCGAATGATAATAAGACGAACGAATAACTATACCACGCGGTTTTCTTGCTGCACGCGAAAAATTTTTCATCCGCGAAAATATAATTAAACGTGACGAATACGAGAAATTTCCTACATATGAGTCGAGCACATCACACAATACAGCTGCAAGAGAATATCCATACAAAAAAAAAAAAAAAAAACATAAAAAAAATAAAGACGGTTCACCACGTTTTTAGCAAGAAATCCCAAGACCTGAGAGAGCGTTCCGTGGTGGCATTTTCACGGAGGTTTGAACACGCGGGGGGGAGTTCCAATATCCAGCTTCACAGATTACACACGCACACAAAATGTATATAACAACGATAACGTTCTTCAAAAATTCACACATCTCTAGCCGGGCTATATAAAAATAGAAAAGTACTGTATCGTAGTGAAGGAAATCACACTAGGGGGAAACCGTACACTCGAAGACGAATCATACAAGGCGATCTATTTCCGACGAATTTCCAACCAACCCAGGCTGACATCCAGAAAAGAAAGAACACAGCAGCTGCGAACGTTTTGTCAAACGTTCACTGATCCATTCCGTTGGTTCACCTTTTTTCTCCCCTCAACTTCCTCCTCGACCATCACATTTTGCAAAGAAAATTAGAAGAAAATCGCGACATCTACACGTTGTTATCCCGAATGCAATTTTAATTAGAGCTGTATATTTGGGACACACGACGACTCCCCCTTCCCCTTGTGCTCGTAAAAATGAGCAGATGATTCGTAATATTCTGGTAGCTTCGTTTTCTCCCAAAATTAATGTTTCCTCTACTCGCTTACATTAATTATTTAAGAAACAAGAAAACGCGTAAATTGACACTTACCTGTTTTATTTGATTTCAATTCAACATTCATCAAATGTAAACTGAAAAATACAATCGAACACCTCACCCAACACTGTAAATAATCCGCACCATTCGAGCGGCAGTACAAAGAAACGCGTCAACATCCCATCAACAAAACTGCCTTTACAATTTTCTACAATCTAGCACACATCACTCAATTGCCGATGACATATTAGAAATAAATACTAAGAAAAGTCGAAATGAGGTATAAAAAAAGTGTAACTTATTTACGAGAATGATAACACATTTAATAGTTACAAGTAAAACAAAAATACAAAAATTAAGTATTTCGTATGCAAATAGAGAGAAGAAGAGAGACATAGACGGAGAGAGAGAAAGGATGGAGAGAGAGAGAGAGAGAGAGAGAGAGAGAGAGAGAGAGAGAGAGAGAGAGAGAGAGAGAGAGAGAGAGAGTAAATTAAGGAAAAACAGAATTACTTCCAGAGCAATACGGTACAATCAAGAAATACACACAAGAAGAGACATAAAAAACGTCTACATAAAACAAGTACTTGCTGCAAAATATATCACAGTCGATTAAGTAAACAATGTTTAAAGTATAATGCGTATACAAAAACATGCGAAAGATAAATAACGCGAAAGAATACATATGAGAAAAAGTCATTTGATGCTTCGACAAAAATTGCAATAATTAATAAAATTTTATGTACTTTTCAAGCACTAAGTAACGTTTCCCTTTGCCGGAAAACTAATTTGTACCCAACACGTGTGCCATCTCGAGATGTGTTTTCTTTTTCGAAGAAAGTAGAGACACGATTAGCGAGATATAGGTACGCTCCTAAGGCAGTAAAACCAGTCGAGTATAGTTTTAAATCACTGAACATCGACAAGGAGGAAAATGAGGAAATCCGGTGATCATTTTTCGAAAGCGCGTGAAGTAGTCGAGTGCCAAGTAGGCAATTCGAATTGAAAAAAAGACATGGTATAAACATCGAAAATGCAGGGAGAGGAACTAGTCTAAAGTACGAAATTCGAAATTGACCGAATAATTTCCTCTTAGATCCTGGATTTTAGCCACTGGCCCCACCCATGTTCACCAGATACGAAGATATACAGGATAAAAATTTTCCTTCTCAAAAACGTACCTTTTCATAGAGGTAATTAGTTTCATTAACATGACTTTTCACAGGGGTTAACCTATTCTCAATGTCTAAATTCAGACATGCCGAATGAATGCAAAAGAATGTCGTTCATTCATTCTTTTCACTCAAAGAATGAAACATTCAAAAATGGCTCTACTCCGAATGGGAATGAATGCCATTTTCTTCATGAAGGTTACAGCATTCATTTCCATCTTTGCGAAGACTATTTTGATTACAATATCCGGATAGGAAAAAAATACTATTTTTACTGATATCATCAGACTCGAGGAAGTATTTTACCATAAATTTTTTATTCGGGCGTCAAGCGGATGGTTAAGTATCGAAATGTCATTCATTCTCATACTGAATGGCCCCATTCCCGAATGTTCCCTCTCTAACGAAAAATGAATGAGAGTGAATGCGTTTCTCCATCGAATTAGTTACCATATAATGAGCATGCAGCATTCTGGTTTGTTTGTCGAGCGTCTAAGAAGTTTTTTCTCTCACTGAAATATCCAGCTTCTTTAGCATAAACAGATCTTTCTCGAGTTCAGTGCCTAACATCCAACTCACTATCAACGAAGGTCCTTATGATCCAGGTACTCCCTGGAAACACGCGTGTCCTGTTTTCCTGTCGGTTGTTGTTTTCTGGTTTGTGTCCCTGCCTACCAATGGGCTGCTCACGTATTCATCGGCCAGCTCGTCTGTCTGTCTACTAGTTTTTCTTTGTGGTCTATTGGCGTTTGGACACTCCTGTAGGTGCGGTAGTGTAGTGGACGAAAAGATAATCAGGGTATTTTTACTACAAAAACATGTACAAGTAAAACAAGCTCTAGCATTTTCAGTATTGTTTTTTATGGAAAACTGAACAGAACTAAAGTGCCAGCCCTTATAATCTCCTTTCAGATAAGCCCAACTTCAGTTTTTTTTTTCGAACATCTTTGTCATTGATCATCTTCTTGTCCAAATACACCCATCAGCGTGCCGCATTTCATTAGGTCGCTAGAGAGCGACTCTCTAGCGTCCAAACGCGAATGCTAGAATAGCTAACTCACTGCTGGTTTCTGTGCCTGATACAGGCCAACTGGCTATTTCTTGGTCTGTTGATTACCAATTTCTTTGTCTAACTACATTTCAGAGTAACAGAACTATCCACGCAATTTTTCAGATTTTAGGTAGATAATTCGCCCGACATTTTTCCGAATGGGAACAAGGGCAGTGGCCAGGTTTGTAGGACAGAGAAATATTACACAAGTTGAAAATGATCCTTATTCAAAATCCGATCTTTTGACACAAGCCCTCGTCTATCAAATATTCGAACTAGGAATTTGACCAACTTCGCGGCGTCTTAATTGCAAGTTCTCGGCCATAATGTAGATCTCAAATGACAGAAAAGTTTTCGAACAACGCTGTTTTAGTAATAGCCGTGCCAACATCCCTGCAATTATCGTAGTCAATATGGACATCAAGGGATAAACGAAACTACCGGAACCGGCAAATTAAACGTCTCAGTATGACTAAAATAGTTCACAACTTGAGGATGGAACCAATGTCCGCTAAGTATGTAATCATATTCAATACTGAAGTAGCAATAAACCTATAATATAAAACGACAACTAGACTAAAGGAAAGTTTTAGGAACTTCAAATTGCCAATAGAAGGCTTCCGAAATCAAAACGAATAAGATCCAGAACTGTTAGCTAGACGACTATCAAACAGATACGAGCCACGAGCATGTTGACAAACACGGAAACACGTACATGTTGTTTAGCATACTCTGTCACTGAAGTGATATGCCGCTGGAGTACTACCGTCATGATAGCGCCCAAATGTAGGCGTTCATAAAACAGCTTAAGCGTTCTACCACAAACTTCGGTCTGTGAAACGCAACCTTCAAAGGCGAAATACCAGAGCATAGCGACAGCAGAGAGGGAGTGTTCCTCAAATCACGTTAGTTGGGCAAAGTTGGGAAAATCCGACGCCAAAAGAGCGAAAATACCCATTTTTGTCTATTTTTACGACACAAAAAACCCACGAACATAACGAATTTTAATTGGGAGATTCGTCTGACTTCCCCTTCCAATGCGATTCGCTTCATCACATCCCTGGATCATTTTTTACTAACGAAAACAGTGTCGTAGCCAGGGGGGATTAGGAGGATGAATCCCCTACCCCTTGAGATGAGAATTGTTTGTATGCTGGCAGTATCACATTAAATGCGCGAAATGAAATACGTTGATAAGAACACAAAATAACTAGATGTTGTTGAAAACTTCCGCCAAATGTCAGCCATTACGTTGCTAGGTCCGACATACAGTTCATATTAGGTGTACCCCCAAAAATTCTGCTGCCCCCCACTGGAAAAATTCTGGCTACGCCACTGAATGAAATATCTGAGACAGCACACTTGTCGAGTCCAAACAATTCACAGTAACATGTCAAAATCTTCCAGGACTAGCTAGTTCGGAAAAATTTTAGAAATTTTTTGAGATTTTCACACAACCGACACTCACATACCTACACGAGAGCCTAAAATATATTATAGGAATACAGGCCTCTCAACTCTACAGTAACACACACATGCACACAACAAACACACACGCAATTCCGAATTAAACCTGTCCAGTTACACATTTTAAAATCACTAACAATTATCGTTCTAAAAATTAAAAAAAAAACACGATCAGAACGAATCGAATAATAAAAAAGCGTATTTAGAAACATAGCGACAAAAGCTTAACGATAACTTAGAGAGAAAAAAAAGGTAATTACAATACTAGTATAGGAATATTGGACAAAGTAGTTTTTTTTTCTTTTCTTTGAAAAATAATGAATAAGTAAAAATAAATCAGGATTCAACGCTTTGGCAAAAATGTATTCAGGCAAAAACGGAGCGGCGACGAACATTCGCTTCTCGAACCCAACACACACTAAAAACCCTCGCCCAGCTCACTTTATGTTTTTTGTCATTTCAACGAAAACACATCCGGTTTTAACGCATGTTTGTAACGCATATGCGTCACTAAATGCACTTTCTGTTTCGCCTTGTAATTACATAGAACGCATTTGAACTGCGGCTCCTTGCCACACTCCCAGCGCTGGTGATTCAATAGAGAGCTTTTTAATTTGTACTGTCGGCCGCATTTCGAACACGTGATAAATTTACTGTCCGATTTCGAGGTGGGATTTTGCATCAGGTCGGGAATTTGTAAAAGTGGCGGTTTCGATAGGGCCGCTTTTAAAGGCGATGCCGATGACATACCGAAAAATTCATTTTCTCCCTCGTCGATGCTGGGCCAGTGGTATGAGTCATCGTTCATCATTATAAACTGATCGGCTATAAAACAGAACGTCATATATCATTTTATTACAACCCGAAAATCCAACTAAACAATAAAACGGTAATTTCGATTCCTAAAAGAACGAGAGAAAAAAAATATATACTGCCAAAAAAGTATTTAAACCACTAGACTTGGTGCTGAAATTCGGCTAAAAGCTTCTGAACCTTTTCAGCGAATTCATGCAGCTTTGGGTTAGTGAAGGCAACAGCAAAGTGTGGATTTTGTTTCTGGTTTTTGTTTCGAGTAGACTAAAAATTTTTGTTAAAAAAAAATGGTAGCCGGCCCAGCAACAATAATAAGTGTAAGGAAGAAAACGCCACCTCGAATATCCTGAATTAAAAAATAACAATTAAAAAAAGAGGAAGATACACAAAACCCATCTCCAATTAGTGTTTATATAAACTAGATATTTGATAGGCGGTGCATTTTACAGCAGTTATCATGCTATTGTGAATCGTATCTTCGATAGCTTAAAAAAACTAACGATAGCGACGATAAATTTATACTTCGTAAACGTCCGTATTTGTCGGTACACGATGACATCAACTATTCCATTTGATTATGATACAGCGAACCAATATTTGGGTTCAATGTTCTCCTAAACCAGATCAGAAAATCGATCACGCCGAAAAGCTAGACACGAAAAATTCAAACCCGAAGCGTATTTTCACGCTTGGGTGCAACGTTCATTCCAAAGATTCAGCAGCTCGAGGAGCGAGTCAAATGTTCAGGAATCGTGGAAACATCTCGAAATCAAGATAACACGTTAAATCGCAAACAAATACGTCACTTCATTGACTACACAAACTGGCAGTACAGCCTGGCACCACGGAATCACTAGACGAATTCGAAAATTTGTTTATCGAAAGAAAAACAAATTCCCAACTGATAGTTCATTTCTAGAACATCACAAATGAATGATCGTGTTACAGAAAAGCGACGGAAAAACAGTAGAACCGCGTAGAAGAACTTACGGGGATTTTCATTCCAGCACTAGTATCAAGATTTCCAGAAAACGTTGACCGGAAATTTCCACAGCTCCGACTGCCAATAATGGAAATTCATTCATCATTTTCCAACAGTTATTCTCAACATTAGACATCAACGCGCAGAATTTTAACAAGATGGAGAAAAAATTAATTTAGGATTTGCGGTAAAGCAGAGATTACTAATGACAGCTGACAATGATGATGTCAAAAATTCGCAATCGATCCGGCATCAGACGATTTAGCCTGAGTAAATTAGAACGCTAGATTCGATCACAGTAATCTAACAGCCTGGAGAGGTCTTACTGAGTTGTAAGAGTCTAGATACGTCAATGACTTGTGAAACCGTCTCAATACGTCATAACGAATTTAGTGGAGTTCGAATGAGCCAGAACGCGGTATAATGGAAAATACATACATTTCTAGAAGATCTAAGTAAGAGAATTTGAAAAGTCAAAAGACTCTAAAGGGTCTTACACCAATCGAAAGATTGACAAAGGGATTCGACATGGAAACTAAGGGATTTCAACCGCATCACGGACAGTCTTTCACTCGACATGCTTCCCGTTCAACTTACTTCCAGAAAGCATAACACACTTTGGCATTTTTTTCCTGGAAAGTAAAGACATTACGGAAGAACTAAAGGAACAAGATACCAAGAGTTGGAGGAGAAACAGGCACAGAAAACAGACACATTATCAGCCAGCTAACATGTGATAGAGACAGACAGATTGGCCGAGGAAAATCACGGAAATACTGACCGATACTTAGAAAATTTCAGCGGATAAGTAAAAGAAATAAATGGAAAAGTGTCCTTATTTTTCCATTTTACCCAACTGATTGCTGAAAACTGTCATCCATCGGAAGAGGAACACACCCCTACCATGAAATAGGCAGTTGGGCACAAAGACAGGCAAGCAGTTACCTCTTCGAAATGGACCAACAGTTTTTGTTGTCTGTCGACCTGCCTGTCAGTCTGGCTGGCAGGATGTTTACTATCTCGTTTCTCCATACGTTTTTCGATATGGCTGGATCTTGAAATCACAGATCTGCCGTAAGTTTTTCACATTTCAAGAAGGTAACCATTTTGACGAGGGTTTGAGTAGAAGAGAACGGGGCTCTAAGGATACAAAACACGAACTATTCGTATTCTCACTGTTAAACGATACTTTGGTTTCTACCACCTTCCCCTGGGTAAAAGAACTATGTGAGCTGAACATCATAGAGGCAAGATCTCTCTACACACTTTTCTTATGTCTCTTTTTCGGTTTTTGACATCACTTGAAATCTCCAGCCGTGCATTCTTCATCCAATAAGACATTTCTAACTGACAACAACCACCTCTGCAATTCAGCGATGTTCCCAAAATGATACAGACGATAATCTGTACAGCCGCATTTCGATGTACGGATTCAAGATTAAAACTTCGAACAGGAAGTAATCATATTTACATCTATAGAGATACGACGTTGCATTAATAAGTTTCAACGAACTGCTCAAAACTATCACAGCGATAAGTGTATACACTATTTACAAGCAGAACTTTACACACAAATATGATGGACGGACAGATAGACAGCTGCCGGAATGGCCAACCGGCAGGAATCTGATCCGGAAAACACGGCAAATCAAATGCAAACTCCGGGACTGGCGCAGACGGCATTTTACAGTTACAAAAACGAGTCTGTGTAACTATTACCCGATATCGTAAAACCGAATTCTTCTTTCGTTTATATTCCGCCAGTAAAAACTAATTATCTTTACTTTAACATAGATTCTTCTCTTTTCTTTCTAATTTTAATTAATCGAGAAAGACGCGCAAAAGAAAGCCAACGTCGATGAGAAAACACCGCATACGCGCATTTCTCTTATACCAAAATTTTCATCGTAATAAATTAAACGGAATCTAAAAACTAGTTAAATAATAAAAAGCGTTTAGAAACTCGTTTCGCGTTCAGACGTAAGAATCCGGCAATTTCATGGAAAGCGATAGAGGCGTAATAAGGTCGTATCGACGAGAAAATATACCTGCAGGTCCTTAAAAAATTCTTAGTCAGCTGAATTTCAAGAAATAACCTACGACACGCCGTTGTGCGACTCCACAAGATCAGATGATCATTTCGAAAACATTTACGTTCGTGCGAGAACTGGCTCAACACGATGCTCGGGTACCAGCAACCTAACTAGGTGACTGGATTAATATGTGATAATTCTCAAACCGAAAAAACTCAAGAGTGGAACCTACTCCCACGTTATCCAAAAAGACAGTAAAACAACTCGAAGACTACATTTCGCATAACACTCCAACAAGGACAGTCCCACCATTTCTTACATAAATTAATGAAGTTCGACAAAATTGTCAAGAAAATACACGGCTCATCGAAGACATTTGCAGCAAATGACGATGATGTACTGCAACCATCAATCTATAAACTATGATACCGAAGACTAAACGAGGAATCGCATCCTAAGAAGACGCACCCACCACACCATCATTTTCCAAAGCATTTTCAATTTCTCTGGTAATGCTCGCGTTTCCGAGGTCTCGGATCCGCTTTGCAGCAACTCGTTTCGTACTGATTCTTATGCACGCATATCAGCATTTCCGGGTGAATAAAGATGTACTGAAAATACCATCGTAAATATGGTTCCGACGATCGAAAATGAAATAAAAGGAAAATTCGATAGAGATACAGAAGTCAATAGACAAGCGCTCATGTTGAAAATAGTGATCTGAACAGGAATCATTCCTTCAACCCCACCATCAGAAATTAGAATCACATACTCTTCGAAAAACGGGTAATGTTTGAGGGATGAGGAATCTTTGTCAAAAAACAAAATCTGAATCTACTAGTCTGGTCATACTCAGAAAATCCACAGGGCTTCTCAACTGTGAACTAATCAAATAAAATCATCATTTACAAAAAGAATCAGCACTAATTTCGAAAACACATCTAACCTTAATGAACGTCACACTTTGCCTTTGAATTCAATCCAACGGTGCGTCAACTTGCCCTTGGAACAAGAAATCCTGTGAGTGCAAATAGCGCTCTGAGAAAAGTACAAGTTTGAATTTCAAAAAAGGGCGACACCTTTTTCAGCTCGCGTTGCTCGTGAATAACCCGTACACTGTACTATTACTTCCACATTCCAAACGTTACCATTTTAGCCCCTTAGATTCCCAACTCCTCCCTATTTTTGCAAATTGACTTAATCTTCCATTTTCGCACACCTATAAAGATTCAAGTTCCTCTAAGACAGACAACTTGATCACATAAAGCCACTTATGTCTTCAGGGTTCAGGCACCAGTTTGTAACAAGTACTCGAACTTTAACACATACACGATTTTGCAAGGATTGGGGAAAACTGGTTTTTTATTTTATAGAAGCACTGTTCTGCCTTCCTTCAATTTGGTTACCTAATGAACTTCAAAAATTATATTACCTTATTTTGACGTAATATCAATCAATTTGTCTACGGCCTCCAATTACGAATACGCTTACTTTTGGCTCATGGAGTCCTCAAGTCAAGATAAATGGCTGATATTCCAAATTGATGTAAATGGTACAATTCACGGGCATAAACAAAACCCAGATGAATCGATTCATGGGCAAGATATGACTTCAAGGCAGAAAGGGTAAAGTATCTTCGTTCCACCCTATACCCAAGAATGGGCAAGAGCTTCGAATCCAAGATCGAAAAATCGTCATCTAAGTACCACTCTATCTTTAGATCCGTGATCTTAACCATGTTGATACAACTCAGATTTTCACATTATTAAAAATGACAACGAACACAAAAAACGGGACAAACTGTGACCTTACGACTTTTAATATGATACGGAAAACAATCTTCTGATCAAATCCGTGATCTTTTGTAATACGTAAAATAATGATCTCAAATCACTAGCCGATGCTTTCCGTTCCTAATCACGCACTCGTTGATCTTTCAAAAATAATTACTAAAAATTAAATTTTGAAATAAAAACTGAATTTGCAACTAAACGTAACATATATATTGTCTGACAGCAGTGTACAACTTACGAATACAAGGCTAGCGTTCGCAGCTGAGATAGTTCGTAAAAATTAGAACATTTCCCACGAACTATATATAAACCTTAAACGTATGAGAAACGTGCGATACTAAAAATTGAATAATCGTTAAATTATAACAAATTAATTGAAATAAACTAAGTAAATAATATAAGAAGAAAAAAATTCAATAAAAAAAGAGAAGTAAAAAATGATACATGAGAAATTGCTTACTCATTAAGGTTAATTCGCAGTGTGCAGCATGAAAACTAGCAGTAGTGACTTAGCTCTACTGGTTCGCTAGATGAGATCCAAATATATGACTCGCCACTTGTTAGGAGTGAGGAAGTCTATTACTGGCATATCAAAAATTGCTTCAGCATCCAAGTACACCATCGGGATTTGTTATATGATTTAAAAAAGACTAGAATCAAAGAGATCATACGAATTCCAGATCGTAAATACGAGGCCAGAAACGCGAAAAAGTTGACTCGAAAATCGTTCAGTCCAACTCGTTGAAATAAACCTAAATAACGGGTTAGCGAAAAAGCATTCGTGTAATCGACTAAATGCATACAACCAACCACACTAGGATTATCATACAATATACGTAGTATTAAAGAAAAATCTATCAAATTGTCCCACACTGTACACTTTAACGATACGCTGAGTTGGAAACAAACATATTTTCGAAATATCGCGGTTTCACCACATTTCTTGGGGAAATTCGACCTTCATAGAAGAAGAGAGAGGCAATGTACAATTTTCAACTTTCATTTCTAGACTACAGGCGATTTTACATAAGAAATTCTTTTCACGCTGCCACGAGTGATACCGGTCTTGGATTTTTCAAATCAAGCAGGCTACACGATAGAACTGGTGCAACCTTTCAACTTAATTTCAAGTACGGCCCGACTCAGACTCAGGAATCGCTTTCAAGAAACAATCAGAAGAGGAGCTAGCGTTCCAAAAGGCATTTCAAATAGAGCTTACTAACGAACAAGCATCCGGAAGGCAAAATTTGGCCACGAAGACTAGTAGCAATTGAGCGGAACATCAGCAATAATGATTTTGCTGACCCGTGAAGCTCTAAATGAAAATGACTAAAAAATTTAAGGAGCATACACATACACATAGCACTAAACTAAAATGAACTCATTCTATAACTCTTCGACGTACATTTCATCATATCGAAATGCCAGAAAAGCTCATCTCACTAACTGCGACGTTCCATGCTACCAAAATTTTAGGAAATCGAATAACAAGTAAAACTATGTATCTTAAATTACATAAAATAAAAAATCGATAAAGTTTTAAAATCATCGTCACTGAGTCACGTGTGTGTATCAATACTCAACGTGATTATATCAAAGAATGAAATTTTCTGATATGCGATTGTATATTAAACTTCCCCTCATACGTGCAAAAAGGGCACCGCTGCGTGTGCCGACCGCATGAAAACCTTTCGTGCCTATAGAGCGACCTCTGCGTATTAAACGTCTTCTTACAATGTTTGCATTTGTAGAAAGTTCCCTCTTTGCCCGGTGTCAAACTCTTGGCCAGTCTAATTTCCTCTTCATTTTCTCGCGTACTGACTGGAGAAAATAACATAAAAATAAATAATAAAGAAGAGAAAGATTTTAAAAAAAAAAAAAGAAAAAAAAAAGAAAAGAAAGATACGCGATAAGGGTGAGAAAAGAATAATTAGACGTTAATTATTAGCGATACATAAGTCGCCTTGTCCTGATTACAACGGTGAAATACTTGTAAAAACAAAGAATATATAACCAAGTCCAGTGAGACGACCAAATAAAGCGGAATGGATAATTAGAATGCGGAATACGAGGACATGGCAAATCGTCTGCGTATGATAAACTGGAAGCAGTATATTTTCCAATGAATACATTCGCATTGCATATATAACCGAGAAGCCCAAATTGTTGTTATAAGAGTAGGTACATTATTATGCACCGAGGGTGTTAAGTAAACGATTGCTGACGAGTGCCGCAATCGTACAACACATCTCGACGCGAGCGATATTCGTTTCCTCACATGCTCAGGAAGTGCTGACAAACCAAATTTGGAACTTTTAACACGAGAATATTAGAACGGTAATCCTCAACGAAACTCTGTTGGGATACATATTCAAAATCACACTTTCAAATCCGAATTCAACCATCGTAGAAAATCGAGGTAACTATATAATTGTTCATTCCACGAAATGCGATCAATGCGAAAAACATGCTGAACTAACACAGAAAACCGATCAAGAGTCATGCATCGAGCGGATACTCAAAGTCATTCGACTAAATGACTCACCCATAAAGATTCACAGATAGGTAATCTACCCGGCATTTGACTGTGCATGTTACACCTTATGGACGAGTTACCACACCCTGTCAGAATTACTCGAATATACCAACTCATGACTGTGACTCCACAGTTCAGAGCATAGACTCCGTGTAGTGAGGTGGACTGTGCACGTTGGACGAAACGACAAAATAATACATACACGTGATCTATATCACTCGCTTTTTGCCCCCAGCAGCGTTTGTATAACGTATTGTTCTTTCTCAATAAAGACTACCACTTGTTAGAAAAGAAGCCACAAGAAGGCATTTTGGAACGGTTTATCAATATAACGGTAACAAGCTTTCTGAGCATGTGTAGAACAAATAATTACTTATTACATCTTATTTTTTGTAAGGAGTTGATCATACGCGAAAATAAAAATACGAATAGTATACTTCCCGAGTAACCATGTCTCACTGACAAACGCGTGAAATGAAGCTTCCATAATGAATGATAACATTATTTATTGCACATAACGTAATAAAATGGCCACTATATAATAACAAATAAAGGCATTAAATTATAATCGAGACCTACATCAACTGGTTAGAACTTTGGCCTCCTTGGATTAGAACGTATTAAAACGGCCACAACCCAAAGGAATTAATATAATCGAGACCTACAGCGACTGGTTAGAAATTTGGCTCCTTCAGGTTAGCTAGCATGGTTGCGTTTTATCACGTGGTAATCAATCTGCGACCTGACACAGACGGTAGCCTCTACAGACAACAAAAACAGTTCACGGTATTCCAAAAGTAATAAACAATATTCTTTGAATGAAGGCGGTGGCTATTAGTATGAATCTATTCTGTACGAGACCGAATCAGTGTTAGCTGTAAAGAAAGCCGCACCAGGCCTGTAGCTAACACCAGGGCAGTCAGGGCGAAGCCCTGCCTAGCAAGCGCGTCACCCTGGCTAGCACTTTCCAAAAATAAAAGACGTTTTAGCGAAAATAATAAAGTTTGTCGTACCCTCATGCCCAGGTTGAAATATCAAATGCCCTGGCAACACGAACAATTAGCTACGAAGCTGAGCCGCACTGTCTCATGTGAATACTTCTATACGTATTTCATAACCCAATGCCAACTCGAACTGTTATTCTATCAACATTTGGCCATTACAAAGGCGACTCCCTCAGTAAAATGCAGTAGACTATTAGAAAGTTCACCAAAATAGGAATGTAGGAAGGTATCCCCGATATACAGGTAAGCATGACAGTTCTTACATTTTGCCATCATATACAGTTTCAATCTAAGGATCGCAGCAGACTATCTACTCTAGTTTGCAAGAACACTCACTGCAATGGCACGTTTTAAAATCACAGAGGCGACATAGACAGGAGGTAGTCTAGTCTGATTCAAAGGACTTTTGTCATCACACACCGGTGACCCCAACAAACGAAAGCAGTAAACCGCAATCTAGCCTGTTTTGATCGCACAAAGTTGTTGCCCTCTCGGCCTTTCGTCAATACACCAATAACTGATTTTAAAGTACACCACAATAACACTAAAATATGTAACGAAAAAGTAATTGCACTAGAACAATTTACGGTAACGCAACGTTTCATAATATAACGCAATGTTATCACGTAAGGCAAAGGCGTTACTATTCAACTTCCAATGAGGATGCAAGGGGAGGGGACAAATCCACGAACAAAATGGTATTTTGAAGTCGGGAAGTAGTGCACAGAAAAAATTCAGTTTTTTTTGTACCTCAACAAGGAGACGATAGTCCAAAATTCCCGTTTTCCACTTTTAATTAAGCCCATGATGTAACGCAACGAATACAGTTCAGGTGCATACTTGGAAAAGGACCTTAAAATCCCAAACCTATTATGTATTATCTACTTTTGATAGCAATAATGACATATCCCAATAAAGTCACTGTTCACTCACTTAGTGTTTTACTATCTCACAAGTAGCTGGCTTAGGGAATAAGGACTAGAGACATCATGTGCTTGGCTGGACATTTGTGAAACAGGAATGAGTAAGACATAATTAATATTTTAAATGTTGGTAATTTAGTGAATCACCGAGTCCATATGGATGCCACAGTGCAGAAAATAGTCGAGTTATAGTTCGAAAAACTGAGGAATAGACTACGCCAGTGGCGTCCCATGGTGCTCTTTCTCAGGTGTTCAACTGGCAGGTCTGCGCCCTCCCTCTCCCCTCCACAAAAAATACGTAGTATCAAAAACTTATGATCAGTATCAGTATGTATAAATAATGAGTGTCAATGAAGAATGAAGTGGCATCCACCAACTCACTACATAGAATGCGCATGCGCTTTCGGAACGTTCATTTTTGCTGGTGAACACCCTGCCATTTAAATTAACGAAATCTCCGCTGCACTCTTTGTGGTCTTTTGTTGCAAACACGACCACGACAAGGCCGACGAGAGTATGCATTGTTGCTAGTGAACATCCTACGCGATTCCCATAGTAAGTGTGACAAAGATAACGCCGCTGCATTAAGACCAACGAGAGTATGCAATGTGGCTAGTGAACATCCTACACGATTCCCATAGTATGTGATAAAGATAACGCCCCTGCAACAAGACCAACAAGAGTGTGCAGTGTTGCTAGTAAACATCCTACGCGTTTCCCATAGTAAGTGTGACAAAGATAACGCCTCTGCATTAAGACCAACGAGAGTATGCAATGTGGCTAGTGAACATCCTACACGATTCCCATAGTATGTGATAAACATAACGCCCCTGCAACAAGGCCGACAAGAGTGTGCAGTCTTGCTAGTAAACATCCTACGCGATTCCCATAGTAAGTGTGACAAAGATAACGCCGCTGCATTAAGACCAACAAGAGTATGCAATGTGGCTAGTGAACATCCTACACCCTACACGATTCCCATAGTATGTGATAAAGATAACGCCCCTGCAACAAGACCAACAAGAGTGTGCAGTGTTGCTAGTAAACATCCTACGCGTTTCCCATAGTAAGTGTGACAAAGATAACGCCTCTGCATTAAGACCAACGAGAGTATGCAATGTGGCTAGTGAACATCCTACACGATTCCCATAGTATGTGATAAACATAACGCCCCTGCAACAAGGCCGACAAGAGTGTGCAGTCTTGCTAGTAAACATCCTACGCGATTCCCATAGTAAGTGTGACAAAGATAACGCCGCTGCATTAAGACCAACAAGAGTATGCAATGTGGCTAGTGAACATCCTACACCCTACACGATTCCCATAGTATGTGATAAAGATAACGCCCCTGCAACAAGACCAACGAGAGTGTGCATTGTTGCTAGTGAACATCCTACGCGATTCCCATAGTAATTGTGACAAAGATAACGCCTCTGCATTAAGACCAACAAGAGTGTGCAATGTTGCTAGTGAACATCCTATGCGATTCTCATAGTATGTGACAAAGATAACGCCACTTCATTAAGACCGACAAGAGTGTGCAATGTTGCTAGTGAATATCCTACATGACTCCCATAGTATGTGACAAAGATAAGAACCGCGCGAAGCGCAAAGAGAAATATTCCGGCTATTTTTTAATTTTTTGAGGTTATATTTTGTATTTTAATCAAAATTTAAATCTTTCCCTGTTTCTGGGATTTTTGTTATAAGACAAAAATTAAGTGGGTGTGCAGTGAACACCTTGAACACCCAGACACGACACCACTGGACTACGCTTACCAAAAGACTCGGCTACAACCCATGCTGAGTATTCATATGTTTCGATTGTAGCATCGACAGCGCACTTAACCCATCATTCTACGGTAGGTAACGCTGCCCTAAATACTCCCGCTAGTTATCGCCATTTCTCGACAAAGTCGGCACGGAATTGTAAAGTACACCGATCTGATCGGGTTCCAGAAAAGTGACTTTATTACGCATTAGTTTCGTGTCTCTAGATCTGTACCACCGCAGAACGTCAATTTGTAAGAGTACTGCCAGTTACTTAAAACTGTGCTGTAAATTTCGCGTAGTATTCGAAGGTGGGCAAACTAGGTATATGATATCAAATACGCATATAAATATCAAAGACGCGATCCTCGTGTTCCAAAGAAAGGCCTACTTTCAAACTGAAAACTGAATTCCAATCTACACACAAAAATCTGGCAAATGAAATGAATTCTGACAAACTAACGCGCCCCAGTCGCGATAATGCGAAACACACGAATGCAGTAACTCAGAAGAGCAGACATATATTTTCGCAGAACAACCTACCATCGTATACTTTAGGTATTTTACACAAAAAATTGTTTTTATGCAAATGTTCGACAAACACGTGGTATTTTATATATGCAAAAATCTTCGACGATTAATAATTATCGCCGGCGCGCCCGTTATATGTATTATAGGAAATCTACGCAGCCAGCAAATAGGAAATTAAAACATTCTCTCCTGCATCGGGCTGATGTGAGAAAATACGCAAATACGCACGCACACACGCGCGACAGTGAAATCCGCGCGCCGCGGCACCGCCATTTGAAAACGAGTTTCTAATTTTACATCTAAAAATAGCGAGTTGAGATAGTCGAGAACGTGAAATTTTCCGCCGTCGACTCGAGTCCACAAATCTCGCGGCGGCGGTCGTTTTTAGGGTCGCCGTTACACATCTGTTCCACGAGCACATCGTGAAAACCAGAACACATCCTACAAATCCTAGAAACACCAGTACAGATCGACCGAGGGGGTTACAGCTGACTGTAAGCCATCTACATACAAAGAGCACACGACTGAAACTGCTAGACCATTTTTAACTTCGTGCAACTATATATTATTTTATTCACAGGACTGTTCGTGACAGTGCAACATAAGAATATGGACCAGGCGGATGCTATGCACCGATGGCGAGAGTTGCTTCAGTCATCCGCCAATTTTTCCCGAATTAGGAACCTTTTGGCGGTAACTGGCACAATGAGTATACAACTAAACGAGAAAGCAGCGCGGAGAGGATTTTCCGAAATTAAAATGTTGTCACGTACGTCTCGAGTAATATTTTACGAATTCTTATTGACATCTGCGCATGGAAAATTAACACACTCATCCTAAATATGCATGCCTATTCCAAGCATTACATGTAAACTTTTTATACGCAAATATTAGCAAGTTAATCATACGAGGCCATTTACAATAAGTTCATACGCCATCTTTAATTTGGAATTATTTCACCCGACCAGCAACGAACACATCGATGGCGCCAGGAGCTGAAGTCAAACCATAAAAGTCGACAAGCCAGTTGACCACTCCAACTGAACAACTGAACTAACCATTGTAATTACTCGACATTATTCTCCGCCAGCAGCGAGCATACAAATGGCGCCAGGAACCGAAAAGCCAAATCACCAAAGTCAACAAGCCATTAGACCACTACAGCTGAACCGTACGTACGATTTGGAAATGTTCTCCACCAGTACAGGCAAACAATACACAGGTAGGTACTAGGTAGCACCAAGGGCCGATGTCCAATCACAGAAATCAACAAATCATCCGATTACTCTTACTGAACCAACCACTGTAACCATGTATGTCAGATATTATGTTAAACCAGTTTTCACAAATCCTTGTAAAACCATAGTAAACATAAAGCAAAATGAGACGCAACTCTAGGTAGCGAAATGAGTGATTTTCGAACGTAGAAACCCGCAAAACCAAAGTACAAACTGATAAGCGCCAAGTCGCAAATGATTTCGCCATAACACTTCACAGGCAAGAGGATACTGATTTCCTCGCTTACGATCAATCCGAAAAAAAATTGCGAATTCCTTGTTTTCCCACAACGTGCTCTTCCATTATGCTTTTTTCTTTCTTTGGAAAATTACGATTCTATAACGAACGTTCGTCACTCATACAAGGTCGGCAAAAGTCCAGCTGCACTGGAGTAGAGCCCTGGAAACAACCGAGTATGGACATCCGCCATCTTGAGTCCAACCGCGGCCGTCGATACCGAATTGACTATCCGGTACGCTCCGCTAGCACCGCATAGTCGGATTCAGCATCGACGGGCGCGGTTGGACTCAAGATGGCGGATGTTCATACTCGGTTGTTTCTAGGCGCTCAACTAGAGCACGTACACACCAGGCTAGATTTTCCACCTGGTGCATTACAAGAAATAAAAGAATCCCGATTTTTTTTTTTTTTAATTCAATTTTGGATTCTAGGATTCCTAATATTTAGAAGCTTTATACTTGCGCCCGGTGAGAAAATGAAGTATCGCCGGATCTGCGCTCATATGAGACGTTGTAGGTTAGTAGCTACGGTAGACTCTCGATTATCCGCCTAACCAAGGGCGGATAATCCGATATCTTAGTCCTTATCATAGCTAATGATGATGATGAAGAGAACGGGTAGAAAAAGCGTCAGTACAGTGGAAGGAAAGAATTGTGTAAGTCGGCAAAGAATCCAGTATGTTCAGCAGATAATCAAGGATGTCAAATGTGTTATTACAAAAGGAAAGAACTTGCACAAGATAGGGAGAAATGGAGAGCTGCATCAAAGCGGCCGTAAGACTGATAACCTTATCATCACATTACTATGGATCTTGACAATGCTTTTTCAGCGCTGGAAAAGTCATTGGTGTTTAAAGAACAATCGCTAGCAATCCTTTTTAGCTTTTTTCTTCACAGCACATTGATCTTTCTTCCCCTTTATTGACCCAAAAACAAAAAACAAAACAAAAACACGCCGTTTTTTTCCAATACTGAAGTTTCTAATTTTTCAAAAATATAGAAGTTGTTTTGGTTTTATTTTTTTGTATAAAATAACTTACCACCTAACGTACATGATCCAATGAAAATTATTCTCCCTATTTATCAATGTTTTTGGATCAAAATTACATGTATTTAGGTCATCTACCATTTTCCTTATCCGCCCTACCTTCAGCCACAATTAGGGCAGATAATCTGGAGTCTACTCCATGCACCATCGACATTCCGCGACGAAATACACTAATACGTAAGACACAAGTTCGACCAAACTTATTTGAATTATCCTCCAAATACGCTGATATTTGGCTCAGATTAAGCTAGGCAATCAACATATTAGGAACTATTGCGTTAATTATCAGCTAGAGCTAGGAATTTTCGGCAATAAACTTTGGAAATTCGGCATTATTCGGCAATAACGAAAAGTAAGGTTACAATATTACAAGGAAGCTAAAATTTTAATAAAAAATTGATGTTTAGGATTAAAAAAATCTTTTATTGAACATTACCACTAAATGTTTTCCTATGTTATCATATGTGAAACATATAGTTCCACGAAAGAGTGAATTATTAAAATTTTCTAAGGTTTCGAGACCTGTATTTTTCGTAAAAACTTGTTCAGCCTTCGTCTGCAGGCTACGTCACGAGCACTCGGGATTTGATAAGGTTTTGATGAAACATTATGGACAGTCAGCAGTTGCTCGTGTAGGGGAAGGCCTCTCGTTTCCAGTTTTCGAATTGTGTTAGGTAGGAAGGACAAGATCTGAGGCTAAATTTCTCTTGGTGGCAATCAGTGATTTCAGGGTTTGTGTCCGTAGGCAATACCAAATATATTGTTGTGCGCAAAACATCCGTTTTCGGCGTTATTCGGCATTTAACTCTAATTTCGGCATTTATGCCTCTTTCGGCATTATCCGGCAAAATAAACTTTTTTCTCTGGCCTTGTACTACCCTGATTCGTGTTCATCTTTGACTACATCCCATCTGTCCTTGAACAAACTCATTCGGCAAATGCCAGCAAATCCTAGCTCTAATTATCACGAATAATCCGAACACAATTTTCAAGTATTCAAAGAATAGCTGAAATTAATTGGAATAGCATTTGTTTCTTAACATACTCTGTAACTGGATGTCGATGTTGCTCAAAATTTTCTGTCATACAAGCGACCTACACTTTCGTGACATTTCATGGAAATTAAATAATATTACCACGTACTTAAAAGTAACATACAGGACCCTCAAGAATACAGCGATGAGTTTATGTGTAGAAAAATAAGTTCGTGATGTTTCCCAAATGAAATAGGTCAAATATAATACTATTTGTAGACGTATTAGGACGGTTGAAAAAAAGTATACCGCAGAACAGAACCACTCTGGAGAATTTTACGTGTCCACTATTCATCTCAACATCTTTACCATCATTTCGCAGCATTTCAAACCTTTCGGATGTGTTTTTAGGTCAATATCGAACATTTTTTGTCCAATTCAGTTGCCCATTTGGGAATTTTTCTTTCTCGGAAAGACGCCACCATCACAATGCATCGGGAAAAAGAAATCTTTCTGAAAAAGAACTTCTTTTCATCGTCTGCGAGTACTGCAGCAAGTTTCAAAGTAAACAAAGAACGATCATCATTTCCAAGCTGGTCTCAGTCGTCAACTTTCCTCAGACCACATCGGCCACAAGCCGATCGAGTAAACTGACCCAACTTACGACAGAAGGCATTTTCCCACATTCACGTGCAGCAAGTTCTACGTAGGTTCAACTGCGAGCCTGTGCACTTCTTATACCTGAATACCGCGCTGTCATCGCGCTACGTTCAAATTTTTCTTTTTCAATTTTTCCTACCCATACACCGTTTCACAATTTATACGTTCGTTTAGTTCGAGCAATACATATTTACACATAATCGTATAATACACAGAAGTGTATGAAGAATCTCCGCAAGGTCTAACATACCGATTACAAAATCGACAGTGTAGCCATTCCTGTAAAAAAGAAAAACACCACGATAACGCGAAAATAAGTAAATAAATACAGCCGAACGATAATAGCGACAACTACATTTAACAAATAAATAACGTGTCGATGGGGGTACCCAAAGGGAACCACAGTTATATTCGCCAGCATATTAACATTGGACTACAAATTTGCTCGTGAGATTCTAACGTGTTGAAAAATTCGAGAAAAAAAAATGAGTAATTAAAAAAGAAACACGGCAAAAGAAACTAGAAAATTAACATTTTTCCTCTTCAACTTACTGATATGAGAGAGCGCGATCAACGACCAATAGGTGAGAAACGAACCAATTTCCCATGTTAAATTCGTAAATTAGAACATGAAACACGTTTTTCAACGCACCGAGAAAATATCCGGCACCGGCTTTCTTACGCTTGTTTCTACCTGCTACCGGTATTATCAGCGCAGGCTAACTCTCGCCAGAATTCTGTTTTCTACTTAGAAGCACGAACACGCACTCGATACACGTTTTTCTTCAAAATTCTTATTGTAAATAGCATACACGATGTAATTCGGGATCCGGAAGTCGGCAACGACCATCGGGTGTACGAGGGAGAGTGTAAAATGGAAGAAGAAAAAAACAAAAAAACTGGAAAGCTCCCAATACTGAAAACGAAAATTAGAGCGATACGCGTAGAGCAACGAACTGGGCAGTATAGTATTTTTTTTTTACTTCAAAAATTAAATATAAAAGTTCACTGTATTACATTGGTTTAGCCTTCACTTCAGAAAGTGACGTCTTTCAGCTACCTATATGATACGTTAGGCGACGATGCAAGGAAGGAAGGAGTAAAATTTTCTTAACAAGAAAGTAAAAAGTCCAGCAACGAAGGAAATGACGTCACGCGTACGACTGCAGGACTCTCCAACGATTCGGGCTGCAAACTTCGCACTCCTGGAAACGCTTCCTTTCCACCCTTCTACTACGTTTTTCTGACCGCACTCGTGTTCCCAAAGTGTGCAGATCGGGTGATAAAACCAACAAATACTCGTCCCTCTTTTTCAGGCATCTCTGAAGACACTGACCATGATCGAGCAGAGTCTGTTCTTCGACACATGACAGTAAATTTGGCTGATTGCCGCCAGAAAATGTCTCAGTAATTCTGTTCCGCGAACGGCACAAGTAATTCCCAAAGGCGGTACACATCAAAACTATCGTATGCAATTAAAAACGTGAAATCGTGACTGATTTCATCCATACATTACACTGTAATTCATTATAAACAAACAAATTTCAATTTATCGGAGTTATAGTAGAACTGCACATCACCACGATTACTAAAATTCATGAAATTAAGACTTCGCTGACTGAAATCATTCAGATCCATCAAGGTTAATAGGTAATTGAGTAATATATCAAAAACGATTGCACTCCATTAGAAGCATTTCAATCGGTACGTTATACGTTACTGTAAATCAATTGTGCAGTTTATTCGAATTACTTGGGCTCTTCGCTTACGTATTACGACTGACATCATAAATTAACTAAATAAATGAAGAACTTTCGGTGCAATCCGTAAAAAGAAACTAAAAACACGAGGTTACGGTCCCTTTTCGCGAACACGGTTTAGAGAACTAAAACATCCATCGAGGTAAGCCCCCAAAAAGAATTAAATTTCTTCCCCAGACACTTGACAATACGCTGAAATAGGTTGCAGGAAAAAAAAAAAGAAAAAAAGTACACATTCGTTTGCCACTCTATACACATGCTATGCGCAGTCATAGTGGTGGGGACTGTTTACAAATTGTGTGTTAGGTGTTTATATCCTTGAAATGAAAACATACACGAATCCAAGGGCTTTTTTCTCAGACATTTTACAAAGCAGACACATCCTCATAAATGGAGGTCTTTCGATAATTCTACCTAAGATTGCCTTCACAAATTGCATAAATATGTTCGAAATTCAATAACATCGCTCCGAACAGCGTAGTTCGTCGGCTTTCCTATTTTATCCTCCCACTTTCATTTCTGCCATCTGGATGTTTTATTTTTTTATTCAATTCTTCGATCAATTGAAAATAAATTATCGGGTTCAATTTTAGTATTAATTTCTATTATTACAATAATTATAATTATACCATTTTATATATTTCATTAGCAGCGGTACTTGTGAGAGCAACTTCAAGTAACATTAGCATCATTGGCCACAAATAAGTATGTTCGCATACTTCCACATTCTCCAACGTGTAAATGTGTTCCTCAAATACATCCCACAAAAGTGAAGTATTTCTCAATTTTTATAGTTTTGTCAATTTTCCCTTCCCTCTCATAAAAAGTAAAGAAATTTGATTGGAGTAAATAAAAATGAAAAGTCAAAAAAGGTCGCTACTATTTATGCGCATATTTTACTGATTTTCCCACCATTCAACTTACAGTCTCCTAAACATACAATGACGGCAACCGCTGAAACTATCCTTTTTTGAAAAACCATCTACAAGTAGGTACTAGAGCCTCTCTACGACTCATCAACCACAACCGAGACACCCTAAATGCGCTGAAATACGAGCTCAGGACGAAGAGCTCCCAATGGATCCTTTTTCTAGGATATTTTTCAGTACTGATCTCCACTGGGATGGGCTCAAAGTACATCAGTTTTATATATTTTCCCGGAAGTTTTCGGAAGCATAAAATTGTGTGCTACGAGCCAATGTAAGGTGGTAACGGTAGCAGCTTTCAACATTTCACGCACTACACGCTCTACGAGTTGAATTGGAAAAAAATTGTCGTTGCCGAACCAGTTTCACCATTCAGGGACTTTCACACATAGGAATGAACCTTCCTTACGGTTCCATCACATACGCGAACGAAATTACATTGCAGGTCGAACGATAACACCGGCGTACATTTCTTTTAAATACAGGATACATACACGTAATTCGGTCTTAAATCTAACTCGACAATATAATGCGAATACGAGACTATTTGAAATAAAATCTTAAAATACCACCTAATATTTATCTAATAATCGAGCGATAAAACGAAAAATATTAATATCATATTCACCTACCTAAGGTAGAATCGATAAATCCGATGATATTTCTTCTCGATTGTTAAAAAAAAAGGTTTCTTTTTTTTTATCCTCAGTCCATTATTCGTTTAACAATAACGAAATACTCGTAGATACAATACTTTTTGTACACAAGGTTAGTGGTAGGAAAAAAAAAAAAAAAAAAAAAAAAAGTAAATTAAGAAAAACGACATGCAATAAGCGAATAATACAACAAAGCGTAACATGCATTGAAAACCCAACTACCCCAAAATACCACAGAAGCGATGAAAATGAATCAAGCTCAACTAAAAAGAAGTAACGGAAAAATCAACGATGAAAAAAATTTGAAACAAATTTGTAACAAAAATTAGAAGAAAAATGAATAAAAATAAACGATAAATCGAAGGAAACAAATTGATAACAATTAAACGTTCCGAATACGTTTTCACTAGTGGAAGTATCTTTATGATTTTGAGACTAAAAAACTCGAATTTCTCTCGAAATTCATCTAATATTTTAGATATCGCGTACAAAACTTTTCTTTTTCTGCACAATTGCGGAAGTAGGTATACGAAGAAAAAAGAAAAACTTTTTATTTTTATCCGACAATAAAGATACTTCACGATAAGTGCTATGCTAAAGGTCATGATGAAGCGTCATATAAATCAGACGATCGCTCTTTCTCCCTCTCGTCTGTATCATAATCGTTTCACATAATATACGATTCAATGAATCATGGGGAACCGAAGTACACATACGATTAGCTGTAAAAATACTTCAGAGGTAGTGTTTTCTTAAAATCATTCTCAACAACGCACGATATTCCAGACTGATAATCGCTCGAAGGCTGCTGAGCGCCGAGAAAACGTGAACTGAAACTCGGCATTTCACCTTATATTCCCGCCAATCCTTTCATTAAACTCACAATTGAAAAATCTCTCAAAATTTTCTCAATTTATGCGTTAAACGATGTAGGCAATGGAGAGGGAAAAAATACAAGGGTAAAACTGTGAGGTTAAAAGATGAATATATCGAACTAATGAAAATCGTTACTTATGCAATAGCCTTTTAATTCCACTGTTGCATGCATGTTCTTACATGTATTATAAATATGTATATGCATACGCAAAAATTCAGCCAACGTGATGAAACAGTCGTGAATAGTGTACAACCGATAACCCCAAAAATTAATCCATTTGGACAATAGGAAGTCCGAAAGTTACAAATTCCAAAGAGTTCAAAGACGGAAGTCTATCTAACAGCGAATCTCCCTCTTATTTCCATCAGTTCTCAAAATGTAAAATCAGTTCTCAAAATGTAAGAAACAGTTTTTTTCTTGTTGCTAATATTTTACTACGTATCAAAATTAGACTCCTCTTCCCTCCCAACACACACGAAGTCACTTCCGTTAGTTTTCTTTTTCTCTTCTTTTTTTGGGGATAAGGAAGGGGGATAGAGGAACACGTTGTGTCTCATTTTCTGTTTAGGACAATTCTAATAAGAACTATTCAAAATTTGCGAACTAGAATGACCGAAGAAAAGCGTCTAGTTATTCCAAAAAATTGTATATCTGTTCAGCATGCGCTAGTTTTTACTGTTTTTCGAGGCCAAAAAAACAATACCGAAGGAGACTCACGCACCATGCGGTTACCTACAGATAGTTGCGTTTTGTAAGCAACTGGGACGCTTCGCCCTGACCACTTCAAGGTCCAACCCATCCACCGCTAATCGCTTCGCTGTTTGCTCCTACCAGCCCTTCGCTCTAGCTTTCTATACGTCTACCTGCGGGTCAATCTGTCTGTCCAACATGCCTATCTGTCTGTCCATTCCTCTCCGTTTGCTCTCATGCCTGTTTTCCGACCTGTTCGTCTCCGCCTACTTGCCTGTCGACCAACCTGTCTTGGACTCGAAAGTCATTCTTTCTTCCGCGTCGGTAGATGGAAGCAAAGACCAGATATTAAAGCCCTAAGAAATCACTGGTGGGTGAAACCCATAGCCAGGAAAATGCAAACTGACTCGGTAAAAAAAATTATAGAAATAACGACACCTCGTAGAGAAGATAAAACCTATAGAAAAAACTGAAGGAACAGCAATAATTGTAGTCATAAATAAATAGACACAGACGACAAGGGGCAGGATTTAGAGATATCTTACTTCTGAAATTCTGAGTCTTCACTACTGGCTATATTTCCAAGCAGAGGGCGTGACTACCTGTACGTCCAACTGTCTGGCTGGCTCCAAGGTTCTTCTAATTAGAGAAGGTTAGCTCTTTTGGGTGGGCAACCCGCAAGAATTCTTCCCGTCTCACCCGCATTGGAATTCACTTCATAAGACAGTAATGGGGAAATCGAATTTTTGCTGTAGATGGCTCTTTTTTTCAAACGGTAGCCAGTTGAATGTTTAAGTCGTAAAAATAATAGAAAAATATGCTCAGGGCATGAATTATGAGTAAAGATCGAAAAAAGCTGTATTCCCGTAAATGGCCTGTGTGACCGACATTTCAGTGACGTCATTAACGTATTTGCACCTAGCTAAATGGGTCAATTTTCTAAAGTTATAAGAACCTTGGTCTGGCTCACTTATATTTATCAATGGTCAATCCATAATCAAGTAATAGTAAACGTGGGCTATTGCTTTGGATTTAACAGAATACTAGATACGTTGTTGCATAGATCGGAACATGATCATAACTATATCTAACATATCTTCAAGACCAGGGAACAAAAAGTGCACAATCCTGTATCCCTCACCCCAAAAGAATAAAAATTATCACCATACTCAATGTTTTTTCAAATGTAGAACAGAAACTGCGTAGTGTGTACTATCTTCAAGTCATTTATCCTCACCGAACTTCTTTTACAGAGAATGCACAAACTGCGGATACCCCATAAACATTTTCAACGACTAATTTGGAACAACGACCTGCGAAACAAAGAATCTATACTGATCCTTGACTCCAAAGGAAACTGGTACGAAAAACAGTTCAATGTTTTCTCGCCCTATCAATCACTGTTTCAAAATGCGTCTCGAATTTGTCCACAATATTATCGCCAAAGTATCCGTTATTTTAGAAATATTGCATTCTACTGACAACCCCCTCCCCTCAATCTTTTCATTATAGTCCAAAACTACTGCCAGATTTTCACTCAGATTTTTTGAAAAATTTCAACCGTGCCACCTATCGATCTTGAAGTCTAACATTGGATTTACATGATGAGTTTTCAGGAAACTGCTTACTGCTCAAGACTGCTCGCATCAAAAACGAAGAGACCTTTACCACTGATATGTCTCAGAAACAGAAAAAAATTCAAACAATTTTAATAAAAATAAATAAATGTTTTCAAGTCCAAAATTTGATTTGTAGATTTTTGGAACTGGAGTGCAAGAAAACTGAAAAACAATTCTGTTTCGCCAAAAGATGCTAAGTTTCCGAAGAAGAAAAAAATTCGTTAAATTCGATTTTTAGAGTTTATTTTGAAATTTTATTTCAAATTTGACTTTAACTTACGGTTTTAGTAGAAAAATTTGCAGAAAACCGTTCACTAATCAAGACTGTTCACACCAAAAAATAGAGGCACTCTCAAACAACATTTCTCAAAAAAGGTAAACTTTCAGTGTGTGGGGGGGGGGGGGGGGAATTGCCACTTTTTTCTTCTTTTTTTCTTTACATTTGCCTGTATCATTGTATCGCATCATACTATACGTGGAAGGTACATAAATCACTTTGATTTTCTCACTTGGAACAGACTATGGTCAAAAACGGTCCACTATAAGGTTTCAAAAATGTATCAATAACCACGACTGACTAGCGATCTTTTGAATATTTTTGTTTTTAAAATAGTCACGTGTACAACATTAGCTGGTGAAACGAAAACCGAAGCTACGAAGAATGAGTTCAAAGAACACAGAATATTGGTGCGCCTGAAAAAAGTTCAGAAGTGAAGTTTTTGCGACTTACTAGGGCATTTATAAGACCGTTCTAGGAGAAGAAGGAATTTACAGTGTATATTCGAAATCAGCCCCACAAATCATGTCTTACTCCCCCCCCCCCAAAAAAAAAAAAACAACTTTTCGGGCACTAAAAGCATCAACATTTTTAGATGACAGAATCTTTACATCCAAATTACAAATATTTCCTAAAAATTCAATTTTGATTTCGGTAAGATGTTTTTTTGTTGAAAATGTTTAAAATTTAATCAATTTTTGGAGAATGTTTCTGGCGATGGTAATAAATGGTTCCTTGAATCAGAAGCATAGGCTAAGGGCAAATCAGATTTTTTTACACTCTAAATTCAAAAATCTCCCCAAGACCCAATTTTGATCTCAAGAACTTTTTTTTTAAATGTCTGATATTTTATCTACTTCAAAGACAAGTTACCGATAAGTGCCTCATCGTTCTTGGCAGAGGCATTTTTGAGCAATAAACCATTATCCTGAAAACCTCTCATCGACTTCGTATATGCAATGTCATCCAACATAAGGACAAAAAGTTAAGACTGTAAGACCGATGGGCGATCCGTTAATATTTTTGAAGAAATTTGAAATAAATCAGGTTGTAGTTTCAGACCAGACAAATAGATTGCTGGAAGGGGGAAGAGATCTCGGAATCTAGTTTTCAAAAGAAGTTTATTATTTTTTGTATTCAAATACGATTTGGATTATCAATTCGTGGAATTTATTTTTATCAATGACGAAAATACAGGTAATACGAATTCTAATTTGGTACATTATACCAACTAACGAGTACGGGTAACTGATGAAATTTTCAGTAAAACTAAAAAGAATTATAAATAGGCAAATTTCAATTTTCCCGGAAATTTAAAAGTTACAGGTTAAAGCTGAGTCTTCCGGAAAATTTGTTACATCATCCCTTCAAATGAGCTACACGAGACAACTTTTTTCAATTTAAGCAGTAAAGTAATACGAACATGGGAAAATTTGATGCGCTGCCAACAGCTCGCCAGTGAGCAATAAATGAAAGAAAAAAAATTTTAATACACAACAGTTTCACTTTTACTAAGGCAAGGTGTCTACAAGAATGGAAAAATATGAATTCCTGACTTTTTCCCAACTTTTTTTTCTCTTCTTTAAACTTTTACAGTATAGACAGTATATATTTATGTTTAAACTCAGGGCTTTTTTTGTGGGGGCACGTGGAGGCACGCAGTGCCTCCAAAGGAAATTTCGAAAATATCGAAAAATTGCCATAAAAACTGAAAAAATAAAAGAATTTGATTATCCAAATACAAAATCAATTAGCGTGCCCCCAAAAAAGAAGTGACAAAAAAAGGCCTGTTTATACTATTAGACGCTATGGTTAGAATGAACTGAAATTTGAAGTTGATTTTTGGGTGAAAGCATTAGGAAGGTGTTCACAGACATACATATAGGGTGCTGAAGTAAAATTAAACGACGAAAAAAAAAATTCCCGTGAGTTCATTCTTTGTTTTTTTCCAAACTTCTTAAAAATATTGTTGAATTTCCTAACTATTTACAAACTTCCTGATCTACTTTTCAAATTCCTGACTTTTTCCAAACTTTCCAAATTTTCCAAACCTGTAGACACCTTGTAAGGTCCAAAATAGCTGACAAGATGAATTTCTCAATTTGTAGCCCTCCTGTCTCTATTCGCTAATCAATTTAAGGGGTAGAACGTGAAAAGAACTTCTAAATTTCTAAATCTTTTCCTGGCGTAACGAAATCTTTGTCACCAATTCAATGCAACCACATCAACTGGTTGCTGATACCGCGTATCAAGCCTATTTTCCAAGTTTCTCATTCAAAGCTGTCTAAGATAAACAAACCGAATGAGGTTACTGCACTGAACAATGCCAGTTATCAATTAATTACTGTTTACATTCTACAACTCTATACAGACGCCAATCACAGAATGAAGTGACCCAATATCGACTGCTACTGAGATCACCCACGCTCGGCCAATGTTGAAACTTACACCGATTTCACAAACCGACGTAATCGTGGAGTTTGAACAAATACGCATACACGGGGGGGGAGGGGGGGGGGAAGAAGAGGGTAGACCTGGGTACTCCGGCACCTTCAGCAATGGAATAAATATCCACGTTGGCTGAATTTTTGACATCATCATGACCTTTGCATAGCTATTACATCAAAGCATTCGGGACCCCATACAGTGGAGTGTCTCAGTTCAGAATTCTAGTTTCGACCGCTCTACTTTGGACACCCTGTACTGTCTCGATTTTCAAAATCGTACACCGGACAGGTCTCGCGAATACTTTGATGCAGATACGAACGGATTTACCAATTAAAATGTAAATGGAAACAAGTGCGGACGACTTACCTTGACAATCCAACTGACCAGAAGCTCCGTCGTTGACAGAAGAAAGCTGGTACGAACTTGAACCTGAAAACAGAAAAAAGCACGTGATACGTCAGTTTTGTAAAATAGCAAAAGCTGATCATGTAGTCGTCGCTATCGGCGTACACATACAGCACCGAAATGTACGCGGTACGTTCGAGGTTAACATTCGTGTAATACGAATTAATCATTTGTTTTAATTACGCTAAGATCTATTTTACACACTTTTTTGCCATACGTCTGAAGAAAATTAACGCGTCGTAATTTATTAGAACCGGTCCTGCGAGCAGATGCGATTTACAACTGTACAGGGTGACTGGAAAGTGCTGGCAATTAGAAAATGCTTGGCAAAAATTTTCTAGATAACATACTGGGAAAATTCCAACTGTTCCGTCATTCGCAATTCAATGCTGTTCAAACACCACCCACTTTTAATTTATCTCGCCGTCACAAAATTTTTAGTAAAAGAATGTCCAGCCCTCAGTTACTATGCTATACCTTATACCTTAGAACAGCAGGCCTGCATGGTCGAGCAGTATTCAGAACCAATTCCTTCAACACAGCGCGAACGCAGTTGAAACTGAAGTTCAAAGAAGCGCCATATATGAGACCAATTAAATGAGTTGTTAAGGGCCAGTTGTACAATCATGAGTTAACCATAACTGTGATGGTTAACTCGCCGAATTTGGTGAGTTAACCTCGACTTAACAATAACTCACAATTGTACAACTGGCTCTAAAAGATTTCCAGAGGACGAACCAAGGATTGGACGTCCACGCGCTCTGTCGGACAAAGACCGAGTGACTTTGAAAGGGCACGTGAAAAAAAAAATCCTGGAACGTCCGCGCACCGCGCTGCAAAAGAACCGGTACAAGCGCAAACTATTTTTTGTAAGACACTGAAGGAGGAAGGATTTTATCCCTATCTTAATAACAGTGTTGCACGCATTAAAGCTCGAAGATTTTCTGTCGCGTTATGATTAATCCGATTGGTTCTTACAAGAATTCAGCCGAAATTCTTTATTCATTTTTACGTGTTTGCCCGCGCGCAGCGCTGCAAACACCCTATTGCAATCGAATTTTCATCATAATTTCTTTAAATACAAGTGAATTGTTTACAGATCATAGTTCAGTTTTAGTTCAGAGGACCTCTTTGCAAGTTTTCTGTCAACTGCTGCCATCTATTGGTAAGTCGGTCTACTATTCAGGGACTGGAAACCAGAACCGGAACCAACTGGAACCCGAACGATTGCAAGGAACTGGAACCCGAATAATTTTTCAGGTTCCTAATAACTGGGTTCCGGTTCTGGTTCCACAATATACAAATTACTGTGACAAATACAATAGACCTAATACTAAATGAAAGGAAACAATGTTGCTGTTCTGACTTCTCAAAAGGCCTTCAAGAATCATGAGTTACCCGATTATCAGAGGAACTGGAATCCGAAAATTTGCGTGATGGAACCGGGACTGGTACCAGAACCCGAAAGATGTTCAAGTTTGGAACCAGAACCCGAACAAAAATTGATCGGTTCCCATTCCGTTACTATTATGAATATTTCCTCTCGGTTGCGAATATATGAATGCAACTTAGAAAGATGAAAATAAAAGATTCTCATTCTGGCGTATATTTATTTTATCGCATAGGCGTTGCTACGGGGTCTGAATACTAGCTTCAAAGTTTCAACATTTCAGATATGGTTTGGTTTTATCAATACTAGCGTCGGAAGTAAGCGCAACAACACCAGGGATGCGGAGAAGCCGGAAGTTTTTGCAGTTTTAGAATAATTTTGAGAAGCCAGAAGTTGGAAGCTGAATGAGTAAAAAGCTGGAAGCCGGAAGCGGAAGCTGAAATTTTATCAGCTTTTGATTGGCTTTTTACAATATTATGAAAATTGTTTTTTATGTATCTTTCATCTAAAAATAAAAATAAAAGAAACCCCCATCTTTACAACTGTGACGAGTGTCATACCTCCCTTTTCTCCTAAAAGTCGGTAAAGAGAGACAAAAATAGGTTAGTGAAAGTGAAATGGTGAGAATAAGTAAAAGAAGTTGGAAGCTAAAAGCCAGAAGCCGAAAAAATTGGAAGTTAAAAGTTCATACTGAGGCTGGAAGCTAGAAGCGAAAAGCTAGATGAGAATTGGAGGCTAGAAGCCTGAAGCGGAAACTATATCGGTCACCCTCCGCACCCCTGAACAACACTTTTTAAAAATGAAGCTAGCAAAAAGCTCATTTTATAGACTTTAACTTATCGGCTAGTCAATGAATGCAGTAAAATTACCATATAAGCAGACAACAACAGAGAACATAGCAAACACCCTCTCACTACCTCGCTATCTGCGAGGTAGCTTGTTTAGGGATAAAATTATTTCGAAGGACGAATGGCCATCCCCAGCGTAGGCTTATCTCCGCCAGATGTGCTTCTATGGGACGATTAGAAAGACAATATTTATCCGAACCATCCAAAAACAGTAGATGAGTTGAAAAAAGAAATCGAGATGCAAATAATTGCCACCGATGGAAACACTTGAGCGCATATTAAAAACATGATCCGGCGGTTGGATGCATGTCAGGAGATTGGGGAAGGGCAGTTCCAACATATGTTGCAAATGAAAAAAAAAAATAAAAAAATAAAAAAAATATTACATCCATAACTGGTTTTATAGTGAATTTTGAATTTTGTTCTGCAAGCATTTGTTGGTCACCCTGTACTGTAAACGTGGGAGTGCGTTCGAAAACGGTACCTTGCAAGTGTGCGAGTACAGCAACGATAGGAAAGTAAAAGGAGTAATAAACTTATTATGACGCTTGAAAACGTGGTTGCGAACAAATTACACTGCACAACATTTTGAAATTCTTTTAAAAAACAATGACATGAGACTATATGATTCTCTATGTATTTTCAACAAGAAATTTACAGTCGGTGTTAATTTTTTGATTATAGTAGTTCATTTTTTCCCCCTATCTCCTATCATAAATGCGAAATTTAGCATCACGAAGATGATACCACTGATCAAACAACATGAGCGTGTTCAACTGAAGACCTAAATCCAAAAACCACCCATGTCATTTTTGAAATTTCGACTTTGTCGTCAAACAGCAACGTATTATGCTGCTGTTCTGCTGGATGAATGCTGCGTAAGAATAAACAGAAGATGTTGCCTGAATACTCTGTGCACGGAAGTGTTGGGAGTATAGTCGCTGGTATAGCGCTACCTGGCGGCCAAGTCGAAATTTCAAAAAATGACATGGGTGGTTTTTGAATTTAGGTCTTCAATTGTTATCAGTGTAAGTGCTGCTACTCACGGACGACAAAAAGGAATAAAAAGTGAAAATTTTGACAAAATTTTAATTTCGAATATGGAAAACGAGAGGTTCTTGAGAAAAATATTTAACGCTATTGTATTCCGAATTCAAAATATAGCTAAAATCATATAATCTGATCCCATTGTTTTTTTATGCTGTTGTGTAGTGTTATAGAGTATTTGAGATATCGAACAGATCAGAACTTCGGAAACTGAGGAACGAAGGTGAATGCAAGGGTCGTATATTCCGTTTAGAAGATCCAGCCATCACGTATTTACTACAGTTCCAATGGAAAACAAGCGAGACAACGTCCCCAATTCAACTTTTATGGTTAATTCAAACTCAGGTCAGTTCGAATCCAGGAAGCCATCTTCGGAGGGGTATTTTATCAATTTTCACTTTTCGAGAGTCAAGATCATTTGCTCATCCTCACGATGGCAAGGGTATGAGTAAATAGAACAGATGTTTGGTGGAGCGTCTTGCACAAGATAGAGAGAAATGGAGAGCTGCATCAAGCCAGTCGTAAAACTGAAGTGCCAGGACTTTTGTAAGAACTGTAGTCCAGACTATTGGCGTCGAAAGTAAAAATAGCTTCTTAAGATGTAACGACGAATTCTTACAACTCACTAGATCCACTGAACAAAAATTTTCGAATAATTTTCTCAATGCTCATCACCATACCAACAAACTTCTTCTTCACTGGCATCTGTGATTCGGCCCTTGACTATCAGTCGAAGCACGCTGCATTCTGCTCCACACAGTACATGTCCTAGATATGTTACTTTCCAGTGGATCACAATCTTAGCTATTTCTCTTTCGTTACCGGCACGCCTTAGAACCTCGGCGTTCGATTCTTTGCGTCCAACTTCTTTTCAATAGTGTGCTTCAAATCTATGTACATCTCGCATGCCTTGATTCTGCAGAGAGAATTTGTTTTCATGGACCACATTTCAACACCATAAAGTAGCGCTAGCCACATGTAACATTTCACTACTCGCAGCCTAACTGGTAGAGATAAATAGCGCTGGCATAACACCTCTTCCAGCTAACTGAACGCCGTTTGTGCCAGTTCAATTTCTTCATCTTCGTCGTATGGTTCATTTATTACACTGCCAAGATATTTAAAACTTCTGACTCGTTCCACTGCTTCATCTCCAAATATCACTTCCGAGTTCAGTTACTGGGCTCGACTAACCACTACGAACTTGTTTTCTTTCATGTTAATTTTAAAGCCCCACTCTCCAACTACCGCCTAGACTGCATTAACCAACCCCTGAAACTTCTCTACAGAATTCTCCAGCAACACCGTATCATTTGCACACATGATGTTCCAGACAAGTTCACTGGAATTTATTTTGATTTCAAACGGTTTTCTTTCCAAGGTGACATGGAAGACTTTTTCGATGTACCGACTGAAGAGCATTGGTGAAAGGATGCATGCATCCCTGTCTTACACCCTTCAAAACGTTAAACTCTTTTGTGACATTATCGCTCACTAGACGTATTACTGCACGCTACTCTCGGTGTAAAGTGCATATTACAGGAAGGTCCTTATCGTCTAAGCGTATTTCTCCGAGATTTTCATACGAGGCCTGTGCCTAATCTTATCGGGCATTTTAGTAGTCGATATAACAAAGTATATACATCACGCCGCATATTATAGCATTTTTGGAGCAGCATTAAATATCTCTTTTCTTCACCTAAAGTACCGCCACCAAATCCTCGTATTTATTGAAAAATATTAACCAGTGTCCCAAGGGCCTCAAAGTTTCAAAATAGACTTACTGAAGAATTTTCTCGAAATCTCTTTACAACTCGAAAACACCCAAACCAACAAAATAAGAGGGTTACCAACAACATGTCCTGAATGTAGATAAAATCCTGAACATTTCGAAAATAAAAACTTTCTCCAAAATTTAAATTCCAGTGAATTTTCAATTTTTAAAAAGGATCCTTTCTAAATGGAATTTTCGTGCTGATTCTTAATGAGTACGTTGAATTCCCTTACTTCCGATAGTTCTCTCATAAACAGCCTACAGAGTCGCAAAAACGACAATTTTGTTCATTTTTCCAGCGACATTCAACATAGTAGTCGATTTACAAGTTTCCAGTCACTGAACTTGATTTAGCGGGAAGTTTTTGAATCCGAACTTCCTGAGGAAAATTTTACGTGTTCGTCAGAAAAAACTATGACTTCATTAGTACTCTTATCATCCAGAACAAAAACAATTATTTTCGACCAACAGAAGATACCCACGTCTTTCCTGGCAGAAGACCCAACCAACTGCAATCAGAATATTGATTATCAGTATGGTCGAAAAATAGTTCAGAATTTTGAAACTGTAAATAGCACTGCTGAACAAAGCGTGAAACTCGTGACAGACTATAATGAAATACCTAAACTGGAGCATTTAAAAAAACAACCATTTTGAATAACACTCTCTTTTACTTTTAATTTTTAATATCGCAATAGCGGCTCAACTTTTCACGACCAAGGGGAACGAAGAAGAAGGCCGCGAAATTTTTTGTTGATTCGTCAATAAAATGGAACACCCACATTTCCCTTCCTTCTGCTGAAGCTATACTTTTATATTCATCCGATTCTCTCAATTACACCCAGTAATTTTCCTCCAATTTTTTCGATATTTCATATAATATTTAAAACAGCAAAGGCGGAACTAGTGACGGGGCAGTTGGTGCCATGACAGAGCCGCCCCACGGCCAATGACTGTTACGCCACTGTAAATACCTTCTTCGTTTTTGCACTTGTTCCGTGATGAAATTTTTTAAATTATAACCTTTTTTTACTTTTGTGAGTACTACTTACGATATTATACAGTGTGTTGTAATGGCTGTTCAAAAGCAGAAAACTATATTGATTGAAATGACATTTTTACTTCCAACTTTTTACAACAATGTGACTAAGATAAACTAAGAATTTTTTTTGTGAGCCTGAGGAAAATAGTCGGTAATTGTAATGCATGATCCCTAAAAATACTTTCACCATTATTTTTAGAGGCATCGAGGAGAGGCAGGAAAAACAAAAAATTTGTTCAAGGATAAAGGATGTGAAAGAAGTATTACTCAACATGGTAGTTACTAGTTTCCGAAGTCATCAAATTCGATTTTGATGGTAATTTTGCGATTTATCTCTTTGTGGCTCAACCAAAGATGGTTCCAATCGTTGAAGAAATGTTAGTACGATGATAATTTAATTAGAACCTTTACTGGAGTACCTCAACGAGGTCGGATCCAAAAGCTGCCACTTCAACAGAATTCAGCAATTTCGAAGACTTATAAATTCACCACAATGCTAAAAAACACTAGAAACATGTCTAAAATAGTAATTTTTGCGACGCTTTAGGCCATTTATCAAAGAACTATCAGAGGGTAGAGAATTTGAAATATTCATATAAAATCCACCCACACGGACGCGATAATACCCAATGACTCATTCCACCATCAAAAACACAAAACAGTAGCACTACACAACTATTGCAACAGAGCAATCAACATATTAAATGACAACAACCAAAGAACAACAGAAATTAACAAAATCAAACAAATAGCCATTAACAACAAATACCAACCACAAACAGTAGACAGAATAATTAACAAATTAATACAACAAAAAAGTACAGACAGAACCAACAACCACAAAAACCGACAAATACGCAGGAACAATACTATGTATAGGGGCATACACCAACAAAATATAGAAAATATTCACCCAATACAACATAAAACTCGGAATCAGAAACAGACTCCATCTGATCAAACAAACAAGCGATGACAAAACAGAAACAAAGGACGGGAACAATAGCAACGGAGTATACAGACTGGACTGCAAACACTGTGACATGACCTACATAGGCGAGACAGGCAGGAAATTCACAACTAGAATAAAAGAATAAAAATCACAGAAGCTAAAAGATGACAAATCACTTTTTGGGAAACACTGCAACGACCAAGTTGACAGAAAAATACAAAATCCTACAGATACAAAACAACACAACAAAAAGTAAACTGAAAGAACAACTTGAGATACTAAAGGCAAAAACAAAACAAAACAACCTAATAAACACAACTAACTTCCATAACGAGAACCTATTCTAATTAATAACATAAGACTCACTGATTGGACAGACTACACAACCAGAGACAACCAATAGGAACATACCAAATAGGTTTACCATATGGTACTACAGATCACTATAAGTACACGACGAGAAAGAGAAATGTGTTAGGGTACTTCACTGAAGATGGTATAACAGCCGAAAGCGCTCTGGACTACAGAAGAGAGAAATTGTGAATTGGGACACCCTACATACAGAATGGGTCAATACCTTCTTATCTCGTGTCCACATTTCTTTCACAATCAGGCGCTGTAAGGAGACGACGTTTACAAACTTAATTCTGATCAGTTTACAAGTGCACTTATGTTATTGACAATTCATAACTGACTTTCAGTTGCTCCTTGAGAATGCCTCTGAAGTGGTAACCGAGTACTCTATACCGGATTTCAGTTATGTGGGTTTTTAACTTCTTATCCCCAGCTGAAACATTTCTGATTCTGAGTCATTTCAATCTTGTAATGGAATTGGTCCTCACTAGTTTTAGATTACTCTGTGAGAATCTTTACATAGTGACAAAATTATACATATTACAAAATTTTTACTAGGATAACCTTATTCCCCGTGCTCAGTGCTGTATGGAGTCTCATGTATTTATGTGTTGTAGCGTCGAAATGTGATCAAAATTCACATCTCGACTTGGGGCAATGTAAACGTAAAACCTGAAAGAAAAATCGTCCGTACCGCAAAAAAGTTTCAAATTTGAAGCCCAAAATGGTCACTTCTGAAAAATGACCCACACCGGTTTTAGAAGCAACGATTTTCAGCTCTCGTCTGAAAGATATTTCCATGACTACAAACAGGGTTGTGCCTTCTACAAATTATAAATGTAAATTAAAAAAAGTAAGAATTTCGAATAAGATATATTAAAAATAGTAAAGGAGGGAAGGGGACGAACGATACCAATGTTATCAAAGTAATTTTTGACTTCATGGATTCTTTCAGACTTCTGACACGCTTATAACTTTTTAAAACGATTTTTACATACTACTCTATCAAGCATTTTTTGCAGCAAAATGTAAATACTATTTCTTTACATTTTTGGCTAAAAACAGACAAAAAGAGAATATGGAATCAATCAAACTCCAAAAATGAAGGGATCTGGTTGGCCAAGTGGATAGCGCGCTGGTCTCAGAATCCGGAGGTCCCGGGTTCGAGCCCACGTAGCAACTCGCTACATTTCGACCTAGACCGGTTTTCGGCAAGATGGGAAGAGGGCTAAAACAGCCCTAACAGCCTCCCCGATGTCTCCGAGGTAATGCTCGGAAGGGGCGGATTCCAGGATTCGGGTTGAGAGCCAAAATTAGAAAAGAGAAACTCCGAAAATGAAAATGAACTATTAGGGAACACCGGGACTATATTCGTTTTCTGATATTGGGGGACTCGATTCCAGTTCTGCGGCGTTAATTCTGAATCAGCCATAAGCAAATTCATGATCCTTCTACCAACTTGTTCAAGACAAATGGTTTTGGGAAAGTTTCTATCAAAACAAGGAACTTCTAACGGACCTTTTATTAAAATGAAGAACATTCTGGGGAGAGAGAGCCAATCCATCGGCTATGCTGCCAGCTAGGCAAGATCAAGCTTTCTATGTGTACTAAAAATTTATACTGCAGTGAACCGCTGTCTGGCGGAACTCAATGCAAACAATGCGAAAACAGAATACTGGAGGAAACTAACGTTAGCTCATTAGTCAATTCACCATGAACCGGTTTTTGTTACCAGTAACACCACCAATAACAGTAAGACACATTCTCAATATACACGTGTCCGTGACTTGGCCCTTCCACCGAAGAAAAACCAAAAATGTAACTGAAAATAGATCTATTGCCGATGACAGTATTACTGAGATGAAACATTCCATAGATTCGGTATTTTGACAACCTCAAAAATTCGACCCCACTGAATCCTGAAGCAACGCAAGCCAGTTAAAAGAAACAGTTAAAAAAACAGCGCATAATAGGTAACAATTTCGGTCACTCAATACATTAGCAATGATACCACTATGTGTCTCAGTGTCAAACCGTCTAATTAACGTGTCAATATACGCTATTGTTTCATCGCGAACTTGGGTGTTCTAGTTCCAACCTGTTTCAATAGATAAGCGTTTGGTCGATATCTTGGAAGTGCTTTTCACAATGATTACTCGCCTGAAAAGTTATCCCTGTACAATGTAGACTGCAGTGGTAAAATATTTCATGTTCTTAAGAGGCTAAGAAGCCTACATAAAAAACAATGATTTCAAGTTTATTAGTATTTGATGTAAATTCTCAGTTGAGGTATGTCGAACGCGAATTTATTTTCTTTTACGAATGGGAGAGGGCTAGGAACACTACTTTCCCTCATTTGCTTTAACAAAATTGTCACAAGCCTTTTGTTTAGCGAAGGTAAAACTTCAATTGGGGGGGGGGGGAGTGTCGTATACTCGTATTAAAACTTCGTATTCTTTCATTGGGGGTGGGGAGAGCCTTGTATACCGGAGTTAGAATTTTGTACCGGGGTCAAAACCTATGATTTTACTGAAAGGTGAACCAAGATATAGGAGAAGTAATGACATCCCCCTTTTACAATTACGGCTCAGGGATCCTTCCTCTACTTCATTACCACCGGCGAGAGGGGAAACATCCACAAAAATTCAGAATTTCGAAATTAAAGTCGCCACAGATAATCAATTCGATACTTCCAACATCTTCGACTTCAATTACAGCCGATCATACCATACGAGTAACAAAACTTCTAGACCCTTGGGATTTTAACGAAAATCTTCCCTCTCCACCAAACACGTTCCGATTGCCAATTAACGCCTAATGAGCTCGAACGAGAAGAAAACAGGCAAAACAGCGAATAGTTTAATTACGTCTATCTTCTTCCATTAAAACCTTCATACTGAGAGATCATCTGTATTTTACACTTTAATAGTTACACTCGGATACCCTCGAACAGTTCACTGACCCAGATTCAAATGCAAATCTTCGCACCAAAACTTTGTAATACATTACGAAAGCCTAGTTTCGTCGCTAAAAAATAATATATCCTAAAGCGTACTTCGGTGTTTCTGTGCTAATAAAAATTATGCTCCACGGGTCAAATATACTGCGTTAAAAAACAGAATACCACGTTCCTAGATCGAACTTTTTCGATCATCGAATGCGTTTGAAACATATTTTCTGAAACTACACGAACTGGGTGTTTCAACCAAGTTGATTCGTAGAGGCCGATGCATCCCCACGATTTCTGTCTTAAGGAACTAATCGTCAAGCAAGCATTTTTCTCGTTTCAAACTAATCATTCAGCAAAGTAAAGCAGAACTGTCTCAGAACAGGCCAACATCATGTGAATTGGTGAAGCATTCGTAAAAAAGTTACCACAATACGGAGGGGGGGGGGGGTGTGTTGAGAGTTGAACAGCGCTAAGCTTAGAAAACCCTGGCTTCAAAACTTTCTCGTATTAACTCGTTCAGACTAAACGCTTTCTGATACGGTTAACCTATCTTAGTTTCTAGTCAAATACTGCCTTTTCTTTGTAAACCATCCTAGAAGTTTTCCTGCAGTTCCAACAGATTTATGCAAGATGAACGAAAAATTTTTGGGAAAACTTAAATACGGTACAACTGTTTGAATGATCGCGCATTAACAGCAGTCTCCCCTATTCAAGACGCCGCACCGTTTTCAAACAGGAAAGGGGAAAAGTCGCATCTCAATTTTTTTTTTCAGTTCATCTTACTTTACATAAAATTTAGCTTTCAAGAAAAACATCAACAAAAAGTTTCTTATAAGGGGGGAGCAAAGCAAAACCCATAAAGGATACACGTTCAATAACTCTTAGATACATAGCCTCCTCCCAACGACAGGAAAAAGAACCTGATCGAGCTGCCTACACAGCAACCAAATTTGACTCAGCGATAACTCGACAACATACTCGTATTCAATCACCGACAGTTTTCACCGATTTTTCAGATACATTATGCAGTTTTGATCGGTACGACCAATCACTGAATGGTATGATGAAAAATAAACGAAAATACTTAATGATTAAATCTATGACTGACTCGTCATTGTTTCAAATTTAAAGCGAACAGACATGAAAACAAACTTATACAGAAACGGAAAGGTGCTTCTCCCTACCTCAATATCAAAAAGAAACGAAGCTGAAAATTAAGATCCCTGATCTGGGAATCATAATCTCTCTCACTCTGTATTGAGACTCGGAATCAAAGTAGCTGACACCAGCGGATGTTTTGTGAACTCTCATTGAGTGATCATGGAGAAAAAACACTCAATTTTGAAGCGCTCTTAAATGGAAAAAATCACTTAAAAATGCACGTTACCTCCGGAGGTTACTTACGTGCAATTTTAAGTGGTTTTTTATTTATTTATTTAAGGGCACTTAAAAAATTAAGTGTTGTCTGAAGATACGACTGTCGTTTCTTACTCACCGCACTTTTATTAATGCAGTTACCTGACATATTAAATTGTTAATCGTAAGTTCGAATATGTAGCACCCTGCAGTTCAAATTTGAAGCACGTCCGTCATTTCTTTATTTTATAATTATTTTTTGAAAAACCCCTATTCCCCATTTACAGCAATGTTATTTCCCTCCATGGTCACTCAACCTTTTATTAGGAGGTGCATATTAGCGTTCCTACATTCCGTTCCACATCCCAATACCTCGTCGAGAATGTTTTGATTCCTGTGCCAAACAGCAACATAGCAACACATCAGGGTGGAAGGTTGGTAGACAGGCAGATAAGCTGACATTCACAGACACGACAGCGAAAGCGCGTGTCAGCGAAAAGTTGGACAGTAGCCGGGGTGTAAACAGCCCTGCTGCATATTTAAAAAGAGGAAACTGCTTGAGCGATTTCTCAAAAGTTTAATTCACTTTCGTGGGAAAGAAGAGGTCTACAGGCATCGCGTTTGTAACATACGATTCTGTCACAGACGGACAGTCCGCCCTTCATGGAACTAAGCATAAGCAATACTCATCAGATTGGCGAGAATATTAGTCAGTATGCGACAACAGAACAACCACCCCCTCAATTAGACGTTCTAATTTTAAATTTCTCAATACATTTTTTCTTTTTAAACACTGATGCACAACTTTTATTAGATTATACCTAGAAATCACTATTCGATCCTCACATTATTTCGAATTCTCTTTGAGAGTCAACTGTACACGTCTGCCTCAATTATTTCCGGTTGGTAGGAGCAGCAGGAAGGGAACAAAGAATCAATTTTCTATGAAAATCTCATTCCAAAATTCGCCGGCAGATCAGTTGATTCCTATTACGATTAATTCACATTCTGCTGAGGATATTCAAGAATAAGTCTTTTTCAACACTTATCAAGACTATGTAAGGTTTATTCCGGCTCGACTAGGTCAAAACTAATCTAGACGATATTTACGATTGGTCCAGATACATTTATTCACTTGTACGAATTCATTCAGTTCTTAAGACTCGACATAACTTGCTCAGAACTCTTTCAAGACTTCCTCGAACTTAGGTCAAACTTATCAAAACTCATTTAGCAACTACATTCGAGCACATTCAAGGATCAACTGGACACTCTTAAGATACCTTACGACACATACGGACTACGTTAAGACTGGTCACGACTGAATTTTACATGTGTTAGAACTCATTATAACCATGGACATAATCAGAATAGAATGCCGGTAACATTCACCTTTTGTTAAACCGAAGTAGGAACAATCAAAACGACTTCATCACTGAGCGAAATGGAATCGAACCGGAACAACTCAACTTTACCACGTTCAAACGGAACTTCACAGTTTACAGAAGCTGTTTCAAAAACACCAACATACCTAAGGTGACCTCACCCCCAACACAAAAAAAATGAATAAATAAAAATAAACAGGAAAATCCAGAGCTGGTAACATGAGCAAAATAACAATACTATCACCCCACCCCTCAGTTTTTGTTTTCTAATCAATTTCAAAAATTTCCGTCAACCGGCAAAATCCACTTTTCAGTAGGCAAAACCAAGCCGCTCCCCGCATCAAAAAATCGTCGTCCTTGTTCAAAGTTTTCATCCGAAAATGACTGAAAATAATGGACACTCCGGAGGAAACTTTCAACAGAACCATTGAATTTCTGATTAAGGTAGAAGAAAATTATCATTTTTAAACTATTCAGCGATCGAAAACGGCAGATCTAGCGGGGACGAAACTATGGGGGGGGGTGCTGGACACCCCCATCCATAATTTGGCAGTCGGCAAATTTTCAAACTGTTCATTTGAATTTTTTCATTTCATATAAGGTTTTTCTTCTCTTTAAATTAAAAAATATCCAATATTTTGATTAAAAGATTGGCAAATTTTCAATTTTTAAAAATTTTAGCAGCAAATTCTTAGTTTTCAAAGGCAAATATTTCTTTTACCCCTCTCCAAATTGAAAATCCAATTTCGTTTCTGAAAATAGAGGACTCCTGTCAGAGACTAGTCAGTCAAAAGCCGAAGGTTTCAAGGTTATCTGAAAGGCTGAAACAAAGCTCAAATGTTGAAGACATGTCGAAAACTGAAATGAATTTCGAATTTCAATGACTATTCTGTTTTTACTAGATTCACTATTTGACCTAGAGACTGAAATTTGAGAAAGTTGACATTTTATCAAAATATAAAAGTTGAAAGTAAAAGAGTTTTTCAATGTCACGAGTTGAATTTGATAACAACAAAATGTTATATTCTTTAATTTACGAGCTTTGGTCCTGGTGAATATAGGAGGCTGAAACAGAAGTCAAAACTCTTCCCATAAGAACGAAAGGGCGCTTGTGGCACGGACTCCCCTAATCCAATCGACTTCAAACTTTTTTTTTTAATAAATAAATAAATTAATTAATTAATGTATTTATTTTATTGGAACTAATTTAAGAGACGAATCAGAGGACATTTTAAACAAATACCACCAAGAGTAAATAACAACCACCTTGATGTGTGAAGGAAGTTGTGTGTTCCTCTCAAGTATTCCTAATATTCTTTCAGCTTACCCTCCCATAGAGTATGCTCATGTGTGCAAATCTGCATTTGCAGGGACGACACTATGGGTGGGGGGGGGAGGCCCTCTAATAATTTAGCAGTCGGCAAAAGAACGTTTGTTTATTATTATTATTTATTTTTTTCAATTAAAAATATTTTGATTAAAAAATCGGCAAATTTTTTAATTGAAAAAAATTTCTGCCTGTAAATTTTTAGTTTTCAAAAAATATTTGTCGGAAAATTTTCCTTCTTCACCCCCCCCCCCCAACTGAAAATCCAGTTTCGCCTCTGAACTCCGGTAAAATTTCAGCTCGTCCCGATAAAAAACTGAATTTTGTTGGCATAAAAGTTGAGATCCACGACTTACGAGAGGTTGAGGATAGGAAGGCCCTGGAACTGAGTGAAACTAAAAGAACTCACAACTTTGAACCGAAACCATCTCGAAAGTGGAATCTGGAACGCAACTGAACCGAAACGATTCAAAAGTTCTCAATTCGGAATAAAACCTAACTGAAAGACAAACAGTTTTCAAATCCTATGTATGAAACGAAACCGAACCAGAAGTAACTTCATCCTCAATTTTCAACTCGGAATAAAACTGTTCAGAAATCAAGATCAACTTCGAAATTTTCAATCAAAAATGGAATTGAACCGAGATGACACAAAGTTCAAAGGGGACCTATATTATTTGGTTAATATTCATTCAGATTAAGCTGACTTATGTGACTCAATGAAGCTCTTCCAGGGTCATTCAGACTGCGGAAGGCCCAACATTCATTCACAGCACGTCAAGATTTGTCAAAATTAATATAGACTTCCTGAATATCTCGGTGATCTTCAAATGACTCACGCCAGACTCTTCTAGGGCTTACCCGAAATCTACTAATACTCATTTTCATCCCAACTCTTAGACGCCTCATTCAGATTCTCTAGAAGCTCGCATCAAGGCAGATTTTCTAAAAACTTTACCAAACTAGGCTAATTTTATTACGACTTATTCAAACTGTTTCACATATAGCCTCACCAAATACTTTTTAGCCTAAAACTTATTCGAACTCCTGGAAGACTTCACAAAACTTAATCAATCTATCTCATTATCACCTATGTTATCTTCAAACTACATCGAATCATGCCTTGATAGAAAAACGAAATCACTGTAATAGAATCATCATCAGATTCGTCCCTCTGGTCACTGATGCGATACTCGAATAGGTAGTTTTCGGGGCCAGAGGTGCGGTATGTGGGTATTAATTTAGCATGCGTGCACTACTCGGTCTATTGACATTGAATGATATGCTACGCTGAATCATCGAAGATTTGCAAATGCTCCAATATTTTCCACCACTACGTAGGACACCTCTCAACAAACGATAGATAATTTACAAGCTGCATCGAACGACATTACATTTTCTGAGTAAAACGTGTTCTATCATCTATCCGACACTAAAAACGTTCCGAACTAGAGGAAGTAAGTTTCCACTCGTTTTACCAAGTCGCTCAATTTTATCAGTTCCAGTTCATTTGAAATGTACATCAATCTGTGAGCTTCCAAATATCGTTATTTTCGTCACGTAAAATACTCACACTTCAAAAGCTGAGAGCAAACAAGAAATCACATTTACTAGTTAGCATAGTCTGTTACTGCCTCTTGTATAGGTATAATAACAAGGAGATAGAGGGACAGACTAAGTTAATTGATAACTCGACTGGACAATGTACTGACCCACCCACCTATAAAGTCTTAGGACCAGTTGTACAATCGTGAGTTGACCATCATGTTAACTCACTGTTTCGACCAGTCAACTCGCCGAATTCGGTGAGTTAACGATAACTCACGATTGCACAACTGGCTCTTAACTCTCGGTTTCTCTTTGCACCAAGCGTTTTCTTTTGTACAAATTCAGATACCCACAGAGTCAACCCGATACAAGAAACCCAATCCGTTTTCATTACAGAACATTACAACCATCGTTTGGTCTTATCGATCCGGCTCTGTATATACCGAAACGCAACCACCGAAATAGCGAATAAAAAAGACACTAACCGTAATTTTGACTATCATCACTATGAGAAGGACCCGGTCTGGATAGATCCGTCTCATCAATTTCTTCTTCTTCGTCTTCTATCGTCATCTCTTCGACGCTGTCGTCGTAGCCAGCTTCTCCGTCCGAATTCTGTCTGTCGTCAAACTTTGGTTCTTGTTTCGGCACCACCGGTAAGTCATTGGTCTTATTGGAATTGGTCGTACTACTGTTACCCGAATCGGTAGAACGTGTTTCGTTATCGGTTACTTTTTCCGAATTCTCGGTCTTAACACTATTTAAATTCATAGACGCCAAGGCGTTTGTGTTACTGCTGGACACCGAATTCGTTACGGTGTCATGCAAAGGATCGCCGTTGCCGCCGCCGGCTACTTCGTCTTGATGATTTTCCACTATAGTCGTGGTCGTGGTCGTTGTCGCCGTCGTCGTCATTGTTCCACCGGTATCCTCGACACTGGACATCGGGTGCTGCTGTTTTCTTCGTTTTCGCGTCGTCGGTGATAAGCTTCCGTCGCGTCTCGTAGGTGACGTCGTTGATCTATAATTCGGGCTCGAGTATTTCTGATTCCACGAATTCTCCGAACTCGTGTTCACTACCGTATTCGCGGGAGGTGACCGCGTTCTGGCGTTATGATTAGGAATCTGCGAGGTGGTGCACTTACGTTCGTAACGTTTCACGAGACGCTCCTCGAAATCTTTCGTTTCGGGGTTCAGGCCGGCGCTCTCGGTCAGCCCTTTGATTTGCAGCGATTCGGCCGCTTTCAAAAAGGTACACAGCTGCTCCTGCGAGATATTCACCTCGCCTCGGTACATATAATCTAACATAGCTTTCAGTTCTTGAAATTTTATGTCTTTTAGAATTAGGATCGGGTGCTTTTCATGATGCGAGCTGAGCAAGACCTGTTGGAAACAAAACAACGATTAATAACCAAAGCCGGATATACGTTATTACGTTAAAATCGAATACGATCTATAAGTCGCATTATCGACTTTTAGTGAGACGAGTCCACGGTTCCGTTAACACGAAACGTTTGAACATGGCTCACGCGTTTGTACAACCGAGAAAGAGAATCACGGTTCTGTTTTGGAAAATGCGGCGTCTCGAACATCTGCACCACCACTCGACACAATTGCCAACGAACAAACGAGCGGCAGCGAAACCTTTCCTCACTATTCTCATTTACTCGTAATTCGTTTTCATAATTATCGAAACGATTGAAAACAATTTCCGAGTTTGAAACTCGACTATTACGAATCGAGAAACTGACCACCAAAAAAGAAAGTCTCTGCGCCAATGCTGGCTGTAATGCCATCGACATTCACTTCATTCAATTTCGTAAGACTTGAACAACTGACTACTCGATCCCGAGATTTTACAGTCACATTCGTGGTCTTCGACTAGCTATCACCTCACGAACACAAATCACTCGGCACTTTGTATTCATTTCCATCTTTCTGATCCTGTAATATCCTCGCATTTCTTCATCACACTATTGCAGCCAACTGTCAATTTGCGATCTCAAACAAACGCACTCGCTGGAAAAACAATATCCGTACCAAGTAAGTTTCGTTTCGCTTCGTCAGACAACCTGAAATGTTCGCGTTACTTATTTCCCACCAAAGGATCAATTACGTTGAAAATTGCATTTCCCCCGAAAATGGTGGCAGATTTTCCGATCGCGACGCATTTTCTGGCCGACAGGACGCTTAGGTCGAATTATAAAGTTTGGAAATTACTTACTCCGAGGTAAGGACTGCAAGCGGATAGAACTACTTTGTGAGCTTTTAAATATTGTCCCTCGGCAGCCAAAGTACAATCTACGAGTGTTCCACTTTCTAAAAGACTATCGAACACGGAAATCAATGTACGTTGGTGATTGTTCCATCTTAAACAGAACTGCTGGTTAGCAGCCATCACAGTAATTAATTAAATCTACAACTAGTTTCTGTTTGTACTTTGAGAAAAATAATATTCTGTTTGTTATTTTTACGAACGAAAACAAAAATAGAAACGCACGGCCGCCATTATAAATTCATGACGTACACTTGACACCGATCAACACTACACAGCAACGGAAGCCCGTAAATAAAGTAGTTCACTTCTTCTTCCACTGGTTACTGTGGAATCGGTTCGGAGATCCCGTTTCTATTTTCTAGTCACAGCGGTGGTGGGCAAGAAACAAGACAATTCGTCAGGGGAAAAGGGCGAACGATGTTAAAAATAAAACTCCGCGTGGAGCGCTGCCGGTGCTTTTTGTTTTCCGTTTTTCTTGCCACCGCCATATCGTTATGCCACAACCTATTCACTGTACTTGAGAGCTCATGTTGCTGCAAACTGCAATCTGCACGGTGTATTTACTTTTACAACTCGGCTACGTTCGACTACAGATAGCCATACATCCGGTCCAGATCACGAACATTTTCCATTTTTGGCAAAGCTGTTCTATCAATTTAAAATAATCGTAGTAATAACTTGTAATGGCTAATTTTCTTATTTTATAATTTATATTTCGTTAGTGCAATCAAACACTGTTAAACGTAACAGAACCAACCAACATTTTTTGACAAGTGAGTTATTAGTAACGTTAGAAAGAGTGTAAAATGCAGAATTTTTCAAATCAGGCCCCCCGATTCAAAAATGTGTACTCACGTTGAAAAAAGCTTATCAGTAAACACTGTGTCATATAGTTTCTACGTGGCTCTTCAACTTCGAATCACGTGTTCTAAAAAAAAAACAGATCTTGCTGGTTGGTTCTGTTACGCATAACAGCGTCTAATTACTGACAATTGAGTATAAATTACTAGAATTCGAATTTCAGAACTCAGCAAATCGAAAAATGAAAATCAAAACTGACCTGCGATTTAATGCGATATCGTGATATGTAATGTATAAGCGTCTTCTAACATAAATTGACACGTGCTTTTATTGTTGGATATTCCAGGAGGAGCGAAGTTTGTAGAACTTTTTTTTTTTTTTTAAACGAACCTCTTTTTTGGTTCGAAAACAATAATGTGGGAAAAAATAAAGATTTTAAAAATTGAAAAGAGAGATACCTGAAAAAACACGGTTTTGAAACTTTTTTTTTTAAATGTATTCTCAGACAAGGATAAACAAGATTATTTTTTAGTAACAATCAGTCAGATAAAAAGATCAGAAAGGTCACAATCTCAAGATATATCAGACCGCTGTTTCTGGTGATCTCGGATCTTTCATCGAGGTAATCTTAAGATCGCAGCAATCTAGGATAAGAAAGATCACGGTTTAAGATATTAAAAAATCTTGTTAAATTGTAACCTCTAGAGATTAAAAAGATCGGAGAAATCAAAAGATCGCTATCTGTTTGTGATCTATGACCTCTGGATTTGACAATGTGATCTTTTTCGAATTTTCAAGTGATCTTAGATCAGTAAATTGTCGATAATATTCTACCCATCTCTATGTGATCAGATAAAAGTTTTAATAATTTTAACTCCAATGTTAAAAAGAAAAAAAACAACAAAACTTCGTATTTATATTAAGTTGATTGTTATTCAACTTTTAATGAGTGCTATTTCGGCTTCAGATCTGAGCTACTCAGCGAAAAACTCAAGTTAAAAAACGTTCGAACTTAATCTTTCTTTGAAAATAATATTCTCATGATATTGCGCGTGCTTTTTCCACATTATCTGTCTCAGAATTGTTTCTCTAATATCCCTCTATAATTTCTAACAATTTTTGCCAAAATGTTTGAACTTACTCGGCTTTTTCGGTACGGGCATATTCAGTTTTAGTCGTCACTAAAAAATTACGCTCTAGTTTTGGACGTTGATTTTTCATTTTGATAATTTCATACAGATATGAATTTCGGGTAAATTATCTAGTATCTGCAAAAAAATATAAAGATCAACAAAATTTGCCAAAAATTAAGGAATACTAAAAAAAAAAAAAAAAAAATCAGTACTTTAGGATTAAAAATTAACCGAAACTCAAATTAGAAAAAAGTAAATTTAAAATATGCAATCTGGTTTAGTATCGGTTTCAGTCAAAATTTATTTTTGAGTAGGAAACAGTTCTGATAACAGTCACCAAGCTTCCATGGATAATTTGAGTTTGAATGTGGACAGGTACCTATGGAATGACAAATTCGCGCTTATATTCGAGGCACTCAATTTTTTTTTTAATTTTCAAATCTCTGCATTTACTCAGTTCTCTTATTCGGTTTGAACGCCCATTTTTTTCAGATTTTAATTAACATGCATTATTTGGACCTTTTTATTTTATTTTATTTTTTATTTTATTATTATTGAGCCACGGAGCTACACTCTCGAGCTATGGGCTCGGGAAAAGTTGTTCTCTGTACGTCGCGAATTATTTTAGTTTTACAAAAGTTAACGTCTAACCCAGTGAGATTGAGATACATTTTTCCAAACGAGCATTAATTTTCCTATAGTTCACTTATGTAGACATTGCTTCACAAATAACAAATTGTATTTTAGTTATATAATACTACATATTTGCGAACAACAACTAAAAATCATTACCAGAACTTGTCAGTGGTAAATGACATACCGCAGGTGTAAAATCCATTCACGCTGTAAAACAATTCAGTGCCAATAGAAATATGTATTTTTCAAGTTCTTTAAGATGCAGGTGCAGATTTAAAATAGATTGACACGATGATCTCTCATAAATTTGTTCTCAAATTGAAGTTCATACAGGTACTTTTCATTGGAAATTTCATTTCTATACAGCTTTTCATCTTCATTTGTTATTCAAACTCGCCACCAGGCATATCCTTAATACCTAATTAGTCCACATCTGACAACATTCAGGAACTTCTACGAATATAGAATACTACACGTGCACAAAAAAAGTCATTATTCAATTTTTTTTTTTTTATCATATAAAATACAAGAGAAATAAATAATTTAGAACTTTCGAACTCAGTTGATTAGTTGCTTGTGAGTGTTTATAATATGAAACGTAACCGTGCTTCGTTGAGTGTATTTTTTCCCACAATATTCGCACGGAAATTGAGGTTCTTTTCCGCATTCGTATTTTATGTGACGATAAACATTCGATTTATACTTATAAGAGTGGCCGCATTTATTAGGACATTGATAATATTCCGATTTCGTCGAAATTTGGTTCATATTCCATGAACACGAAGCCATCCGATAGAACCCTGAAAACAAAATTTTTGTAAATATGCTCTACCGTAATCCAGTCATTGAAAACCACGTGTAACAATACGAACTACTAAAACAAAAAAACTCAACACGACTAACTTCTCTTTCTTCCACAGTGAAAATGCAAAAATTTTTCTACAGTTTTAGTCTCTAAATTATTTGGGCAACGAATGCAACAATAATTATTTCTTTTACAGACTAATGTTGTGGAACAATCAACAAATCTTATATCTAGTTTACATTTGTCCAGTTTAAAATCTCTGAGGGCTAGTTGCATAGTCATCGATCAAACCAAGTTCAGGACTTGATCAGAGTTTAAACATCCAATACTCATTGTCGGCTAACAAATGTAGATCACAATTCAAAACAGACGTGAAGCTATTTTAAGTAGCTCTGACGGGGTTTCAAGTAGATAATTAACAACAACACAACCTAACAAAATGATACCAATTGTGAGAGGTAGAGAGAGCGACAAGCACCAACTACCTAATCACTCTGGTTCTGTTCGTATAACACGACAACCCCGAAGGATGACCTCCTTTTCAGAGGGTAACTAAAGGGTCCACGGCATGTAAAAGAAAAAATGCATTCAGTTTGATTTTTGTGCTTAGTTTGAAAAATATGTTATTTAAGGCATAACGATACAAATCTTCAAGGAGCTTTAAAAAAAATCAAATTGAGTTAAATTACAATTATTCTGGTATTACATAGGTAATTTCTAAAATAAATTGAAGAGCGATTTTTCATAATTTTCTTAAAAAATTGTTTTTTTGAAATACCCGTCCAGGTACCCATCAGTGCCTTAAGTTAGAGCAGCCTAATCTTAACCAATCTACTACACCACGTTACCGACATCGTACATATCCACTGATTTTTTGGGGCTCACAGATTACTACTGACCAGAACACCTAAAATCAAAACCGACACTTGCTAAAAAAATAATAAAAGGAAAAAAGTGGAAAACAAGGTTAGGGCATCAGCTGATAAGCAAGAAAACTACTACTAGATGGTCATGATGAGAAAATCTGAGAAACAAAGTATATTCGTTGTAAAATCAGCTGTGATATATATACTGAGAATCAAAACTGCCAGCTTTGATTCTCAGTGTATAGTATATCACAAAAGATTTTACAAAGAATACCTTGTTTCTCAGAGATTTTATTGTAATGACTATCTTGTAGGACTCTTTTAGCTAGCGCCCTAACCTTGTTTACCATTTGTTTAATCCAGTGTAGTATAGTATATTTTCGTTTTAAAACACATTCCATTACTACACTTTTCTTCACGTTTCACATCGACTTCAGAACAATTTTCACGATGCAACGGCCAAGTGAGAATCTAAAGTGACTCTTGCCACATGTCCCCTTCAATTTACGCGACTGCAACCATTCTCGCACAGTCGTTTCCCAATAAACGCTAGATACATAACACACATTCACGGCGCAGCAAGAGATAATGCACCTGCGTACAGTGTTTTGCTTATTTGCGCACTTGGAGTAAAATGGGGAGTGTCGGTTTTTTATGCTAACTTCTTCATATCCAGCTGGAAGATTTTTGTTTTCTAATAAATTGATTTTTTGGAGGAGGCTGGTTCTGGAAAAATTACTCTTCAATTTTGATGAACAGCTTCATCTTGTAATGTAGGTAGATTATTCAACTGGCTTTGCTGGACCCGTATGATTTGACTGAGGAAGCATCCTGCAAATCTTATTAATGGAGGCGTATTCGAGAATGAAGAGTGATGCTTTCCTCCAAACGATTTTAAAAAAAATGTCCTGGCTAAAAAATTATAAGCCATTGGCACAAGAATTTGAGGGAAGGACTTTTTCTTGGCTAGCAAATTTTTCAACTGACATGATCGACATTTTCACGTCAGAAAAATTTCAACTCTCCGGAAGAGTCGCTTTAGGGCGCCTCTGGGCATTGCATAAAATGAAAATTAATATTTTGAACTAAAAAAAAAAAAAAAAAAAAAAAAACGGCGCAAGTATCAACTTTATCTGTTTTCATTTATTATGAATACACAATAATTATTGTTTTTCGGTACAAGAATGAACTCCTGAAACTTTCGAGGCCTGCTTAACTAAGTACATAAAATAATAAAACATTTAATGGATTCCTTTATTGTTACAGTAATCAAACTTTTACACAATCCACTGAATGGACATCCAGTTTGAAGATAAAGAAAAATAATTACATATTGATAATATCACATTAATTTAATCAAGCAAACAAAATAACTGTCTTAATTGCAAAATATGTAACAGTTATTCTATCAGCTGACGATGTTTAACGACAGCGTGACTTTTCAAGCTATTTTTATACTTGAAAGCTTTTCCGCAATACATGCAGGAAAACTGAGGAGATATTCCACATTCGTACTTCAAATGATTTCTCAGGCTTTCTCGGTGTTTGTATTTCTTACCACAATTATTAGGACATACGTAGAAGTTGCATTCTTTTACAGCAGACCAAGTCATCCGTACTGGTCCAACATTTCGTGCCCTATCATTCTCCAAGCTCATAGATGCGCTGTATCCTGGGACAATTAGCAAGAAAATAATATTGATGTGCGTCAAGTAAGGTGATAAAGGAATCATTAAGGAAGAAAGAAAATAAATAGTTTTCCAATGTTACTATTTCATGGCAGGTTGCTACAATTAATCTAATATTGGAGTTATATAAGACTATCTCAACGAAATGGGTGATCTCGGAGTAACAAAATATTGAGAGACAGAATTTGAACCACCATCATACATTTTATGTTTGAAATTACACAAACATCCAGCAAGAATTGGTGACAGATATGAGCAAACAAAACAAGAAGTCCTAGAAATGGGTATAAGATGGGAATCTGGACTCTTAAGTGTAGATAAAACAGTGAAGGGATTTGCACCCTTGTTTGCTTTCATGCCATTAGGTACATGAACATTTCCTCTGAGCTGGGAGTAAGAGGAAAGTACGGAAGTCGCATGAACATTTATCACTCCATTAACTAATTAGGTCGCATTGAGAACAATAAAACAAACAACACTGAAGAAGTAAACAATTACTGGCACAAAACATGTAATTTAGGGATTCGCTATGATTTATATCGAAGAAGGAAAACAATCTAAAAATGTCCAATTTCTATTTTTAATCAAAGTACATTAGATACAAAAGGAAATTCGTCAAACTGAACACAAACTGAAAACATAATAATCTAAAAAAAATGAGGAATAAAGACAGTTTCCACAAGCATAGGTTTTATTGCGTAAAATTATTGAGGAATTTCCACCCTGAGTAATATACAAAAAATTGCCACCCCATCCCCTTAAATTAATTTTTTACGGTAGTTCAAGCCCTCAAAATCATTTTTTGCAAAAATATAGAAAATTATTACATGTAGGAAAAAAGCAAGAAAGATTTCGTATTCCTTGTCCGATTTCACAAAAGCAAGATCCTATACAATTTTTCCCCAACTGTCTCATGAATTTTGGAAATGGGACGGTCTAAAATGCATTGTCATGCATTAACACATGCCTTATTAGACAAAATGTGGAATTTTAGAGATTTTTTTGGTCTTGCCGACTTCAACAAACAGAAATGGCGCAAACACTTTCTGACGAGTTCCTTAAAACACTCATACCTATGCCCTCCCACGAATCTTTACGTTTCTCCTACCCCTACTCCTTAGGTACCACACACATTTGAAAAAGTGCTTTCTCTGGAATTTCATTTTTTTTTTTTTTTTTTTTTTTAAGGCAGCTGAAAAGCGGAATTTCTGAATTTTATAAGAGCAGTCAAAGGAACCGGCATATCAGCTGTGTAGGCTTCAAGGTCGCCGAACTGAATTTTCGAGTCAGTTCAATACTATATTCAAAATTATAGCATCTAAACGAAGGGAGGGAGAAGAAAAATACAGCACTATGCAATACAGATGTCATTAGAGGTCTGGTTGGCTGAGTGGATAGTGCGTTGGTCTCAGAATCCGGAGGTCCCGGGTTCGAGCCCACGTAGTAATTCGCCACAATTTTCGACCTAGGTGGTTTTTCGACCAGAAGGGAAGAGGGCTAAGACAGCCTTAACAGCCTCGCCGACGTCTTTGAAGTAATGCACGAAAGGGCGGATTCCAGGACTCGGGTGGAGAGCAAATTAGAAAAAGAGAATACAGATGTCATTCTAGACATTTTGAGAATCACTGAATTTATTTTTGACATTATTTTTACCCTAAAATGAAGATTGTGACTTAAAGGGAAGGGAGAGATAAAATGAAGATCACAACAGGAGCAATACGGGTATCATCTTAAACGTTTTCAAGCCCACTGAACTTGTTTTTGACATCGATTTCAAAGGAAATAATAACCAACAGTTCGCGACATTTTTGTATGAACCGATTCTGAGCTTTTTAACTTGCCGTAAAAATTTTGCTCAAGAAATGGGGGTGGAGGCAACTTCTTGTATGTTAATCAACCCTCCCCCCTCATTCAACCATTTTCCGCAGTAAGACGTTTGTTTGTGAAAACTAATTTTACTTCTTCTATACAGCTTTAATTTCCCAATATTACAATTCTGAAACAGGAACTATTGTAAACTTAAATTAGAATATTTTGTCATAAAGAAAAATTATACACATCATGTGTAACAAAGTAATACTGAAAATTTCGTGCACGTGCACACAAGCAGTTCATCATGCCAAAGATCATAGGCGCAAATAGCCGACCTGGAGTGGGGCGGAGGATTATAGAGGGCTGACTATCAAAATAATGCTGAAAATTCTTTCGCTCGTATAATTTGGGAGGGAGCTTTCGAAGGATCTGCGGGGGCTAAATTTTCCCCAAGCTCTCTTCACTATTTGCGCCTATGCCAAAGGCAAAAAAATATCAAAAACGTAAGAAGACGAAAAATCGTAAAAAAGATAAAGACATAATAAACACTTATGAAAAAAATTCATAAACAATGATACAACCAGTATAAAAAATAAATCACTATAAATTTAGCTCATATTCATAGAACAATGTTGCACCATAATATGCAATTCAAGATCTTGTTGGTCAGCGTATGTTTCGTTACAATACGTACAGATGAAGTTATTTAAACTCTGACAACCTACCAATAAGTGCCTACGAACTCCACGTTTATACTTGTATTTTTTGCCACATAGATTTGTGCAAATGTAGAATTCCCCTTCCTTTATATAAACGTACCGCGACTTTTTTCCACATTTCCTTGAAGTAGAATCTGTAAATAAATTGGAGGTTTTAATTATGCAAGTAAGAGTACACTTACATGAGCAACTATGTATAAGCTCATGGGTTTGTTGACCCATATTTTCCTGATTCACCATTCATTCTTTTGTACTGTTTATTTACAAAACTAGTGCATGTTAACAACGATTAGCGAATGTTACCTACCTTGTTGCATTACTTCTGGTTGATTAATAATATGGATACCGAATAGAATACTTACTCTAAAGAATAAGAAAAATCAATTGTGCATTCATTGTTATAATTTACATAAAAAATTTACGAGAAATAGCAAAATTATATCGACGGTTTTCAAGTCAAAACATAAATTTTTCTGCAAATGGAACATCAAACATGAGACGGGCTGTATAATAATGGACAATACATCGACTGTATAACAGACTCCGTACGAAACATCATTGTGAATCGCTGAAAGACTATGCTAAGCGACGTTGTTTACAATGTTTTTAGCGCTGTCTTTTAGCGATTCGCTGGCACTTAGTACAGACTACAGAGTGCCATACAACTGATGAAAAGCAACATAGGTACATAAATTACAAATTTCATATATATGATACACAATTATACAACAAAAATCAAAACCATGAATTATTGTAGGCTCTTCTGCGAACGAATACTAGGAATTTCTTACTTGTACTTGGCAATTCACACTTCTTATAATGGTATAGATAATAAGACATGTATCATAAGTACGCATAAATATTATAATCAAAAAAGTTAGTTAAATGAGTTTTCGTTATTTTATGATTTTAGAAAAGCTACTGGAACCACGAAGAACTTTTTCCCACTCATTTATCACAATCATTTTTTATTAGTAAAAAAGTAATTTTGCTGATACGGGGTTGGTTTCGGCTCAGAAGTACAAGTTGAGCTTTACTCTGTTCGGTGCAGGTCCGATCCCACTCAAAACCGGATCCAGTGCAAGAAATGTTCAAGACGTAGGAGGAAATATTCTAGCACCATTTTGAAAAATTCTCGCACACTTCGAGTATTTCGCACAAAGTCTTTAGACTACTCAAAAAGTAATAACAAAGTAATTTCTCGCGTTTAGTTTGTTTTGCTTGTGAAAAATCATTTCAGTATCATAGTATAAGTCCATGTTTCACACCGCAATGAGCTCGAAGTGTTGTGCGTTGACTAAATTTTTTAAAACATATATTACACTGAAATTGTGGCTCTTTACCGCATTCCAGTTTCAAATGGCGAGCCAATGCACTCTTGGATTTATACCTTCGGTTACAGTTGTTTGGACATGCGTACATCGATTCCGTAAATGACGAGTGACAAAACATTTTTGAAATTTTGGAATATCCTGAAATTACAAGAAAAATAAATTGTAAATCTCAACCAATAACGAAAGCATACCCACCAATGATACGATAATTTTCAGTCGAGTGACAACGAAAATAATTGGATTTTCTTTTCAACATATTTTATGACTTACGAGTATGATTACCAATAATCTGAACTTTTTCATCCGCCTTTCGTCCCACATTGAGCTAAAGCACAAGATGTTTCCCAACACGTGCGTAAGAAAATACAGGTATCATTTTTCTACTGGGTTTTAATGGATAGTAATAACAAAACAATGAATCAATAAATTATCATAAATTAAGAATACAACACTAAGTTTGGTCATAAGCGCAAACAGTCGACTTGCAGTGGCAGAGCTCATGGGGGCTGACAGGTATCCGAATCACGCTGTAAAGTCTTTCGTTCGCGTAATTTTTCATGTTTTATGGTTGGTGGGGTAAGGATTGGGAGGCTTAGTCCACAAGCCCCTCCGTCATTTGCGCCTACGAGATTGGTACAATAATCAGTAAGTTGATGCCGCCGAGAGAATAATTATCTATCTCGATGAAAAATAATTTATATATAAATACCTATAGAGGTCTAAACCAGACAAATAAATATGAACAGCACCTCCAAATGATAATATAACAAGGAAATATAACTTAGGTATTAAATACACGCGTATTTTGCGCAAGGTCCTTAAGATCCACAATTACAAGAACCTTCAAGTTCTTTTTGTTGAACATTTTGAAAAGCTTAATATTAGTTTCAAATTGGTAGTGAAAATGCTCTTAAATAGCTGCAGCCGAATTTCAAGGTATTTCTTATTCCTCCATGAGAAGGAAGATAATCAGACGGAAGGCTACAACATTTCACTTCGCTTTGTAATACGAGTAACAGAAATACGATTAAGTGCAAATAGCACATTTTGGAACGGACATTCAATTCAAAAACTTTCTCGTTAATCATTTTTGCCGAAACAAAATAAATTATAGTATCACAGACTTAGTACACGGAAGAGTGAAAATCAGATGAGAATTTTGTGAACAGTAACATAATGCTTCTTCAAGTGAAAACGGTGCACAAATTTTCTGCAACAGACCATACAGGAAAACTGTTGTTCGACACCGCATTCGTATCTTAGATGCTGAGATAAACCGCCTTTATATTTATACTTTCGGCCACACTTGTTTGGGCATGTATAGAATTGGAAGTTTGCATTATCCATGAAGTTTTGATGTAGTGCCTCAGGACCTGTAAGATACAGCATGCAAAATATTATCATTATTGAAAAAATTTATTGAATAAGTAAGTGCTGTATGCGTGGACTGTAGTTAGCCATGTATATTATAGGCCAGCACCCAGGTGGTGTGAAAATAGGTATATGTTAACATTAAAAGTAACCTATCGCACAAGCGCATGCTGAGATCTAGAATACGAGTACGACATTGGTGGACGTGGCTGTTCAGCTGTTGCATTATTATTAGCAAAATGATTTACATAATAGAGAATTAAAAATACCGTTTATATAAAATAACTTACTAGATTACGTGCAGGTATCTTTAGATGTTTTGTTATTAGAATACCATATTCCCACTCAGGCAGTAGGCAGAAGTTGGGAGGTTATAAAAGCAAATTAGTTTCCTATTTCTTGTGATGTTACCTTCTACTATGGAAAGATGTTGCTCTCTAGAACACCATGGTTGTTGAAGACCAGTAATCTCAGCTGACTGCGTGAAGATTAAAAAAATATACATCCATAAGTTAGTATCAATTATCCAAAAATGATTGCATGGAATTACCTTGTTCACATGACTGACACATTATGGGGCTTTGATATTATACAATCCATGAAGAAATTATAAGTGACAATGTGGCTGAGTGATAACGTGCCGGTATCGCAATCCCTGCGTCTCGGGTTCAAGTCCTACCAATTCCGGAAAGCTACTGATACTCGAATACCCCTACTAACTAACATTCTAGCGAACTTAGCGATTACCGTATCAATAGAGGTGGAAACATGGCGCGTCCTGTAACCCCGCCATTACCACTGGATCACAGAAAGATTGATACTATGAGTGAGCACGTGGTGGACAACTTATACAATGTCGTGAAACATGTGCTAGTACTTGAACTGTGGCCGCGCACTCTTTGGCACAGGGAAGGAAAACTCTAACGCAACAAAACCGCCGGGAAAACAACGGGAAACTACCCGGACTAAGCTGCCCAAAAGAGTCAAGCGTTAGAAACCGCGAACGCTAACATCCGGTATCGCATACGGCGCTACAGGAAGTAAAAATTATCAAAATTGGCAACCTCTTTAAGTACTTAGAAAATACAGGTGATACTGCTTGATAACATGCACAGCTATATTCATTGATATCCGCTATAAGGAAGAAGAAGATAATTCCAAAGAGCAGAATTCGTTTTCAGGAGAAAAATATGCTTGTTTTGGTCAAATAATGTACTTCTTAATTACTCAGATTTGCTCCTCTTCTCCTAGCAAAGCCGATAATCAATACACACCTACCATTTTTTCAAACACTATCAAGATCACTCAAACTTCGCTAATTAGAATGAAAAAAAAAAAAAAAAAAAAAGTTCGGCTCACGAAAAAATAAGAATGCGTTCATCCAACAATATCATCAGTCTAACTTAACCAAATAGGTAGTCTACTCAACAGTATGTACCTACAACATATTCAGATTATAAGTTCAATATGTTCGGAAACTCTTGTCAATACACGAGTCTTTACATTAAGTACTTTCCCCAAGCTGCCATGCGTGAGTTATTTTCAACTTAATCATTTTTGCCCCTTCTTTTATATAACTTTTCACCCCAAAAATTTGAAAGATGAACGAACTATATTTCAAGTACCTATTGCTGCATAGCAGATACCCGATGCGCAATCAGCTACCCTCTAGTTACCCAGTTATCTGCGGAAAAGTTACATATTTGTTACCCTCGGGTTACCCTCAGATTACCCTTGTTCCCGTTTATTTACCCGGGTGACTGGCGGAATATTATGCAGTTAGTTATCCTCTAATTACCCGCGGCGGACAAGTTACTCGTGTGTTACCCTCCTCAGATTACCCTTGTTCCCATTTAGTTACTTGGGTAACTGGACGGATTTTGCGCGTCGGGTAGTTACATACCTATACATTCATAAAAATATAAATACAGCACTAGAAAATTTAATATTGATATCCAATTTTATCAATCATAGAGGAATAAATAAAATAAATTACAGAACTAGATCAGTTCAATATATTACAGATCTATAGGATCGAGTACATTCAAGTAGATGCAAGCGTGCACCTACCTGATACGCAAAAACCCGCCAGTTACCCGCGGAAAAATTACCCTTTTGATAAAGGGTTTCCAAGAGTAACTGACGGGTTACAAAAAAATAATTTTTCCACGGGTAACTGGCAGGTTTTTGCGCATCGGGTAGACATTTTCTTTTGGGATGACTAAAAGAAACAATATTTGCGAGCGGAGCGAGAGGAAAATTTTCGCACTTTTGAAGCGATATGCACTAGAAAAGGGGTAGAAAAACTTTCCTCCGTATCATTGTGGCTATAGACACAGGGACATTTCTCATTCAGCAGTTGGGAAAATTTACCCTTTCAGTCAGACGAGTTGGGAAAATCCAACAAGTTAAAAGGTGTTTTTTATTGCTTAGGTGTTTTTTTTTTACTTTGATACTTGGGAATTGCGTTGAGAAGTTGGGAAAACCCAACCAGTCAGAAGGATTTTCTTCATTTCCATTGATACTTGGGAATTTTGAGTTGAGTCAGTTGGAAAAATCCAACAGGTCAAAAGCCCCCCCCCCCCCAGGACGTCCCTCTGTATAGACAGGTAAACTCCGCCCGCAAGTACACACCTCAGTAGGTACGAGTAATTTGTTGATTTTAACGAATACCAACAAAAATAACATAAGTCTAATGTATTAATGTCCTGAATTCTACTCCAGCTAAACTTTCAAATTATTATTAACAATTAACTTATGAATAATTCCATAGTGCGCTTTTAACGAAGTACTTTGACTAAATTTTTTAAAGCACACGTTACACTGGAATTGAGGTTCCTTTCCGCACTCAAATTGAAAATGACGTTGCAATCCTTGTTTATATTTATACTTTCGACCACAGTTATTCGGGCATACAAATGGAGTTCGCCGAGAATCATTACTTTTTCTTTCCAGCATCCAAGGATAGGCCATTAATAATTTTTCATTACCTGAAAACCATATATAATCTTTGTAGTTCGAAAGTCATCAACTTACGGCTCAGTATTTCCAGTAGGAAGGTTGAAGTATGATTAGCTACTAGTATTTATATTATCACCATTATCACCAGCACTGAATTTAGAGCTTCTACTGGATAGTCAATGCTACCAGGTATATCTTAAGAACAGCAATTTATTAAGCCTACTACTCTTACTTGTTAGTTTTTAGAGTACTTAGTATGTATTACTGAGTGACTACGGACAGTGGCTGTGAACCAAACATGTAAGGTTTACAACTATATGCTCGGCCAGCAGGAGAGTCCATGTGGCAAACAATTTGATTAGGTACAGATATTCATTCATTGAAATTAACTTCAGGAGTAGTTTTGCAGGAAACGTGCTACTGCTAGGAGTGCCAGGAGCTCGACGAAAAAGTTAAAATAAAATATAACTTCATCAGCATCGACTAACTCAAATCTACCTTCTGAAGAAGGTTGCAACCTTAATGATGAATTATGTATATACCCACATAAAAGTGCTCCTACACGTAAAAAAGAAATACTTAACAAGATATAGCGCTACGATTTATATTTAATAACTTGTAAACTTGAAATATTAGAAAACACTTCCATGTTTTACTATACAATGTGATTTCAAATTATTACGTAACGAGAATTTTTTCAAGCAAATGTTACACTGAAACTGCGGTTCCTTGCCGCATTCAAATTTCAAATGTTGGTATACTCCAGCTTTATACTTGTATCTGCGACCGCAATTATTTGGGCAAGTAAATGGTCTGTTTCTGGCATTTTCATCAGAATTGAACAAATGAAGGTAAAATTTGTTATCTAACCCTGAAATGACAAACGTTTTCCGTCAAAAGTGGGCTCACAGATATCTTTAACATTGATCGTGCAACAAAAATACGGCAAATGTATAGCCAACCAGTACTACAGTCTCTAAGCAAAACTAATAAGCGCAGTCGATAGAAAAACAATTTTATTGAATCAGAGGAGGTAACAACCGGTAAGAAAACTGAATACGATGTATTCTTGAAAGAAACAAACATACATCTACGTCGAATAGTAATGTATATAGTGTAGAAGAGAAGTTCTACACTAGAGTACACATTAACTCAAATTACAGCCTTTCCTGCTGATAGATAAAAATACACAAAATGAGCAGGTTGTAGAAGCTTGTAATTAGGTATCCACAATTAAATTTGGCAAAATTGTTTCTCACTTCCATTTCTTCCACATAACCTTAAACTATAGTGATTGACTGTAGTATGATCTTAACAAAATTATCAAAATTATAAGTTGTGACCATGGAAGACTAAAGGACTCTCAGGGGTCAAAAACGAATTTCCCGGATTTTAAAATTTGGGTATTCGGAAATCAGTAGTTTCACGTGAGCTCCTCAGAAAAATGTGAAACCGCGAACACCTCTGGATAACAAGAGACCTTAGGGGCCTGACAGATAATTTTATCAATATACGTTATAAAATCACGTCATATATGACCAAAAGATTGTGACGATATCTTACAACTACTCGATAATAAACACCTTCCGAATTTCACTGCAACTACTGAAATCGGACAGCGTGATTTTTTAGTAATGAATCAATCAAATTTTCTTTTCGCTGTTTCTGCATAGTTGGTTTTCACCTCTAAGATTCCTTTCATCATCCACGGTCGCAGTTATAGGTCAATTTTTGTTTTTGGAATAAAGTTGCAGAAGTTTGTGTAGTTCAGAACTACTCCAACAATACTTTATAGGTAAACCCGTAGCGACAGCGGGTAGAGGGGGCAAACGGGAGCATAGTCTTCGAATTGACGATTTATCTTCCTCGGCCTGAAAAATTTGTCTCCCAGCTAGTGTGTAAGACTTGAAGAATTTCTCATTAGTTAAATTCTAGCCTTGCTTCAAGATGTCTTCACCCTTTTCTTCAGACCACAAGTTGCCTTTCTTGGAAAAACCAGACTTCCTACGGAGCTGCTAACTGGTCACATTACATAATTTTGCCGTGCCGTAAATAGTGGGATTTCAAGTGAGTACGCTGTCGAAATTTTCGACCACACACATCGCATTCGAATTGTCGTTCTACTCCGCATTCTCGCCGCACATGAGCTACAAGTCCGCAGCGCCATTTGTATTTACGACCGCAGTTATTAGGGCAGTAATACAACCCATCAGCTGCAATTTGAAAATCATGAATACGATTTCTTCTGAATCCTGAAAACGAAAAATAATGTTACACGAAGTAAAAATGAGAATTCTTTACAAAAGCTTCAAAAAGTGCAATATTCCAGATCAAAATGATACTGGATAAGCTTTTTTAATTACTGACTCGTCTCAGATATGTAAGAATATACAATCCGCAACTACATAACAAGTACTTACGTCACATGGAGAATATCACTACTTCTGGTTTTAACACCTATCTGTACATGTTTGGGGCGTTTCCATTTATCACTAATTACAAATATACAATTGCAATACCCGGAACACATTAGCGGATTTAGGAGGTAGGGAGAGGATATTTTCTAATTAAGCTTCTATCCAGAAAGGTCCCTCTGGACTCCCACAACTAAGAAATTAAAAATCAAAAAATGGTCTGCTTCCGTACAGGTTTGGATCAATATTAATGACTTTTCGTTGGCTGCCTTAATACCAGAATTGTGCAACCTTTTTTCCCCTATATATAACAATCCCAAGCAAAATCTTTTGACCTTTTATATGGGCGCCCCAGGTGATCATTTCAACCTTCTTTTCATCGTGAAAATTATGAGCTCTGTTTAGCACGTTTAACGCAGGTTCTTCCACCTGCAGTCCGCCACTGCTAGAACTATACCAAGTTGCAGGACTAGACCTCCAATCAAATTTGAACAAAACTTTGAAATTCAAATTGAGAAAATAGACATTGAAGTCTTTGTCTAGTGTTCATTTAGGAATGTGAGTGAACTTGGTAATATTCCATTTGTAGGATGGGCCAATTCACTTTTTTTCTTCTGTAGTACAGAGCACTTTCAGTTGTCATGCCATCATCAGTGACTACTGATAACAACCGAAAGCGCTCTGGGTTACAGAAGAAGAAAAAGTGAATTGGCACACTCCACTGATGATGGCATAACAACCGAAAGCGCTCTGGACTACAGAAGAAAAAATAGTGAATTGGCACACCTTACAAACGGAATTGAAGTCTTTAATGCCTACTCTCTTTTATAGAATAGGTGTAAAATTTTGCTATAGTTCATAGTTCAAGCATAACAAAATCAATATTATCCATACTAGTATATTTAGTGTGAATAAAGAGAACAAGTTTATGCTGAACTAAAGCGTACGTATACAATAACAGTGGGTTATATAGAATCTATTGCAGAATTTTTCCATGCCGAAGGTAGTGAGTTCTAAGGTATCTACGATGTGCGTACTTCCGACCACACATGTCGCATTCAAATTTCGGTTCTACTCCACATTCTAATCGGGTATGTACTGAAAGTCCCTGGCGATATTTATACTTGCGTCCGCAATTATTGGGGCAATAATAAAACCCATCGACAGCAATTTCAACAGCATTAACACGATCTCCGTTGAATCCTAGAAATCAAAAACGGACCTAGGTATAGAGATGAAATGCGAACTCAGCTCTCTGACTGTCAGTATACCTGACTGGTGTCATTTACTAACAGCACAAGCTCACTCTATGTCAGCTATCACAAGATCAATACATTCGACGAGAAGTCTGATTTTGGTACTATCAGAACACTGACAGCTAGTCAATGCCAGCAATTTGGGATGATTGTATCGACTAATCATAAAACATACTACTGCGAGACTTTGAATCACATAGATTCAGTCCTTCACTATTCAAATCTGAACACATCATTTTACATTTTAATGCCAACTATTCACATAATTAAGCTTAAGAATTTGTTACAGCTCATGCACACATACAAGTAGTAAGTAGTACCTTCCAAAGCTGATATGAAAATAAAGCGTGAAAAAAATTGCACGAACAATATTGTCAAGCACTTATTCTACAATATTTATTACAATATTTTGCCGTGTCGTAGATAATGCGTCTTCAGATTGCTACGCTGTCGAAATTTTCGACCACACAAATCGCAATTGAATTTTGGCTCTATTCCGCACTCTAATCGTAAATGTACCGAAAGTCCCCCACGATATTTATATTTGCGTCCGCATTTATTCGGGCAGTGAAACACCCGATCATCTACAGCGTCAGAACCTTTAGAGAGAAAAGCTCCGTTTCCATCGAATCCTAAAAATCAAAAACGTCAATAAAGGAAATTGAAATTTCCATCACTCCTATTTGATAATAAACATGCGAAGCGTTTGTTGAAAAGTACCCCATTTATTTCACAATATACTGGCACTCAACAGTCATTCATATAATTTCAGATCAATGTGTCTAGAAATTCGCACCTTGGTACTTACAGTTCACCAACATAACTAACTTTATTTGGGACTTTGGTATAGAAATATCAAATTTATGCTCAATAAAAACACGGTTGCTAGTAAAAATCAAACATATTTCTTTGTTATGCAATTATATACAAGTACATTGGTCGGTATTCAGGAAAACAGGCAGGTATAAGGTATGAAATCAACATTATCTTACACCGGAATCCGTCCATGTCTCAGATAATGAGTTTTTAAGGCACTAGGGTGCCGAAATTTTCGACCACACTCATTACACTGGAATTGGGGTTCTTTTCCGCACTCTAATCGTAAATGTACCGAAAGTCCCCCACGATATTTATACTTGCGTCCGCATTTATTCGGGCAGTGAAACACCCGATCATCTGCAGCATCAGAACCTTTTGAGCAAAAAGCTCTATTTCCATCAAATCCTAAAAATCAAAAACGTCAATAAAGGAAATTGAAATTTTCATCATTACTATTTGATATTAAACATGCGAAGCGTTTGGTTGAGATGTGCCCCATTTATTTCACAATATACCTACAGGCACTCAACTGTTATTCATACAATTTCAGATCAATGTGTCTAGACATTCGCATTCTGCTACAGATTATACTTACAGTTCACCTACATAACTAACTTTATTTGGGCATAGAAATGTCAAATTTATGCTCAATAAAAACACGGTGGCTAATAAAAATCAAACATATTTCTTTGTTTTGCAATTAATACGAGTACATTGGTCGGTATGTAGGAAAACAGGCAGATATAAGGTGTGAAATCAACATTATCTTATACCGGAATCCGGCCATGTCTCAGATAATGAGTTTTCAAGGCACTACGGTGCCGAAATTTTCGACCACACTCATTACATTGGAGTTGGGGTTCTTTTCCGCACTCTAATCGTAAATGTACCGAAAGTCCCCTACGATATTTATACTTGCGTCCGCATTTATTCGGACAGTGAAACACCCGATCATCTGCAGCATCAGAACCTTCAAAGCAAAAAGCTGCGCTTCCATCGAATCCTAAAAATCAAAAACGTCAATAAAGGAAACTGAAATTTCCATCATTACTAGGTATTTGATAATGAACATGCGAAGCGTTTGGTTGAAATGTACGGGGAATATAATATGATCGCACGCGAAAGAAAAATGCTAGCACGAACAAGAAACACACTGAAAAAAAATTGTAGATAACGACTTCTTTTATGTGATCCACGCGATGACGCACACACGACCTTTTTAGCAGGTTTCAACAAGAAATGGACGCTGTTTAACAAAAGGGAACTAACCCACATTTGTAAACAAAATGAGTAATTAGTATCGTTGGAAAGAGCGTAAAATGTAGAATTTTTCAAAATTGGGCCCCCGATTCAAAAATGTGTACTCACGTTGAGAAAAGCTTATCAGTAAACGCTATGCCATATAGTTTCTACATGGCTCTTGAACTTCGAATCACGTGTTCTCAAAAAGCGGATTTTGTGGGTTAGTTCCCTTTTGTTAAACAGCGTTCAAATGTAATGTTCTAACGTGATAAAACTACAAACAGACGACCATAATTGGACGCTGTTCAACAAAAGGAACTAATATTTGTAAACAAAATGAGTTATGGGTATTGTTGCAAAGAGCACAAAACGTAGAATTTTTCAAGATTGGGCCTCCAATTCATAAATGTGTACTCACGTTGAAAAAAGCTTATCAGTAAACGCAATGCCATATAGTTTATACATGGCTCTTGAACTTCAAATCACGTGTTCTCAAACAGCGGATTTTGCTAGTTGGTTCCCTTTTGCTGAACAGCGTCCAATTTGACATGGCTGAAAGGGCAAATCTAAGTAGCAGGGTACGTACGAGTAGAGCCCTATAAATACAAGCGAAGACACACCATTTTGGCTCACACCGTGCCCATGGATGCCGAATCTGACTATGCGGAACATACCGCATAGTCAATTTGACATCTATGCGCGTGGTGTGAGCCAAAATGGTGAAAAGTCTTCACTCGCATCTGTGGGGCTTTAGTAGGAGGAACGAGTCTTCATTGGGTACTCAGTACATAATTGTGTGCAAGTACTCATTGAGCTTTAAAATATGGCAGAAAAAGATGGTGGTACCTGCGGCTGTGAAGATTATCCCTCTCGGCCAGAAACACAAGAAAGAGGTCGACGAATGCCAGTGAAGAGGGCCTTACTGATTTACATCTTATTTTACCTAGTCTTATTATGTTGTGTGCCAAGAAATGTCGGTTAATTTTTTTTTTCTCGTTTCATATGATAATGCGGTAGCGTTCAATAACGTTTTTTCCTGTTTACCTTTTTCTTTTATTGTGAACTTCTTGTTTTCGCGTTTATTTAAAATACATGTTTGTATTTTTCCTTCTTTTTTCGCGTGCGTTCATTATTCCTTCACGTGCCGATAAATGTGACCCAAAATGTACCCCATATATTTCACAATATACAGGCACTTAACAGTCATTCATATAATTTCAGATCAATGTGTCTAGAAATTCGCACCCTACTGATTATACTTACAGTTCACCTACATAACAAACTTTATTCTACAGATGATGGTAAAGCACGATCTTAATCACAGTTTTTAGGAGCTAAAGTGACCGTTTAAGTGCGTCATGATTTTAAAGAATAGAAGCGTGACGTGACACAAAAAAAGGGTCAGAATGTTCATCTTATCACTAAGGCCCTTTTCTTAGACACGTCGCAAGAGGGATTCAATGAAATTTTAAATGTCTAGGGAATTAATGAGTTCGACAAAACAGGTGTTCTATGTTTCCGCGCATGCGCGTTTCTACACTGGAGACTTAACGATGACTGATAACTCATAACGTTTTAGATGTTCCAGATTAAATTTTGTTCTCGTTTGTGCTTTTCTCTCATCTGTAGATCAAACGATGTATTATAGAACGGTGCCAAAGTAAGCGATTCTCTCGTGCGTTTGCTCCACTCCCCGATAAAGAATTTGGTTGCCCTGAAATTGCCCCGGACTTATTGCCCTGCAAAAGGCAACTGGTTGCCCTGTAATTGCCCTCCAGCACTCCAGCACCGACCAATCAGAACGCACCATTTTACCATTGCGTAAAAAGGCAACATGTTGCCCTCAAGTTGCCATCTGAGTTGCCTTTTTAGATTGCCCCATGGTTGCCCTATCGGTTGCCCTTCTGAATTGCCCTCGTGTTGCCCCATGGTTGCTCTCTCAGTTGCCCTTCTGGATTGCCCTCTGGATTGCCCTCTTATTGCTCCATGGTTGCCTTCTCAGTTGCCCTCTTGTTGCCCCGTGGTTGCCTTCTCAGTTGCCCTTCTGAATTGCCCTCTTGTTGCCCTATGGTTCCCAGGATGTTCTCAATTCAGTACTACTCCCCCATGAAGACACACTCACTTATATCACTGGTGACAAAATGGAATAAAAGTGTAAAAGTCAAAGGCTATATTAACTGGAAAACAAGATTGAATATATACATATTATGTAAAAGAAGGGAATGAGGATGTAATCCAATAAAAATCCTCAAAGGAAATGAAAATGAGGTACCGATCTCTTATATATGGGCCATTCTACCGAAACCTTGATAATTCATGCTTTTTTTGTTAAAAAAAAAATAAAGACAAAACATTATTACTTGTTTTTCCATCAAAATCATTTATATGCATATAATAGAACGTATTTATGAGGTTAAACCAATAGCATACTTCCTAGAGGAGGAGACAGAGGGGCCTCAAAATGATGAGCCCACTACGCTGAAGGAATGGCAGCCCACGTTGAAGGAACTGTTGGCTATAGAAAGAAGTTCCTACGCGCACGCGTGCCCGTGTACCTGTGAATACGCACGTACTCTTCCACACGCACATCAATGAACTCGTATCAGTGCTGCCAGGTGCTCCGGATTGATCGACCTTCGGTAAAAAATATCTGAATTTTTGAATAATGTCCAGAAAGTTTGGGAAAAATCCGGATTTTCGTTGCTTGTTCTCGTTTTGTGGTTTATTCAACTTCTGATTAGTTTGAAATATTTTTCTGTGGCTGACTGCATTTTCACTACACTAAACTGGACTAGAAAAAATGTTTTCTCACTTTCTTACCTTAATAATTACTCAGTTTTCCTTCCACCCACAGCATCCTTTTTCAGAAATATTTGCTCTGTGTCTGTTTTCTGACTGGTTCAAATTTGACCACGGTGAAGGACAAAAAAGCGAGAGACACGTTTTCAAATATGGCTGCATTGATTCTGATCGAGTCTAAAACACGTACTGCATTACCAACTTGTTCACTGTACTCACAAAAACTGTACGCACGCATCAGTTTATCCAAACACGCAGAGATAATATTTACAAAAAAATTTTTGAAGTCCAATCCATGGCGAAGGATAATTATGTCGAAGGGATTTTTGAGCATTTAAATGAGATTTCCTAAAGGGGTAGGGGCACGATACTTCAAATTAATAAAAAAGATACAATAATTTATCTTCTGAGTTTATACAGTATTAGAGGACCCTATTTGTTTATACATTACCAGATATCTATCTGGGACAAAAGTAACAAGGTTTTGGTAGAATGACCCGTATACATAATTAAAAATAGTATAATGAATGGCTGCGTCAGCATACAGCTATACAGTTACATATTATTGAATAGAATTGACATATGAAATATAAAGAATAATATGTGACCGGCTCTGAAGGAGTAGACCTTATGGCTAAATTATTGATTTTGAGATGTGAATGGTTTCTGAACTTTCGAACCCTCCTCTTTCACCCATTATCGTGTGCGAAATAGCAAGATATGCATTCTAGGCGATGGTAGAGGGGCATTGATTACACCATATCATTGCAAAAATACGAGTAATGAGCGTACGGTTCGTTGTGTCGTTGTTGAGTAATTGAGGAAATGAGAATCAAAAGTGACTTTATCCAATTTTCATTTGAAATGGGTTAGTGAGCGTTCCTGACGGTAACGGAACATGAAAATGTTTGTCACGTACGTTTTGTGAGTTGCCTGCCTACCATATTAGTAGGAGAAACCGCCCCAGGCCACGCGCAGTAAATCCCATCAGTTTTTCTCAGTTTCTGAAAACATTTTCTGGCGAATAATGTCACTTTTGATTCTAACCTCTACTGCTTTAATGGCTTCTGCCGTTTTTGAATATCTGCAACGAAGCATTGCAATTTGATCAAGCCAAATATGCGATATCTGGTGCAAATTCCGTGTGATCCACGACTAAAAAAATCAGCGGAATTTTCTGATTCAGTCTGGCATGAATGCACCCTAAGAATGCACCATGCACAATCCTCTGATACCTGTCACTTTATAATGCTATGCTGTTACACGTTTCGTAGGTACACAGAAATATAGGTATACGGAAAACGTATTACGTTTAGCATGTACGTCGTACTTGTACTCACCTCTTCGAACGGCAACGGTGTAGAATCTGACTATACTTCAAATTGCTTCGCTTTTTCACTTTTAATAATGTACCTATGAAATACAATTTCAGCAATCTTTCACGCAACACTCGTATCTCGGAAATACTGGACAAAGTTGTACAATAAAAACTGTTTAACCGAAAGGCAACCAATGAGCAACCAAGAGCAACCAAAGGGCAACCAAAGGGCAACCAACGGACAACCAACGGGCAACAGTGAAGTTTGCTGGAGAATATGAGGCAACTTCTAGAAGTGGGCGGTCCTTCAGCGTGGTTACCCTGTAGTTGCCCTAAAACGGCAACAGTTACCCTATTCTACAAGGCAACTACAGGGCAACCGTATTCAAATTATTTATCGGGTCGCCGAACAGCTCGTTTTGTAAACTCGCACTCGAACCTAATCACTCACTTCAGCACCTTGTATAATAATATAGGTACCCACTAATACTTGGGACTTGGGCATAGAAATGTCAAATTTATGCTCAATAAAAACACGGTTGCTAATACAAATCAAACATATTTCTTTGTTATGCAATTATACAAGTAACATTGGTCGGTATTTAGGAAAATAGGCAGGTATAAGGTATGACATCAACATTATCTTATACTGGAATCCGTCCATGTGTCAGATAATGAGTTTTCAAGTGACTACGGTGCCGAAATTTTCGACCACACTCATTACATTGGAATTGGGGTTCTTTTCCACACTCTAATCGTAAATGTACCGAAAGTCCCCTACGATATTTATACTTGCGTCCGCATTTATTCGGACAGTGAAACACCCGATCATCTGCAGCATCAGAACCTTCAAAGCAAAAAGCTGCGCTTCCATCGAATCCTAAAAATCAAAAACGTTAATAAAGGAAACGGAAATTTCCATCATTACTAGGTATTTAATAATGAACATGCGAAGCATTTGGTTGAAATGTACCCCATATATTTCACAATATACAGGCACTCAACAGTCACTCATATAATTTCAGATCAGTGTGTCCAGAAATTCGCATCCTACTACAGATTATCCTTACAGTTCACCTGCATAACTAACTTTATTTGGGACTTGGGCATAGAAATGTCAAATTTATGCTCAATAAAAACACAGTTTCTGATAAAAATCAAACATATTTCTTTTTTATGCAATTATACAAGTACACACTGGTCGGTATTTAAGAAAATAGGCAGGTATAAGGTATGAAATCAAAATTATCTTATACCGGAATCCGGCCATGAGTCAAATAATGACTTTTCAAGTGACTACGGTGCCGAAATTTTCGACCACACTCATTACATTGGAATTGGGGTTCTTTTCCGCACTCTAATCGTAAATGTACCGAAAGTCCCCTACGATATTTATACTTGCGTCCGCATTTATTCGGACAGTGAAACACCCGATCATCTGCAGCATCAGAACCTTCAAAGCAAAAAGCTGCGCTTCCATCGAATCCTAAAAATCAAAAACGTCAATAAAAGAAACTGAAATTTCCATCATTACTAGGTATTTGATAATGAACATGCGAAGCATTTGGTTGAAATGTACCCCATATATTTCACAATATACAGGCACTCAACAGTCACTCATATAATTTCAGATCAGTGTGTCCAGAAATTCGCATCCTACTACAGATTATCCTTACAGTTCACCTGCATAACTAACTTTATTTGGGACTTGGGCATAGAAATGTCAAATTTATGCTCAATAAAAACACAGTTTCTGATAAAAATCAAACATATTTTTTTTTATGCAATTATACAAGTACACACTGGTCGGTATTTAAGAAAATAGGCGTATAAGGTATGAAATCAAAATTATCTTATACCGGAATCCGGCCATGAGTCAAATAATGACTTTTCAAGTGACTACGGTGCCGAAATTTTCGACCACACTCATTACACTGGAATTGGGGTTCTTTTCCGCACTCTAATCGTAAATGTACCGAAAGTCCCCCACGATATTTATACTTGCGTCCGCATTTATTTGGACAGTGGAATAGCCGATCATCTGCAGCATCCAAACGGTCAAAGCAAGATTTACCATTTTCATTGAATCCTAAAAATTAAGCGCGCGTGGATAAAATAAGATCCAAATTTCCATCGCTTTGATAATTCTGCATGCGAAGCGCGTTTAGTTGAAATGCATCAGTTTTATTTCAAAGTAGGCCATTCAAGCACTTATCACATGTCATTACCTATTACATAAGTGATTTCAACTCATCTCTCCGGGACTCAAACTCTAGTACAGATTACAAAATTACAGCTCACATGCATTACAAAGTCCATCACTGTGCTGAGAAAAACCAAATTTATGCGAAACAAAAGTTTTCTTTGAAAAAAATAACACTTATTTATTTGAAAGATATATAAGCCAGGTAGGTATGGACTAAATCAATAATAATTATTTACTCCGGAATTCGGCCGTGTCTCACATAGTGAGCCTTCAAGTTACTACGGTGCCGGAATCTTCGACCACATAAATCACACTCGAATTGTGGTTCTTTACCGCATTCTAATCGTAAATGTGCCGAAAGTCCCTGCCCATATTTATACTTGCGTCCGCACTTATTGGGACAGTGAAATGCATATATATCTGCACCATCAGAGCAAGAAGCACTGTTTCGGGTGAAACCTAGAATTTAAACATATAACTTAGCATTTTCCTCAATCAACGCATGCGACAATTTCTAAATCCATTAAATTTTGTGACAGCATGCATCACTATGCAAGCGAAAACTACGCTTACACACAATAAGGCCTAATTCGTAAATCCTACGATGCGCCTCCCCTCTTTCTCGACCTATACCTTATAATATTATACTTCACAGGCACCGTCTTTCTCCTCTCTCTGGGGCCGGGGGTGCGGTGTCATAGGGGCCACTTTGGCATGCGTGCATTGCGATACGTCCCATCACACCACTACAGGCATCGTACACTACCTACTTACTAAAGAACAACTATCTTAAAACGTAAGTTTTTCGGCTGAGCATGAAGACCCGATTGAAACCCAACGTTTCCCCCAAAGCGATATCCAGAAGACTCGAACTTTTCACTCCGGAGAGAGACAGTGACACCCGCCCAGCGGCACTGCCATCCCGACCTCACCAATCAGAGGCGAGCAAGCAGAACCAGACCACAAATCCATCGGCTGGACCAAAACCTAACCAGATAGGATGAATATAGGAAGAATTTTACAGAACCTTCCACAACTAAAAAAAGAAAGGGAATAAAACAGCACACATAAGAAAACTGCGTTAACAAAGAAATACAATCACTAAAATAAATCGTGAAACAAATAGAAGGAATGTATCCGATTAGAGATGCGAAATATGTGTAATTTTTATTTTTGTATTACATAAACGACCATACGAACTACTTCATTACCAATGAAGCAAAAATGTTCGTATGAGTTAGTACTAAAATGTTTGATTCAGAAATAAAGAGGACAGCAACTTTCGAAGAAAACATCAATAAAAAAACAGCTGCACCGAAAAAGACATCTGTTCCAGGTTTTTCATCACTAGAACTGTCACCATTACCACCAGTTTTCCATTCCGTACCTTTCACATCGACCTTCATGGAGACGCAGTACTCACCCACGCAACGTTATACTTTTCGTTTTTGTTTCCATTTATAAAAATCACACTGTATTTTTAAAATTATTACGATGTATTGCCCAAATTTCAACGGCCAATGAATGGATTATAGGTACTACAATTTTCTGTAATTGATTTCAATTAACACCCATTCAAATTTCCATTAAAATGTTAGTTCAAATAATTTAATGGAAATTGAAAATCACCATAATAGCTACACATTATTCCCCATCACATTAAGTTCACCAGAATCGGTTTTATTGGTAGAATATGCAACCCGCATCAAAATACCTCCATGAAAAATGTCTGTACAGGTATAACAGGAGCGTATCTTCTATGCGAAGCGATAGAATGAAAATGGAATACCTATACAGAGTAATATATGCATGCCCTTAATAGGGGTGCAATATATGTAACGCTATCATAGCGGCATTTCTTATGCGCAACCGCTAATTTATCAATATCCGTCTGCAGTGGAATAGCAGTAAAATGTCCATAAAGTCAGTCTCAGCCTCTATCGTTTTAACTTTCTACCACTATAACTTAGCGATGGCCCTCCCATAACTTTCAAGTTTTAGCGGGGAACTATTCAACGGTAGGCCGTTAGAATCATCCCATAATATTTAACGTCAACCCTCTCCCCCTTGTTCATGTAAAATGTATTAGGTTACCCTATTGCAAGATACGAGAGGCGGGCAAGAGCTATTCACATAACTATTTGATTCTCCAACTGATATCCATTCAAAATTCATTAGATACCAGAAATCCTCCCATTCGTGCTAGAATTTAAACTTTGAACGACAATAATTTCAAAATACAAGTTTAGAAAACACCACACACACACACTTATCTACTGATTATTTTTCTACTTTAGCCGAATTAGAAGTTTAAATTTTCACAAGTCAAAATATGTACACGGTTTTCATAACATCAAATTTTATTACGTAGATTTGGTAAGGTAAATGCATCGGAACATGGCAAGCAAGATTCGTACCATCTTTTCGAATATTTCCACATGTTCACCACGTCTTCACTTCTGCAAAACTGTTCTCTTATACGCTGGAATTCTGGAAAGCTTCATTTCTCATAAGCTATTCAGGTGGAAAAGTAGCCTACGACTACTTTAACGCTGTAGAAATTTTCGATGGCAAACGTAGCACTCAAACTGATGTTCTTCTCCACGTTCTAGTCGTGTATGGGGTACAAATCCGGGACACCATTTGAACAGCGCTTTCAGTGAAACTTGCGCTTTCCTTTTTGTCCCAGGAATTCGTCTCACTAACATGTAAGTCTATAACCAACAAAGAGCTAAAAATGAAATTGTTCCTGAAAGATATTTCCTCAGAATCAAATGCCGTTACGATTCTTTAAAATCGTTTTCTGTGACTAGAGAAGCGGTTAGGGTGGATTTCTGCGGTTAGTTCGTGGACATCAGTGCTCCTAAACCAAACTTGACAGAAAATGATTTTTTTTTTTCAAAAATGGCACTAAACGGTTGTAGAATTATTATATAGGGTGTCCCAATAAAATGATAGCGACGCTCGTTCTTTAGTGCAAAACGCTTGGGAAGGTTGGCAACCATACAGGTGTGTAGTACGTTATCTTTCAACTGTTTTAGTTCGGTATCACGAGTGTATAGTGTTCGAAAAACGAAGACATGTCTGTACCTTAGTACCAACCCTCTAAGTGTATCAAATAACGAAGATGGACAAGACATTTAAGAAAAAGAGCAAAGGGGAAAAAAAGTTCGAGGAAGCACAAAGTTCCTCTCCTCTCCCACCGAACACAAGAGTCCAGATCTCGCGCCATGCGATTTCTGGCTGTTTCCACACCTGAAGAAAGCGCTAGGAGGTCGCCAATTTGACGAAACAAATGCGGAAGTCCAGAATGCTACTCCCACGCCTTTTCGAAGAATTTCAACCTCTCCACCTGCGGACTGGCAAGGGAATTGTAAAGGGGGAATACTGGTTGGGGCCCGCGGGTCCCAACCAGTATTTTTATATTTCTGGAACAAATCATATTTTAGATGGGGCCGCAATCCAAGGGGCCCGACCTGGGATTCCCCTATCCCCCCCAGTCAGTCCGCGGTTGTACCTCTCAGCGCTTTCTTCAAGTGTGGAAACAGCCAGAAATCACATAGAATGAGATCTGAGATCTGGACCACTATTCTCGAAAAGTTGTTATGCGATGTTATGATAACAACCGTTGCTATAAAAAAGTTGTTATGAGTTGTTACCGGTTGTTACCCATTTACCGCAATGTTGGATAACATCTCATAACCACTCATAACACCACCTTGAGACTAGTTGTTATGAGTGGTTAACTTTTCGATAATGCCGCTCCTGGACTGTATACCCTATGTAGAAGAACGAATTGAAAGTACAGATAGTTTACAGACACACCCATACAAAGTGCTAACTACCATTTTGAATTTTAAACTGTATAAACTTAATACGCAAATCTATTATTGACACCTCATCATCGACGTAGCTAACCTTTTATGTAAGTTGAGTGGTGTTTCAAGAATATTTTTTAATAATAAGTCAGTATGTCTCATCCTTAAGATAGGTAACACGTACAATGCTTTCAAGATAATTATGTTGACTCTATCCGCCATTGTCCCAGATATCCATTTCAACATATCCAACTATACAAAGGGTATCACCGCTGTAATAATGACAACCGGCAATAATGATGATTCTGGAAGGTTTACGGTGCATTCGTAAGTCGTCTCCATGTTATCGACACACTGAATCGACAACCCGATGCGCAATTAGTTACTCTCTAGTTACCCATTTACAACCATCGGTTACCCTCAGATTACCTAGGAACCCGTCAGTTACCCTTGTTACCCGGGTAACTGGCGGGATTTTGCGCATCGGGAATCTCACGTCACCGAACAAAGAAAATAAATTCAAACCATAATGAAGATCTTATAATTTATCAGTTGTTGTCACTTTCCCTTGCTATTTTACTCCGAGTCATGATACGAATCGATATAAGAAAGCATTAAATGTTTCTCGAGTGGAAGATTTCCGTTTTCCATAGGGTACAATTTTGTACCTATCTAGATATGTTCACACAACTTGATTCGAATAAACTTATAAAAGATACTTGAAAACACTGCCGCATTATCTGCTAAATGATATAGTTGGTTTCACCATTAGTATCCTATGAACATAGCATGCAAAACATCACATGTTTAGACATATTTTACTTGAATAGGTAATTAAATTATTGTAAATCCGATTGTTGTCAAAAAATCAGATGCAATAGGTACATGTAACTAATAATGATTCTATATGAAAATAAGAGGTGAGTTAATGTTATGCGGTAGGATGGTAAAATAACTGAATGTGTGGAACTAACTTTTTGGCCCGATTTAAGAACAGCAAGGATGTTGTTCACTTCCAGCTGCACTCCTTGTTTCCGCTTTCTAACTGAATAAGAGTACTGGGTCATTTTATAGCTCATCTGCTTTTTAATTTTATCTACGCTGGTAAGCGGAAATAATTTTGATATAGTTCCTGTAATAAAACCATGGTGAAGAATACAATATCTAGGCTATGCGTAAACCTACAGTTAAAAGTACAATAATATAAAAAAGGTCCTAGTGTTAGGTATACGAATTATATGATAAAGGAAAATAAGTGTCGTTCAGCATACGTGATCATTTGATTTTTGACGTTTGGACTCTTTTTACACCAATTATTTCCAAATTATATAAAGAACTGTTTTTGAAAGAGTTAAGTCGCTTAGGGTATATAGCGAGTACAAACGCCTATCAACCATGGCCCAGTAACAAGTACACATATGGCCCCTGAAATCTACTACTTCGATTTTCTATACTTTCCAGTCTATATCGGTTTCGTTTTGTTCTCTCATTCCCAGTTCAGCCAACGTGTACCATTAAAGTCGAGAACGTACCATAAACTGCTCTTCCAACGTTACTCTCGAGGAAAGAAAGTTTAGAATCCGATCCGCGTAACGTTACAAGACATGCAGGAACTGGACCCAAGACAGAGCCCACCATCGTGTTGACGGTTTTTTCCATGCTTGGTTGGCGTAAGCTTTTTATGTATTTGACCTGAAATTTCGAACAAGTAAGATTAAACAGACTCAAACGAAATATTAGCTACCAATTCAATAACAGGCTCAAAGTACCTACGGTAGAACTGATACTTACAAATCTGAGATGAAATTGTCTTTCCTTCAGTCTCTCGTTGAATTCCAGATAACTTTCGAAGGTAACAAGGGGTAACATACCCGCTGTGAATTTACCATCAGATAAAGGGAATAAGTCCGTTTCAATAGAATCGTCATCAGATAAGAGTGGATCAGTTTGAGAGATACATTTGAGCACGTCTTCTACATTTGACTTTACATAATCTTTCAGTTTAATAACGGCATCGACAGAAGAGGAAGTAAAGGCATCCTCAACCGCAGATTGCAACTTCTTTTCATTGAACTTCTTTATACGACGTTCCGCCTTTAAAATTCGGGCTCGTAGATGTTCTAGTTCCCAACGAACTATCGCATTCGAATCTGAAAAAATTGAATTCATAACACAATGATTTCAGATTGTGCTGGGAAGCAGGCCTCATAGATTTTTGGTGGAAAAAAAAAAAAAAGTCAACATGCAGATAATATGATGAAAGCGCGAAAAACTTGAGTATATGGCAAATGAGTTTGTAGTTATATCTATGAACCACATAGAAGTCATACACGATTTATGTCAAACCGAGCGATGAACTGTTGACTGTTGTACAGTACTAATTCGAATTACATACCGATCTACTAAAAGAATTATACAACTCAGAATTCAAAAACTATATTTTTAAAAACAAAAATATTATTTCAAAATAAATGTAGTGACGGTTTATGCATCAAGAGGCCCAGGGCCGGAAAGTATTGTGTGTCGAGCGGTCAAGTGCACCACGCGGGAAAAATTTTGCACCACATGGGAAAATTCTGAGAACCACCCGAAAATCAAAAAATTTGAGCACTATACGTTTTACACAATGTAAATTTCAAAATACAATATAAGATTGTGACAACGCTTGCTCCACACGGCAAAATGAAAAGTTTCCGGCACTCAAGAGGCCATGTAGCATTGTCCTCAATGAGCAGGTACAGCCTGTAGTCCCCGATTGTTCCACGGCGCATTCTAAAACGCAACTACGATGCGCTAATTTTCGAAAGCATAACATGAGATATTCAAATTGAGCTTCTTTCCAACATTCTAATTGCAAACGGTCTGTGAGTCTTCGACGATAGTGGTATTAGCATTCACATTTATTGGAATAAATGAACATGCTCTCGTCTGAAACAAAGTATACATCGTTGGGGTAAGTAGAAAAGTATTTCTAGCTAGCCTTCAAAATTGAACGCACTCTGATGATGAAAAAGTAAATCGACATGAACTCACAGAAAGAGTTCTTCTGAGGAACACGTGAAAAAACACCAACCACGAATTGTTATTAATAGAATCAACATTTAAAAAATTTGGCATAACCTAATCGTGGGTCACACAGGGGCGTTCCAAATTGGGACAAGGACTGATATATCTCTTCCTTCAGGACCGAAAATTTGCACTTTTTGATACATTTGCTGCTAAAAAGCTGTTTTCAATAATTTTATTTTTATTTTTAATAAGGCTCCCTTTTCTACCTGAAAATTTCTGGCCTCGCCCCTGGATCACACAGCGATCTCTTGAAAAAACAGGTACAAATAACACATGAATAGTATCTATTTTCCGCACAGCAATTCATTGAGCAAACAGACCATGAGTAAGATAGTGTCTTTTTAAATGTACTCGTTGCCAGAATTTTTTCTGGCATACATGACATGGAAACTGCGGCTCTTCACCACACTCAAACTTTTGATGTGAAGTAAGATTTCGCTTATATTTATAACTGCGATTGCATTGCTGGCAACAAAAAACTGTTTCGGCAGCGTGTTCATACGGAGCTGATTTCCTTTTTTGGATTCCTGGAAGTAAACAAAGTATGATACAAATCAGTAAAGGCGATGGTCATATATTGAATGCTCTAGGAATGATTAAGAAAGAATATATGTATTTCAGTTAAGAAGATATCGTAGAGAAGAGCACCATAAATATTAATAGCAATCGAAATACTTATTTTATTTTAGTAGTAAAATTAAGTAGGTAGTAGAGGGTAAGTAAACTTGTAGTAAGTTAGATAGTTCTCAGTAGAATATGCAAATATTAAAAATTCATAATACAAAAATATAATAAAATATATGATTATCAACCAACATGGAAATATACAACACGCTTATTCACTGGCATTACAATAATCAAGTTTATCGAGTAGTCAGTCTGACAACCTTCCATAGAATTACATTCAGTTTCAACACAGTAAAAATTCTTGAAAATAAGGAATGTGTGGATAAAATACACGCTGGTATTTTCACCCTGCATAAGAGAATTTAATATAATACTATCTAAAAGCTAAAAAATTATCACAAGGTAGGCTAAAACGTAAGTGGAGAATTTTAGGGGCATACAGACCTCTGTGACAATTTACAGCCACATCAAGAAAGTGGATTCCGGATTACTATTTACTACCTGACAAATTTCTCACTTTTTGAAGTCGGAACACAGACATTTCGATAGTAGACCGTGGTACCCAACAACATAGTACAAACCAAACATCTTCATTCAAAAACAGAGACTTCTTGCTTCAGCTAAGCAGGCTATCCACCTATTTTTACGCCATTACCAGGTTACTGAAATGAACTATTACAATTTTCTATTTACTTGTATCATAACATAAAATTTATATTGAAAACCTCTTAGACGATATACAGCACCCTAATATTTGTCCAAGTTGAAGACCAACGTTCCCTTGACCTGAGATTCAAAGGAACATCCAGTTGAACTTTTTGGTGTCGGTGACTTAGGAATACACACTATGTGAGTGCACCTACACTCATACACATACAACGTAGTATGTAAATACAGCAACGCTATGTGTAATGGTAATGATGAAAACATTGCAAAAAAATAAGTGCATGATGGCCAATAAACTGCTTCTATGCTAATACGCATGCAATGGAATGAGTAAATATATGGGTACAACAGCAAAGGATTTTTGCATGTTTTGGTGATGTTGGAATGGTGCATTTATCTGACTGCAATGACTAAAACATGCTAGAAAAGTTTCTGTTCTTTTTAGGTATGGGGCTAAGTCGTCCAAATTGTGTGCTACATGAAACGATAAAGCATCTCGTTGTTCGTCCTAAAGAGGCCACTGAAATTTTGTGGTTAAGAAACGTCAAATTTAGTACATCCTTGAATTCAATATTACTCCATTAAAGGTAGCATCAAAATTAGAACGTAAGCCCACACCGGGGGAAGCAACTGATGAACTAAACAAGTGTTTTTTCAACAAAGTCTTTCGGCTGAATTTTCCCCACATTCTTTTCTAATTTTGCTCTCAACCCGAGCCCTGGAATCCGCCCTTTCAAGCATTACCTCAAAGACGTCGGGGAGGCTGCTGGGCTGTCTTAGCCCTCTATTCTTCTTGCTGAAAAACCGGCCTAGGTCGAAATGTAGCGAGTTGCTAATTAAAAAGTCATTTATTGCTACATTATTTTATATGACTTAGCAAATTTCTTTTGTGCGCTTATTGACGATCATAGTGAGTAGAACAAGTATAGGTAAAATTCGCACTTTGATCCACGAAACCTCTGGGAAACGCTGAAAAGGAATACCATGGAAAAAATACGTTGAAGAATTATAGTCCGTTCCAGATAAGAGTATCAAAAACCCAGAGACCTGGCGGCATCACAGGGGAAAAGGGAAGTAAGAAATTCACACTGAACGCGTTAAAGACGCAGCGCACGTTCTCAGTAAGTGATACGTGATTGGTTGCAAAATTGAACTCGTGAACGTATTAGCCTGTGGTCTGTCTCAAAGTTTTTAATACTCTTATCTGGAACGGACTATAGCAGGAAGAATTACGATTACTATCGAGAAAATTGGTTAAAAAGCTATCTAAAATTTCATAGGAAATGTATGATCGTGTCTTATTCCGTCAAGCGCCGATTGCAGATTGAAAAAATAGATAAGTTTCTGTTTCGTAAAACTCATCTGATTTTTCTAGGAACACTGAAAATTAAATCTTAAAACTCATTTAAAAAAAAAACCTAAAGACAACTAAAGAAAAAGTGGATGGATAAAACATTGTTAAGTATATCTCTCACTAAAATTTTAAAACTTGTTCTGAGATGAACACAGCTTATTGTTCTTTCTTCATTTTTTCAACCACAGTCCTAATAGTTCGGACTTGATTATTTCACTCTTAGAGGTGTATTTACTTGACGTGGACTAACCAAGCAATGCTTAAACAGCAGTTTTTGAAAATGATATTTGTGTATGCTCTTCAAAATCAAAATGACTCTTTCAGAAAAATGGAAAATGTAGAGCACCACGAATCCTGAACACGCCGCAGGCTTTCATGAAAACAAAATAATTTATAATCACAGTATAATAACGCCGCAGACTTTCATGAAAACAATAATTTATAATCACAGTATAATAATTATGCTTTTCACTCATTAAGGACACGGCCCAACATGAATTTATTTTTCAAGAGACAATATCCAATCACCGCTGATTCAACTTCAAACACACGCGCAATAAAAAATCATAAAAATTGAAATTTTATATAAAATTTGTTCACAATAATTTAATTCACATCAGACTCATTTTATGAACCAAACCCAAATGTGTTTTTAAGGTTACATTATGAGTAAATTGACGGCCACAAACGTGGCACTCAAATTGTGGTTTCATTCCACATTCGTACTTCAGATGTCGACGGACACTCTTCTGATACCTATACTGCCGACCACAATTATTAGGACAGTGATAAGTTCCTGGAACATTACTGGAATAATTTTTCGTGCTGCTGCTATTGACAGGAAACAAATCAAACACTGAAACACAGAAAAAGGACAATGAAGATTGCTCAAGTTGATAATTCTGAGTGTCATACGTATGAAAATACTATTCACGACACCTTCCATAGTTTAAATTAATTTTATAATCCAGCGAAAATACTAACGAAATATATTAGATAAAATGTTCATACAACATGATAGCGTGCTAGTTAGGTGCTTCACATTAACATCTATCAAGATAATCAATAGTCTATTATTTTCCTCTCTCTCTTTCTCTCTTTATTTCTTTCATTCTTCATTTATCTTATATTAGCTGTGTTTCTTTTGTTTGCCTTCTAATCTATATCAGATTATTCAGACCTTAGGCAGAATTCTCAATCTACAAATACTGGTAGGTATGAGAAGGTAGCTCAATAGTAATTTCTTTTATAGATTAGAAATAACACTTAGATATTGTCAAAGAATGATAGTGATTCTAAAGTAAAACATCTTTATTCATCAAATTGTAAACACATAATATGTCAAAATATCCATATACATTCTAATCAAATTAGTAATGTAGGGAATGAAAAATGTTATGCCTAATCTCCTGACATGATTGCATTTCGAAAAAATGGTAAATATGAGAAGCACCTTTATTGAAATATAACTGTCTCTCTCAAGAGTAGGCTTAGAACAGTAATGAAAGACAAAGAAAATTCTCACATTTCACACATTTGTAGATCTAGGAGAGAATCTGCATTTCCATTCAATCTTCACTTTCTCCCAACATGAGGAATTTCTTGGTGAATGGTAAGCATATGGCGTTTCCAGTTGCACGGTTGAAAAAACCGTTTACCACAAAGATTGCATTTGAATTTTGGTTCCCTTCCACACTCGTAGTGAAAATGCTGCATCGCTCCTGATTTCTTCTTGTACCACTTGCCGCAGTTATTCGGGCAATTGAACGGTCGGTTATTGTCCTTAATATTCACGTACGCTGTGTGAACAGGTAACGAAAAATTAAGAAAACAGAAACTTTGGTCAATTTTGTCATCCGCATAAGAATTGACCATTGAATCCAAAAGTGTAATGATATTTCAATAGAATAGATAATACGTGCACAATATTGTTTCAAATCTACAGGAACACAGATAATAATGCCTCAAGACAGGTTGTAACTAGCTGTCAGGGACGAGAATAAGAGGGGGCAGCTTTGCCCTCCCCTCAAGCCTCCCGCCGGAGTTCGGAAATTCTAGTAGATGGATCAAAAGTTGGAAAAATCACCCAAGTCAGGTTTTTCGTTGTTTTTTTTTTTGCTAATACGAACAAATTTTGATACTTGGGAATTTTGACTTGAGTCAGTTGGATCAAACGTTGGGAAAATCCAACAAGTCAAAAGGTTTTTTTTTTTTTGCTAATATAAACAAATTTTGATACTTGGGTATTTTGACTTGAGTCAGTTGGGAATTTAATAACAATTTTTACCTCCAGAAAAAACTCTTCGCTACGTCCCTGCTAGGTGTACCAGTTTGTAATGAAATTAGGATAATCCTACCGAAATTGGCCCACTTTTTCCCTGATAATTGTAGAGAAGGTGGCATAATTGGGGCATCATTATTCTATAAAGCTGGACCTTGATCATGAAGTAAGTCAGAAGTCACATTTACAGCCATTTTCCGGAAAATCAATCATTTAATAATGCCTAATAAGTAAGATCTTAACCAAACTTCACGCAGCTCCTTTACCTACATCTTAAACTTTTAGATGGGTAGATTAAATGAATTATACCGACACTCTGTTGCATTTTCATGTATAGATCAATCTTGATTACATAACTAAACCCAAGTGCATTATTTTAGATAGTAGATATCAAAGAGACTAGTTGACACAAGTTCGTGCGCATCAATCAATGATCATAATAGAGAAAAGTCCGCACTGGGGTAAAAGTCCTATCGCATTTCGCTGATAAGCTTATCACTACTATTCACATAAAGGCAACACTGCGATCATGTCACAGAAATTTTGGGGTATTCTGTGGAGTTCTACACCGCAAATCTCAAAAAGTTTAGTTTTGCTGGTTTCTGATCTAATTTTTGTGTTTATGGGAAATGTGATTTGAGAAAGAAAACGTTTTAATAATTGCAGACTTTTATTTGCAAAGCATCATGGTTCGGTAAGTGTTTCGTTGTAATTATTGATTAGTGCTGAGAATTCGGTATTGAACTGAATAACTAAATGTTATTGAAGAAAGTACGTTTGGGGCAAAAGTCCGCAGATGAAAAGGGGCAAAAGTCCTACTGTGTTATACAACTCCTTTTAAGTGATTTTACGCGAATATTTCTGTTAGAAACCGCGTTCGAACAACTGAAAGGAAAGCTGTGACACCAGAACAGCTGGAAAGTGCTAAAACTCGGAAGAAGCAATGGTGAAAGTATCAGATTAATTGCTAAATCTTTGAAGATTGAAGAATCAACATTAAGGAAGCGGCTGAAAGTAGGTAACTTAGTTCGCAATTGTGGATCCAATTATGAATAATTCTATAGTTCGTAACCTATAAATCTTTGTTACTTCCTCAAAGGTGAAGCTGCCAACAAATTGGGGCGATTTCAAAGAATATTTTCAGATGAGCAAGAGCAGATGCTTGCTCAACATTGTCGAGATCTCGACCTCCGGTTCTATGGCTTGATACTTGTCAAGCTGCAGAAATTAGCATATTCATTTGCGACTATCAACGATATTCCGCATCCGTTCAACAGGGAAAAGAGAATGGCTGGTTCTGATTGGACAGCATCGTTTCTCAAAAGGCACCAACTGAGCCTTCGAACACCACAACAAACTTCTATAGCAAGAATGATGGGCTTCAATCGAATCTCAGTAATATTTTAGTCCACCATTAGTTTCTTGGTAGTGTAGATATGATGTAATCTATAATAATTGACAGGCGGCCTCATTTTGTGCAGTGAATCTATTCTTTGACCAATTGACAGAGTTGTTGACAAAGTATTCATTTTCTCCTGACAGAATTTGGAACGTCGATGAAAGCGGATTTTCAACAGTACCAAACAGACCACCAAAATTAATAGTACCAACAGGAAAACGAAGCATTGGAGCGGTTTCCAGTGCTGAAAGAGGGACTCTGGTTTCTGTAATTAGGTGCTGTAATGCGGCTGGTTCTTATATCCCTCCGGCTTTAATTTTCAAAAGAAAGCGCGAAAAGATAGAATCGTTGAATGGTGCACCACCTGGCACAGTCCTGCACTTGTCAGATACTGGCTACAGGAATACAGATATATTCATTAAACGGCTGATTCATTTCCAGAAATAAGTCAGCTCAGATGAAAGTAGACCTACTTTACTGCTGTTGGACAATCACACTTTGCATATTTCCTTGGAGGGTATTAAGTATTGCCGTGACCATTTCATTCATATGTGGACTTTCCCACCTCATACCAGTAACCATCTACAACCATTAGACCAAGGACCTTTTGGAGCTGTAAAATTGAAATTTGCTTCTTGTTGTCAACAGTGGCTTGCCAATCATCCTGGAAGGGTTATTACCCAGTTCCAGATGGCAGAAATTTTCGGTAAAAGTTGCACATGTAAAAGCGAACGTTAGAGTAGTCAGTACATGCTTTATGGACCCAACGTTCGCAAGAATTACATTGAAGCCATACTTCTCGACTTTTTGAGTATGCCTCATCACACAAAAAACAAAAGTCGCGTTTGTTTGGAATTGATTCTGGCAGTTTTTTTCGGGAAAACAAGCTTCCGTCCCGTTGATTTTCCAGCAAGCGTAGCTTTTTTCTCCGCAAGTTCAGCCTCCTTCTTGCCGACTATGGAATTCTTCTTACCCACAAATACATTTTTCTTCCGATCGTTATTCTTCTCCTGTCTTTTTTTTTCAGCTGTTTTTTTAAATGGGCTAGACGTGAGCATGGATGACTTGAGCGTTTTTTTTTCGATCGTTTTCTTTTTTCCTGAAATTGTGAAGTTAAAAGGGCCCAAGCACAAAAATTAAGAATCGCCATTTAGTCTGCTTCCATATTTGGCAATGGGATGATTTTTTCTGGCGTTTGAAATTCAGGTGTTTGGTTATTTTTAGCAACTTCTTATGCAGAGTTTCTGCTTCTATTGATTGCTGCATCCAAAGCATTAGCTTGAGCTGAACTGCATGGTTCCTGCACATCAACAGACAGTTTGTTTGCAGGAACATTTGAAGGTGGATCTGCACATAAAAGAGGTGAAGGTTCGTCCGGGTTCATTTCAGTATTCTCATCTTCTGACTCTGGATCCTGGTTTGTAACTTCAGAAGGTGCAAAATCTGTGTCTGAGAAGATATCACGATTTAATGGTACAATCCCACATTTGCGGAAGACATTTATAGCCGAAGACATACTTGTAGCTTTTAGGTAAGCTTTTCCGAAAATAAAGTTAATTGAAAAAATTAATAATACATTTCTTTAATCTTCTCTGTAGGACTCTTGCCCCAGTCAATGCGGACTTTTTCCCCGTTAGGTGGGGTAAAAGTCCGATTCTTCATATTGTCAAAATCTAGTCTTTTACTACAGGTAACTGCTCACTCTCTCGGTTTTTCAGGAACCCTAGACGTTCTATTAATATTTTTCATCAAAAAAGTCCAAGTAAAACAAGTGTTGCAGCCACTGAAGTAGAACTATCACTAAGTGTGGACTTTTGCCCCGCTCTCCTCTATGATTATTTTTTTGTTGACATGGAACACAAAGCGTATAAATAAGTTTTTGGCCAGGATTATTATTTACTTCAACGTACTCAGTACAAAATAAGAAATAACTCAACGTCTCACGCTGCCAACTTTTGAATAACACAGGAGAACATGAGAGAGAATCAATCGCGCGAGGAAGCAATGCTGAATTCGATCAGGACTGTGACTGAGGTAATTGATAACGAGTACTACACAGTGAAAACAGTAAGAGGTGGCACTTAGCCCCCAAATTCTCTGAAGAATAATTATACCATCAAAAGAATTTTCAGCATTACTTTAATACGTGTCAGCCTCCCCTCTCACCAATCTACAATCGGATATTTGCGCTCATGCAGTACTACCACGGTCTTATATAATTATCTGGCCGAGGTACACCAAAGGCAGAAATAAACACTGTTTCGAGGAACTGACTTTTTATAGTTCATTCGAAAACTGTCCAATTAATCTGAACAATATCATTACACAGCGTGAAATCTTCCGTCTAAATCGATCCATATGCATTCTTTAATTGGGTTCCAAAAAGCTACACTGGCATATGCTATTTCACCGACCTGACAACATTTTCATTATTTCTCCCCTAGTTCCTTCGTCCGCTCTAACAAAAAAATTCGTTCTAAACTTGCAGCATCACTAGTGAAAATCTAATGAACTGCAACGGCCCATTGGGGAATTTTCCGGCAACTAACATCGCCAATCTGTCCTCGTAAGTACAGTTAAAAAACGTTGAAAATTAGCCTGTTTATTTTAAACGATAATAATAAAATAAAATTTGACCAAAACAAAAAAAAACAAAAAAAAAACGAACAAACAACATAATTTACGCGCAAATTCCAGTTATATAACTACTTCGGAATACAGCGAATCAAATTTTTAGTACCTTTTATTAAAAATCAATAAACTCTAGAAAATCAACAAGTAGGCGGGCATAAATCACATTAGGACGGGATTTACCAATTTTTGAACGTGAAACACTAATATCAAAGTTCCCTACGACATATCAGTGAACACAACAGAAGTTCACGATTGCTCAGCATATCCTCTAGTGGTTCCAATTATTTCCCGATGCACTCTTAGCAAATGGCCTTTCCAGTTACAGGCTTGGAAAAAACGCTTGCCGCACCGATTGCATACGAATTTTGGTTCCTTTCCACACTCATAGTGAAAATGCTGCATAGCTCCCGATTTTGATTTGTAACACCTACCGCAGTTATTCGGACAGTTGAAAGGTCGATCAACATTTTTACTAGTCCTGGGCGCTGTATCAACAAGTAACAATCCAGAGGTCAGAAGTAATCGTAATTTTTGGTATTTAAAAAAAAAAATTAATCACATATGGGTCAGTTGTACAATGATCTAAGAGTAAAAAGTGCCTCGTTGTTCAATAAACTCATCATTGGTTTACCGACTAAAATCGAATGGTCCAATTACTTTGACCAATTATTCAACACTAACACCCTTTATATTCGACTTTTGTAAAACTAACTCAAAAACTATTGATGCGTTCATTAGGGTACTACGAGTATGTATTATGGGTAGAATCGATGGCCGCCATTTTAGTTTGTGTTCACCTTTTGCGAGTACATACATATGTAAGTGTTATTATATTATTTTAAACTATTCAACACGAGATACATTATACACTGAATAGCTACTTGTAAAAGGGAAACAAAAACCAAAATGGCTGCCATCAATTCTACCCATCGTTTATTATAGTATCTACTCTAGCGCTCATAAGAAAATAAAAATACGTTAATAAAATGGAATTGTAACGCACGCGGGGATATAATTTTTAATTAAACGGGTAGATACATGCACTTCTACAGAAACCCAACAGATCTTATAGTTACAACCAAGAACATGCACTTCTATGGAAATGCGCAAGATGTCGAAGGAAAACTCAAGCTAGGTGTCTCCTGTTTGATACACACAGACCTGAAAATACTTTATTGATATGGATATGTCTAATGGCCTGCCACACAAAAGAAAAAAATTCCAGAGAAAATGTTCTGCAAAAACGCTCGGCAAAAAACTTTCCGCAGAAAAACGTTACCGTGATGTAGTTGCGTATTCCTCCTTGCAAGGTCATTTGTTTCAACGTTTCGACCAGCCGACACGAAGAATGCCAAGCAACGCCGTGGACGACTAGAGAAGGCATTGGGATGTGGTACGTGCGTCAACACGATCGCCAGGATGTAACAATAGCCTTCCGCGCAGTGGTAAGACTCTTTCTTTTTCTTAGGTTTAAAGTGCACTTTTTTCAGACCTGTTCCAAAATAATTCATACATTTGCCGGATAGTAATTTTTTTTTATTTCGAATTAACAAAAAAAAAATTAATAAATAAATAAATATGAGTTTTGACCTAGTTATATTCTTATAATAATATTCAACAGTTGTTGATAAGAAGTTGATCACATGAGCACACGGGATCACGAATGATTTGAGTATCCTTTAGTCGTTCCAACGAGTTCACGATGCACCCTCAGCAAGTGGCCTTTCCAGTTGCAAGCTTGAAAGAAACGCCGGTCACACCGATTACATTTGAATTGCGGCTCTTTCCCACACTCATACTGAAAGTGCTGCGTCGCTCCCCATTTTGTTTTATATTGTTTACCGCACTTATTTGGACAGCAGAATGGTCTGTTAACATTCCTGATAATCGTCAGCGCTGTATCAACAAGCAAAGATCTAGAGTCAGAAGCAATCTACTTTCCTCATATCGATAAGAGTTTGAACACTGATCCCGATGCGCAAAATGCCGCCAGTTACCTGGGTAACTAAAGAAGAATCAAGGGTAACTGACGGGTTTTTGGGTAATCTGAGGGTAACCGAGAGTTGCAAATGGGTAACTACGCGGGTAACTAGAAGGAAACTGATTGCGCATCGGGATATGAGAACATTATTTGGGAAAATACACACTCTAATGTTCACTTGAATAACTTCAACTGTGTAACTCAGTATTTTAAAACTAAATATTAAGTAGGTGAATGCGACATTAGATTATTTACAATTTGCATTAACAGGCGATATCCTCTAAGGAATCCAGTTTAATCTACACATAAAGCAGATGTGCCAAATATGACCACTTTGAAAATTTATTCACTACAAAATCCTTTAAAAGAAAGAAATCCCTAGAAGTAGAATAGTGTCGCTCTTTTCTAAATTTCTGCTCTCAACCCGAGCCCTGAAATCTGCCCTTTCGAGCATATTACCTCAGAGACGTCGGGAAGGCTGTTAGGGTTGTCTTAGCCCTCTTCTCTTCTTGCCTAAAAACGGACCTAGGTCGAAATGTAGCGAGTTGCGGCTCGAACCCGTCCTTCGGATTCCGAGACCAACGCGCTGCTATCCACTCGGCCAACCAGACCCCTAGACTAGTGTCGCTACCTATGTTTTTAATTTTCAGTGACTCGGTATTTCTTCTTCCTCGTAACTGTTACAGAGCATTCATTTGAGGAGTGGCCATAATGCTGACCTCTTGGTGGCTACATTTAGCGTATCGGCCCCACCTCTACGTATTGCAGTATTTTTAGCAGAAAATTTATTTTTATATTCAGCAACGGCCACGTATCTACACATGGCAAAAGTAACAAACTGCTTTCCATGCTTCCACTTGCTCTCTTTGAGATGGATTTACATAACAAACATGGAAATCATTATTTTGCTCATTATGCGAACGAAAAAGCACCATCAAGGCAATGAAAAATATCCTCCCCCACATGTCCAATACTCCAACAAAAAATCAACTTACAGGGGCACAACAGATTTGCGCGAAACTTCGGATAAAGTCTTCGCCCAAAACCATTAAAAAAAAGTAGAAAAAGAAACAGAGGTGTTTGAAACTGACGTAATAGTACATAAATGAGAACATAATATTTTGACTATACATTTTCATTAATCATAAAGTCCCGTAGTCAAACAGTTGAACGATTCTTTTCGGCTAACTCCTAAAATACGAGTATACACTTTTCCGACCTTGTGGATTTGAAGCCTAGCTGTACGAAACCACGGGATATAAATCATTTAACCACTGACTCATTACACCACTAATTAGACCATCCTACGAGACTTTTGTTATTCAACCTTCGAATTGCACATGCGCTGTTTGTCAAAAAAACGTTTCATTTCATTAAGAATGTCTGCTCCTCATTACCTACAATGCTACAATTACCTATTTCGGCTTTTCGAACTACGTTCTAGATATTGTTGTTGAGAAATTATACTTTTATACTTGGCAACTTTTCAAACAGGAGAATGTATACTTCAGAAATTCTAAAAAATTCAATTTTCTGCCCCTGTGAAAAGATAGATAAGCAAAATAATAGCACGAATCTCGGACATTCACACAAATTCCAGAACTGGACTCTACCAATTAATTACTTCGACTTACAGGGATTGTAAAAGAGTATTTTAATACAACTAACGCGTTCGTGGAAACATAATTAATGTACCATCATCGTTGAAAATCAAAATTAATGTAACTTATTAGTACAAAATTGATGTAGCTCATCCAATATCAAAATAAAAATGCCGTATTGAAAACCAAATTAGAGCATATTCATTTTTTATAAGAAAATAAAATCAATGTAACTGTATCTTATTGGAAGCCAAAAAGAATATTTATTATTTCATAATCAAAATTGACGTACTTCATCGAAAACAAAATTTAATGTAGGCATCTCTCTGCAAACAAAATTTAAGTGTGTTATTGGGGGAAAAATCGAAGAACTTTTTTACGTTCGAACAAATTTACGACTACATGAGCTTAAAGAACATAATCGTCATTAGTGGTAATAAGAAGGGGTTCATGGAATTTAATGACGGATTTCTGGAACATGCTCACGAGTTCTCGAAACATGCTGACTGTTCTATGGAACATGTTTCTCATGATCAAGCCTGAGTGCTGAATTGAAGCTATGTTTCATTAAACCATCAGCATGTTTCAAAAACACGTCAGCGTGTCTTAAAAACTAGTCAGCATATTTCAGAAACTCGTTCGTATGTTCTAACTCCCGATACATGTGCCGGAATCACTTCAGCAAGTTTCAGATACCCATCACTAAATTCCAGAAGTCCTTTTTTATTACTACTGTCATCTTTTGAACATACGACGGGTTTATTGTAGATCCTTTTATGTGTTCTGATTCAGATCGATTTAGCTGCCGTAGTTTATTCAACTTAATAATTCATCGGTGGCTTTGGGAGTTATAAAGACCTCTACAGATTCATAAATGTGGGGTCTTCCTAGGTTTCAAATCGCCACGATTTCATGACGCACTTTCAAATAATGATATGTTCAGTGGCGTACATAGGAAAGAAGCTCGCTACGCTGACAAAATCAGTATTTTGATTCACTCATATAGCGAGAGTGAAACTACTATCTTACATGTCAGTTGTATTATGTCGCTCTTTTTTAACTGAATGATCTTAGAATTGTTATACCATTATCGTCAACCGGGTATCAATCATAACGATGAGAAACATAGTTCTTGAAATTTTTACGATAAGCAAAACAAATGAATACGAGTAAACATTAAAAATATGGCTGAAAATAATAACCCTAGGGATATGCTGACATTTATCTTAATAACGCAAAAATAGCAATATTTATTCCCAATATCCAAGAAAAAAAATCACAGTCATGCGCAGCTCTCTCCTCCCCCGAGGCCAAGGTAACGCAGAAATAATTCTAGACTTGGAAAGATAAAGAGGAAAATGAAAAACTTACAAATCGTGAGTACAAATTCGCTTATCTACGATATATATATATATATACGAGTAATTAGGAATTCGTAGTTATTTCCAAAAGTATATTCGATGATACCATCAATTAATAAGGTTCTAGCTTTCGAATCAAGTATGTGTTGCAATTGATGAACATTAGAGAAAATGAGGGCCCAGCCTGCCACACTTTGATGAGGAATTAAGAGAAAGGAAGGAGGGGATGAGTGACAAGGTTGAATACATAAAGCCTAAGAAAAATAATATCTAACGTACAGCCTGGCTCGGGGTGTGAAAATGCAAATGCATTCCGGGACTTTCGACCTATTGTGACCTTGAGGATCCTTTTTGTCGCAATCCACAACATCACTGAAAAATATTTTTAATTCGTTGGCCGGGCCCCTTACGTCTTGCATCCCAAGAACTCAATCGCCAGGTCGTGCCTGATCTTAACAAACGAATAAAAGATCTATGGCGAGCTCTATTGCGAAAAATCTAAAATGATTCCCAGTTTCGATTCAAATACTGGTCTACTCATAGCTGCCATCCTAAACCAAATATAGGATACTATAGACTTTTGACAAATGAGTTTTAACAGATCGAAATATAAAAGATTTTCCGTTGAGCACAAATCTATGTATTTAACACTTGATTTGACACAGCATATCAAAACAAAGGAACTTGTAGCCACATTATCACACTCGTTCGAGCTCGAATGCGGATTTTGAGTCAAGATTGCTGAACGTATGCTTTGGCAGATCCGACAATTTCGTGATGCACTCTCAACAAATGACCTTTCCAATTACTCGGCTGGAAAAAACGCTGTCCGCAGTACTTGCACTGGAACTTTGGTTCCATACCGCACTCGTACCGGAAGTGTTGCATAGCTCCGGTCTTCTGCTTATACCGTCTTCCACAATTATTTGGGCAGCTGAAAGGTCTGTCCGGAGTCTGCAGTACTAAACAAACATAAACGTCGAAATTTAGCAATGTCTTGGAAGCGCCGTCATCAACGTACATGTTATCAGATACCAGTGGGACAAAAGAACACATTTTTCAGAAAACGGAAAACGTGAAACGTGATCGAAGAGGCACTCTCAATTTCAGTGGCAGCATTTTCCCCCTCGAACACGGTGATAGTCGCGGAAACACCTGGTTAGTTTCACGTCTGAATTGTCCGTGCAACGTCGCAAAATGTACAGAAACCGGATTTTACCGAGGGGAGGAAAACATCTAGAAAATACAAAACACATTTTTACCGCCAACGGCTATCACAGTAAATAGTGAGCGGTGAAACACGACGTTTGAAAAGGGGAAGAACACACGATATATCGATTAGTAGCCGCGTTGTGGATGGGGAAAGCTGTTTCAGCGTACTACTGGTTCGTAGCATCAGTTAGGTATTTTACTTATAATTTTCCACAGGGGATGATCCGAAAACGAGCAGCAGTCTCGATCTATCGGAGGGTGCGCAAACTATTTTCACTTAGATTGTCGAAGTTACAAACAGTACTTCTGTAAACTGCAGGAATCGGTGATCGGAATTTTCAAAAATTCAAAGATCCTTCCAGAAAAGTTTGCAACAAGCCCATAATATTGGGCGGGGGGGGGGGGATGAGAGCATCCCTCCCTGAGCCGACGGTTGGCCTCCTACCAATAGAGAAACCAAGACCTTTTGTTTACTTTTTTCTCTCGATTTTTGGACGTAAAATTTGCAATTTCCCAAAACTTGAAAAAATCGAAAAATAATCACAAATTACTCACTTGCAAACAAAAAGGCAGGCGTGAGACATGGCCCCAGACTCCTGTCAGAGACTAGTCAGTCAAAAAGCTGAAGGTTCCAAGCTAAGAATCTAACGTTATCTGAAAGGTTAAAACAAAGCTGAAATGCGGAAGACATTTCGAAAATCTGAAAGTCGGTAGTATACATTGAATTTCGAATTTCAGTGACTATTCTGTTCTGACAATTATAAGGTCGGCGCAGCCGAGCCTTATTCAACCGAAAAATAGTTCCACGCAACGCGTGATGTCAGCGGTTTACTGTCGGCGCAGCCAATGGAAAAATAGCTCTACACGACGCGTGACGTCAGTGGTTTGGGTTTGTCTTCCATGGGCTCTTTCTTATCAATCGATGTTCGAGATACACGAGAATGAATCACGTTTGCGTTCGACAGTGGCGCTTGTGGTTTTAAATGTAAAAGTGAACGTAATTGTGTATAAAAGAAACAGATAGCTTTGACTATATATAACTATATGGACTGATCATGACGACACTACTACAAGGAAATCTTGCACACGACCCTGTTTCAACATCTTTTGTGCTATAATGATTAGAGAAGACCTTGTTGTGATTTCTGGTTATCAGTTTGTTCTGTATCCTAGATCATAACGTTGTAATGAGAGTTCGTCGCATAACTTCATAGAGTAATTTTAGTATTATTTTTGAAGCAAAACGGTACAATTGTGTGAAGTTTCGGCTTGTTTTCTTTTTTTGGATCCGTCATCATGAATTTGCACACATGTTTCGTGTGTGGTTCAAATAAATTGGTGAAACTGAAGTATTTCAGGTATTTCTTGAAGCTGCAAAAATGAGCACTACATTGGCAGGATTTTTTTCAAATATAGGTAGTCGCATAGTATTCGGCTCTTATACCATTCTGGGCAAAAATGAATTCCCACCCTCAGGGAAGAATAAAATATTAAAACCAGGAATTTTTTGAAAAGATGCGATTTATTTGCTAAAAATCAGTCCACTTTTGAGCCTATACATCAACCAATGTATTTTTCAATTATATATACCGTATTTCTCTATTGATACAGCCAAATATTTTTGCACAAAAGGAAGAATGAGAAGAAAAACTGAGAAAACAAGGCAAATCAATATGTCTTTTATTCCATAGCCTGCTTCAGCGTTTGTTTTACAGGAATAATTCAACCGCTCCCAAATTTAAGTTGGAAAAGTCTGTAACAAAAGCAGCCGTAAAATTGTATCAAAGCACAAGTTTTCTTCACAAAACAAGAGTTCCTCACGAATGTTGTTTTAGCATTAAACGCCACAACTATCGTTTCGAACTCAGTAATTGCTGTACATAGGAAACAACTAATCAAAAAGAGACTAAGAATATTCATCATTAACATCAAAAACAATCCTTATGGTGACAGAAATTATTTGAATCCGCAGATCTTTGTATAGTACATTACATAAATTACAGGTTATCACCTGTTATCATTCGCTTAATCATTATAGCACAAAAGATGTTGAAACAACATTTTATCAACTTGATCAGTCCATATAGTTATATATAGTCAAAGACAGATAGGAAGATGGTTTTACATTGTGCTTACATGCAGTCTCAGCAAAAGTGACTCGAGGAACCAACATAAGAAATCGATAAAAGGAGTTCATTTTGTGGGGTTTGTAATATTGTGGGGGCAATTGCTCATCCAAAAAGAAAAAATTGTTATTGAAAACGTCTCATCGAGTTCCAGACAAAATCCAGAACAAGTACAAGTATGAAATTGAAAGTTGTGAACGAGTTATGAAGTGGCAAGTTTGAAATAAATCTGAAAGAATCAGTAGCGTAGCATTGGAAGGGGGCACGTGCCCTCCCCCCATAATATTTTTACATAGGCCTTCAATGTCGGCGATTTTTAAAAAAACACTTCAATTTTTGAATTTTTCTCTCTTGAAAATCTTATTTTACCCCCCTCCCCCTCGGGAAAATCCTGGCTACGCCACTGGAAAGAATCTTCCAGCATATTCAACAAGTTCTCTTGCGCGTGGAGGAATCTATGTAATCTTGATGAAGTTTTGAAAGGTAATAATAAGATCTGAAAGAGTCGTAAAACATCTTCAATGGATTTTGAACAGTCAGTGAACTCTAAACAAAAACTTGCTTCAAAGTATTGAACCACTCTAGGGAAGAGTCTTAAATGAGTGCTGATGAGTATCAGTTCGTTTCAAAGAGTTTCAGAGACCTACCTACACCTTATTTATTTATTTACTAGCCGCAGTCAATGTTGATGATATCAGGGATGGTTTTTTTTTTGGGTGGAGGGGGGGAGTTTTCCGGGTTTTTTCTTTTCTTTGGAACTAAAGCCTCCTATTTTTACCTATGCTTTACATTTTCAAGTTATAATTAAACCCGCGTACATGTATCATCATACAAAATTAGACCCGGAATAAGAACACTGGTGTAGTCCGTATGTTTTCCTGTTTCAAAAATACTGTGTGTGTACACGTACAGCCATCTAAGAAATAAGGTAACAAATTCACAAATTTTCACTTTCAACGAACAATAAATTTACGTGAATAACAAAATAAGTTAGCTGCACCAAATAACATGACTTAGAAGTAAAAATAAGCCTAATAGGTTCAAATAAAAACGAGATCAAAACGTAGGTCAGTAGTTCCCATTCCACCAATTAGAATTCTTCTCAAAATAACTGAAAAATGAACGTTATCATACCATTTACTACTGGTAGTAGAATTCGCACTCCTCGATTTCCTGTTTAATGGACGGGTCTTCTGCTATTTCGATAGTTTGTTCATCTCTTTGTTCCAACTCCGGCTTGGACGGCGCTATTTCCGAAACACATCTACTGTAACTAATATTGTGGCGAGTCCTGAATCTATCCAGCCACCCATTGCTGCACTTATAACCGTCGTAGCCGAGAGTAATGGCGATCTCTTCGGCTTGGGCCTTCAAGATCGGCCCGTTGACTGGTTCATTGCTGATCCGTTTCTGTTTGAACCACTTCAGCAATGCCTCGTCAATATCAGGCCAATCGGATTTTCGAAGTCTCTTGTTGGTGGCGTAATTGCTATTATACGCTGCCAAGTAAACGTCTCTTTTGCGCCACAGCGACGACACAGTCGAGCATTTCAAATCGAACTTACGACATACCTCTGTATTCTTCACTCCCGATTCCAGTTCACGAATGATTTCTATTTTCTGGCTTATCGAGAGCGTTTTCCGTTTGAGGCCGGAATGGACTGAAAATGATAAGGCGAACGTTAATAAGTGGATCAAGGACAGTAAAACATGAACAGGAGGGATTGAGGCAGAAGCTATATAAATACTAAGTATGATGTGCGATGAAAGAACGTGATATTTTAGTTTTCACGCAAAGTTCTCAGCAAAAAATGCCTGCAAACAGATCTGCAGCAAGAAGAATAAACATTCGTTTCATAGGATAGTAAACTCACAGTTTTCTCACAGTGCCTCATAGTATTCAACATGAACAGAATATTTAGAAGCAGAGCATATTTGGACATTCTAAGAAGGAGAACTGATGGAAGAATGAACTATTTAAACGAATGAAAACATTTGAAACTAAGAAAAAGAAAGAGTCCTTCCAAGCAAAGAAGGGACATTGTTACATGGATACATGACATCCAGGCGACCGCGCTAACACGCATACCCACATTCCAATGCCTTCTCTAGTCGTCCATTTTCGGCGTCGCTCGGCATCCTTCGTATCAGCCGATCGAAATCGAAACATAGTGGAACCAAGTGGAACACAAACGCGACTACATCAAATAGTAACGTTTTTCTGCGGAATGCTTTTTGCAGAACGTTTTCTGAGAAATTTTTCTCTTTTGCGTGGCGACGCATTAAACATGTCCATGTCAAAATGCATAATATGTATTACAGGCACATGCTGTACTGCAAGAACTAGATGAATGAGGGCACCGCATTCGCGCCACCGTGATCAGCCTTACAGCCATGTACAAGCGCCCGTTTTAGGACAGATATTGAAATCTTTTCCCTCATGTTTTAGGAACTGAAAAATTACGGAGGCAAACTCTAAGGGATTTGGGTGAGGAAACTGGATGCTTAAGCGTAAGGGAACCAACCAGCAAAATTTGTTTCTTGAGAACACGTGATTCAAAGTTCAAGAGCCATGTAGAAACTATATGACAAAGCGTTTACTGATAAGCTTTTTTCAACATGAGTACATATTTTTGAACCGGGGGCCCGATTTTGAAAAATTCTACTTTTTACGCTCTTTCAAAACGATACTAATAACTCATTTTGTTTACAAATGTTGGTTGGTTCCCTTACGCTTCACAGCGTCCAACTGTAATGTTTGTTTATATTTACAATTACAAGAATCTAACGTAACACAGCACAGCGAGAATAGTATACACCAGATATTGCAACGTGTAAATAGACTTATTGTAAATTCGTGTTAATTGACCTGAGACAATTTTTTTACTTTCATGCACTAATTTCTCCGAACCAGAGAGAGAAAAGAGTTTCTCATACTGGTAGTAAGTTCGCCCATGTGAAAGGGAGAATGTAAGCCGATTCTCGCACTGAACAGGAAAGGTTGGCACCCTGTATACCAAGAAGCGAGTTCTCGTACTGCTTTTCGTGAGGAAAATCGCGTTTTTTATGTATCAGTTTTCTTTTCTTCAGGTGCTGTATCCAAGTTGGCGAACTCGGCTTCTGACGCACGACTTTCCTGGGCAGGGTTAGTCGGGATGATTTGCCGTTGCTTTCCTCTCGAATTGTTGTGTGGATTACGGGATACATTATGTTTCCACATCGATTGACACTGTAGTCGCTGTTTTCACTAGGATGTTAGCGGGGGTATTCGAATGTCACTAGCTGACGCAAAAATTGCGAAGCGGGCACGTTAACACTAGGCCATATGGCGACTGCATCAGTTTAAAAAAAATTTAGGTGTGCATAGGTGGCGTAACCGTGACCAGGTTCGCTAGTGTCGACCTCCTGCAAAGGTGATCAAGGTTGTTGTTCCCATAAAATACGTATAAAGTTGGTATGCTTTAAAGCTTCCGCAATTGCTGAAAACAGGTTTTCTTGAGTCATATAACATATGTCAAATTGAAGCTTGAAATCTCTAGTTTATGATGAAAGGTGATTTACTGCACTTTACTCGCTCTAGTTAGATGAATAAGTTGATTTCCGAATTACTGCTTTTCTTATAGAAGTTTACCATTGGTACAAAACGCGTTTGTAAACAAAACTAATATATGGATAATGGAGCCGTTTCAAGTTCATAAAGGAAAACTAGAGACCTCAATCTCTAAATTCATCTATTATAAGCCGCAAGAAAACATTTTATTGACTAGAAAAAGCGAATTCAAGTTATAAGCATTCTTATAGTGATAACGTTCACGATCACCTTTGCAGCGCAGGGCTACCAACTTCGGAAATTCTCTTGGATGTTAGCATAGTAACCGTTACCTCATTCGGGAGGCGGATGCTAAAAATTTATGAAAAGAGTAGCCGTATTCCTCGTGCAAGAGAAAATTCATTCCGAATTCTCACCTAAACTGCACCCTTGACTGCGGCATAGATCTATTTCGGTAGCTGTATACTTCAAGGGCTGTAGTAGATAGGTATAATGTTCGAAAATATTCGAGTTTACACTCAAATCAAACCTAGTCAAACCACTGGATTCTACTTAATCCTATTACAATTAAAGAACAGATACCCACGTACAGTGCGTCTAACACCTAAACCTTATGTAAATGCAAGAAAAATATTTCATAGAAGTACCAAACATAAACTGTATTTCAAGATATGTATAGCTGTTTGACCAATAATTACATAGATCGGCATAAAATGATGCGGAGATTTTCTGTACCGATTACATTTTGGGAAGGGTTTTATGAACAGAAACGAGATGCGAACGTAACGCCCCCTTTTGAGCGAAACGTTTCTGACAGATTTTGCACTCGAATCGGCGTTGTTGGCCACACTCGTTGCGAAAGTGCAGCATCATGCTTCTCCTATGCTTGTACTCTCTTCCACAAGAATTCGGACACGAATATTTCTGATGAGCGAGTGATAGTTGGCTTGTCGGTTGTACATGCGTTGGATATATAAACTCGGCGTACAAGGTGCCTGAAAACATTTTTCAATTTTAGCGGGAAAAACTAAGGGAACAAACGAAAATAACTGCCTCTATTCGAGCCCAAAAAGATGCACGAACATGGTCTTTTTGATAAATACAGTTTTTTTGTTGTTTTTTTTAGTGCACTACTATGAAATTAATAACATCACTAATGCAATACGAATAATTACATGTATATGTACATTTAGCTAACACGTTGTCAATAAATGGGATGTGACGATGCTGTGCTGAGCGAACCTGAAATGTCAACCATTCCCAGATTACAACACTTAGAGCATATGAATCACAACCCAATTTTAAACAGACTGTCGTCTATATATTCGTCATGATAACGTGGCAATGAAATTCTTACACAAACTTAATGTGTCCAAATTTAATCGCCTTGCCGATAAGCTCTACAATAAGATCGTTTCTGGGACTGAACATACTATCTACATAGATAAAAAGTATTCTAGCTTATCTTTTATCTACATTTACACGCATACCAAGATACATAACTACGAAAAGCTCTTTTTTCAAAACGTTTCAAATCAATGAAAAAAATCTTCAACTTTGTCAGATTGTAAATTATAACCAGGAAGCAGTAAGGTAGGTATATTTTGCAGCCATTTCAAGATTGACAACAACACTACTTCATACATATGTTACCCTAATATGACAACGTAAGCTTTCTAAGTCCTTCCGCAGTCATAGACTGAGGATGGTTAAATTTTTTTCTTCACTACTGATATTTGGCTTTATAATTTTCGAAAAAAGCTCTTCGTATGTATTTACAATAACTTCGTGTTAGATATGGTAACGATTACGAATCACAGTACAAGTTTTTTTCTGCAATATTTTAGATTCTCATGTTATAAAATCGCACATCATATTGATACTTCGAAAAATACTCCGCAACATTACATAATTTAGTATTCCAATCAGTGACTGGGGCGTCACATCTTTGTTCAGGAGGTGATAAATGTTTTATGCACTAGACCCACGTGCGTTTTGAGATTCCCTTTCTGCATGAACTTCTTTGGACAGAAGGAACAAGCAAAACCGGGTTCTTTGCCACACTCCTTTTTGAAGTGCTTCATCATGCTAGTTTTGTGCTTGTAGATACGACCGCAATTATTCAAACACGGGAAGTGCCACGAATCAGAAAGATCAGCTGGTTGGCTTGAATGCACGTACTCACGTTCGCATCTAGAACGACCCAAACCTGTTTCAAAGTAAATAGAACACAATTAGTCTGAAATCGAATGGAGTGTAATACAATGCCGTATTGATTCTTCAAAAGAAATACATTACGAAAATAACCGATATTGTTTGTATGTGCTTAAACCAAGCAATTCTGCATAGGCATGGTACAGGTGACCGCATCTGAATTCAATTAAAATAAGAAATTTGTACTCGTCGAGATCAGTAATCACAAGCGTTTAAGATGAAGTCCTCTTTCTTGAATACGAACGATTTGCATACAGCATGCACGCAGGAAGTAGGATGAACTGATCGACAATCAGAATAGACAACTCGATGAGCGAAGGAAGAGTTTAAGACACTCATATACAACCAACAGATCCATTAAAATGAACAGGTACTTCATGGTACATGCGTACATGGTGCCAGCACAGTGTAACATATGTCAGCAAATAAAATGATGCGAGAAAGTTATTCAAAAATATAGACTTTTCAATGTCACCAGATTCTTTCAGTTCATACCCGAAGCTATACTTTGCAGCTCATTTTGTACCTAATATCTGCTACTGGAATAGTAAGCGAACAAACAAGCGTGCTTTCATTTCAGCAACCCGAAGCGCAATCAGTTACCCGCGAAAAAGTTACCCATTTGTTACCCTCGGGTTACCCTCAGATTACCCTTGTTCCCCTTTATTTACTCGGGTAACTGGCGGGATACTACGCAATTAGTTACCTTCTAGAAAGTTACCCATTTACCCTCAGATGACCCTTGTTCCCCTTTAGTTACCCGGGTAACTGGTGGGATTTTGCGCATCGGGAATATAATATACCTACACGTGTACAGGTAGGGCTAATAAAACAGACCACAATAACTCACAGGAAATACTCTGGCATGCACGTATCATGTACTGTGTAGCTACCATTCAATCTAATGTGATCTGGAAAACCAAACCTCCAATGCGACCTTCTTCAAAACAAAATAAAACGCCTCATTTTGTCATTTTTGTATTGCGAAAACAAGAAAATCAACAACCATGTGAGAACAGAAATAAAGGTTTTCCAAAAAGTCACTAAATCTACTCAGACGGTAAAACTGAGAAATTAGAAGCAAGGAAGCACTCACGCCGTTTTACGTCGTAGTAGTCTACGAGTAAATTGTACTTTTCGTAACACACTGTAGCTGTGGAAAACTGGCAAGAGATAACATTTTGCATATTTTTTACTAACCTCCTAATTATCACAAACCATTTTTAGATCCGGTTTTCTCGGCCGTCAGTTTTCGCCAATCAGGCTACACTGTGCCACAACTGTTCATCGAGTAGCTTCTTATCGGTCATTTATGGGTAGCTTAAGGTAATCGTAGCTAGTCATAGGTTATTCGTGGGTAACTTAGGTACTCGTAAGGTAACAAAATGAAAGAGAAAATGTAATTTAAAAATTGGTAACTCGATGAATGCGAACCATGTGTAATTTCTTGTTGCCTTGATAGAAAAATTTCTTAGGGCAGAAATTGCACGTGAACTGAGGCTGCTTTCCGCATTCGAATTTCAAATGTAACATCATGCTTCGTTTGTACTTGTACACACGGCCACATTTATTCATACAGGCGATGGAGTCCGTCCTTAGCGAGTAACTGCTCGCGCTCGATGACGCCCATTTGGGAACGTTCATATTGCGCCATTCATATCCGAAGAATTGCGGAAAGTACTGATCTAGAATTTAGAATTGAATTAGAATGTCGGTAATTTCAAACATCAAACCCTTAAAGCTTGTTTAGGACAGCGCAATACAAAACAGCAATAGTTTAGAATTTAGAATTAGATAGAATGTCAGCATTGTCAATTTTTAACACCCGTTCCAAAATGCATAACTAAGCACAAGAACAAAACAGTTAGAAAAAGCTTTTTTCGGGTAGCAGGCGTGTATCTCGACTTTTTCAGTACACGTGAAACGTGCGATATCAAAACTTTGATATCGTTGAATTATTAACATAATGTAGGTTGTACAAAAGTTGTATTTTTCAGTAATTATGGGGATAAGGGACACGAGCCCCTGTACCGCACTGGATGCGCGGCTGTCCTGAAGTGTGAATTATGTTTTTTTTTAAATATAATTACGGCCACCATTGCCACTTCTCAATTTCACCCTCGAGTACGAAACTCAGCATCGCCACTTCCCTGCTCCATCCTAGAGTTGGAAACATGTTTCACTTGATGTTTTTTCGTTTCTGTTTTTCGTTTATTAACGCAATCCTCTTTAGTTTCTTCATGATTCCCCTTTCTACGGGGGAAGAAAGTAAACTTAAGATTCATCATTTCAAACGTCTTTAATTTTGAAATTCTCAGATTCATCGATTTATCAGGCGATGGGATTGGTTTATACTCGCGTCAAATTTGATGGTGCATTTACACGACAGCTGTCTTGAAAACACTATATTGGCGATTATGTGATGTGGGACAACATGTTGAGAACAAGATTTTCAGGAACTGACTCGAGTCGGTTTGAAAGTGTTGACAACTCTGTGGGAAAAGGCACTTTTCGGTGGCAAAAATTAGTGATAAGAGTTGACAACATCAGTTTCAAAACATTTCCCATGTAAATCCATCCCGAATTTGTCGACAATGTAGCCAACACACAGGCATGTTTCAACTTGTTGACGACTGTAATGTAAATGCTTCATGACCTTTTATCCACGCTACTTTTACAACAATACCAAGTCTAATGAACCTACGAGTCAGAAAACCAATTTCAGAAAACCACAACCACTTGATAGGCCCGCGGAGGTGAGTCCATTTTCTCACTCCTCAACGACCCGACAAATATTCGAAAACTTGAAATGAAAAGGATCGTGAGTCATTACACATTCGAACTGAAATCAGTTTCTTGATATTGAAGAAAAGAACACTACGCATGAGGTGCAAGAAATCATAGTATCATGATCTATTTAAAAGTCCTCAAAAATCGATTAAGTTTCGTTTAATAGATGGGCTAGAAGCACAGATTTTCCCAAATAGTAAGTAAACAGTATAATTTACACAAGTACCGTATACTTTTACACAGAACACCAACACTTCAATTACTAATTTGGCACGCAATATTTTTCGATTTCATCAAACATCATGGTAAACAACTAAATTACAATGACTATAAACTTAAATTAAAAGTTCCCATGAAATTGCACATAATAACTATTAAGTATCAAGTGGAACGAGATCTAATAAACTAACCGATTTTGTTACAACAAATAAGATTTAAAAAAAAGGAGGTATTTTAGTTGGCCTGAAATACTTTAGAAGAATTGCTGAAACAATCACAGGCACGTCCTACACTACTACGTATCTACAAATCACAGTTCTTCAACTTATTAGAGTAAAGAAGAAGTTTACTCAACACAAAACTGGCCTTATATTTCACATCACTATTTACAATTCAACAATACCTAATTATAAGAAACTCGGTAACAAAAAACGTGGAAACAAAAACACCACTTACAGGGTAAAAATGAATTAAATAACGTCCAGACTATTGTGAATGAGACCTAAGTGGGTCTTCAGGTTCCCTTTCTTGGTAAACTTTTTCATGCAGAATTTACACATGAAACTCGGCTCTTTTCCGCACTCCAGCTTGTAATGCACCATCATGTTACCTTTGTATTTGTAAACACGGCCACAATTATTGGGGCAGGCAAACTGACCGCTACCACCGTTCGAGCGGCCTTTTTTCGGCGCCTTCATATTCTGTAAATCCAACCCGAATGGTTCCAGTAGCTCAACCGCAGTTTCCTGATATCCTAAGGCGAAAAAACACGATTAGATGAAAGCTACAATGCGATGTATGGATGTCAGTATGGAATCAAATTTACAAATTAAGTAGGTAGTCATCTGCTCACTTCTGTTAGAGGTAACAAGAAAAACATCTCTCATTTTTCACATTTCATTCATCATTTCTGCATGCTTACCATTTTTAATGTACCCCCAGCCTCGCGTAAATGGACTCTAATCAAAACCATAATCCGAAATACATTTTATTTCTACGGTGGTGAAAACGTAATTTACAAGGTGTTTATTTCTTTACAAATAGGTACACATTCTTTATTGAATACATACTTAATACTGAAATATGTCTACAAATTTTCTTCAACAACAGTTAGTTATGAGGAGCGTAATACGCACACAGTCGATCGCGAATTATTTTAGTACAGTAAACAACATAAATTATAACGCACTGTGAATTTCACATAAGTAGATTTAGCGGTCTACATAATAACTCTATGAGTGACTCCCATATGATTTCGTAGCGATGCTCTGTGAGTGAACTTCTTCTCGCAGAGGCTGCATTTGAACTGCGGTTCTTTCCCACATTCGTATTTAAAATGAACCATCATATTGCCTTTATATTTGTACTTGCGACCGCAATTATTGAGGCAGGCAAACGGTGCATCGCACATCATAGGCCTCCCTATTTTGGATGAAGTTAATTGCGGGAGTCCCATGACTCTATACTGCTCTTGGGCGCTAACTGCATACTGCTCTTGGGTGTCAACTGCATATTGTTCTTGGGTATCACAGTGGAATTCTTGGTAACCTAAATAAAGATACGTTGTAATGAAAGTTGAACTGTTAGTCCGCAAGTATGTCAGCGATGAAATTATTATATGTATATAGAACAGAAATTCATTTGGGTCAAACAAACTTGCATTTCATAGTTCTATAAGCAACGTACAACCAGAATAACGTATAACATATATTTCCATCATTTCATCTCACTCTCTAATTCCAATTTATTTCATCTATGCTGCCAGCAAATCCTTAATAATAATTCAACGTCAATGGCTTGTGTCACAGTTCGGCATTTTTACACCCAGATGCTCTTCACATCAACGTCACCAATAAAACAATGAAAAGGGTCAACAGGAAGTATTATATTACAGAATACAAACTTAACGGATAATATGTGCTTAGATAGTCTAGTAGTCCTTTTATTTTGTAACATTATGAAGCATCATAGAGCGTGCGTAGTCCCTACTCATCATGGTATTCCCAACAAACAAACGAGTCCAGATATTTTAGGCAAAAATAAAATAGTCAACTGCGCTTCTACAAATGGAAAATAATAACCGATCTTCTAATTTTCATCTGTGTGATTTACACCATATAGGCGTAAATAGGAGGGCAGCCCCTAATTTTCTAAAAAGTCCCCCCCCTCCCCCGCAAAATAATAATAATAATTAAGGCTAGGATTTTAATTTAAATGCATATTTGTTCTCGTAACACTAGATAGCGCATATCCAGTATCCACATTATCTTTGCAAATCATGAAATTTTGAGTCCGTATGCAAAAGTTTATAACACATATTTTTGCATATTTAGGCCATAAATGCATGCATATTTTCGCTGAAAATAGCCGAATACCGCATATTTGAGATTGTTAGCGCATATTTTCTCAAAAACTGGCTAAACATCACTTCTATTGACAAAATTTCCACAATTTTCATGACTTTCTAAGAAAAACAAAAAAAAAACAAGCTACCTCGTAGACAGCGAGGTAGTAACAGGGTGTTTCCTCTTTGCTGTAAGCTGCTGGAAGAAAATCGACTGAAGACTAGAAAATTAGAGACAATAAAAAAAAACCTATTGGTGGTCACTTTTAAGGTATTTTTTTCCCCCTACATAAAAGCTTATTCGAGGCTTTAAACTGCGAAGCTGCAAACTGCAATTACAATTATTGCGGCGTATGTTGTTTTATAATCTCGATCTCGCTTTTACTAATGATTTAATGAAATAAACATTAAAACAAATGGCTCTTATTGTAGTGCTTCGAAAACCCTACATTTCGATACCCATGGGTGTGCGGTTTTATAGCGCATATTTTTGCATATTTTGACATTTTTAGCGTATATTTATTGCGCATATTTTCGATTTTTTAGCGCATAAAAATCCTAGCCCTAATAATAATATTATAAATTCATACAAGAGAAACAATTTTTAGCATAAGTTTAATCTTGCTAGCCCTTCCATGAACCGCCCCTCTATGTCTGCTATTTGCGCTTACGAATTTACTCATTAAAATATAACTTTATGAACAAGTCCAACGTGATTTTTCAAAGAGCCTCTGTGTGCGAATTTCTTGTGACAAAAATCACACTGAAACTGCGGCTCCTTACCGCACTCAAATTTGTAATGCAGCATCATACTCTGTCGATATTTGTACTTCCTGCCACAATTGTTCAGGCAGGAAAACTGCAGTTCTTCTTCCAGCGCGAATCGAGGTGCTTTCTTTCTCCTCATTGAAATTTTATCCGGCTGGAAGTTATTCACCAGATCTTGTTTGTACGGTGTAATTGTCATTAAGCGTTCGAACTGAGCTGTAAATAGATTAATTCATTAGCACATAGATAATTCATAAACCAGTCAGAGTAGACGTATTTTGTGTAAATAACCAGGGGAAATGAGTTTTGAATCAATTACACAAAGAGGAGAGAGGAGAGATAAAAATGCAAATACATAGTGCTTTCCATTGATTGACTATGCAACAAAAAAAAGACACCAGACATAGGAATTTAGGAAGTAATAGAGTCAATGTCGGTAGGAGTAAAATAATCCACTTTAATGAATTTAAATTGAGAATTTATTACACATACACTGTGAATACAAGAAGCTTTGGATGTTCTACCAACATATGATTGTTTTAAAAACAATTACCTAAGGCTTCAATAATGAAATTTCATGTCAAAAAAAAATGAATAATTAACGAATAAATTCAAATTCAACCGAGTACTAGTCCAAATTATTCAAGATCAATACTTAGTGAGCAGTCCAAAGATGTTTTTGGAGCAGATTTGTTGGTGAAGTTACCAAATCTAGTCACAGAATTCTTCCTTTTTTTTTCTTTTTCTATAGTGTTCACTTCCTTATTACTTAATTACACAGTATATGGGCTACAAAGGATAATCCAAACATATATTACAATGCCGATAAACAAATTAACGTCGAACATAGAAATTCAAGTGAACCTCGAAATAACAATAACGTAAGTATTATAATACCAATCTAAATGAACCATAGGGCAAATCCAAGATCTATGCGCCAAGGGAGACTGGGGTTTTGTATCTGAGAATACTGCGATTAGTAAACGACCTTATGAACGATACCCAAATGAGTTTTCAGTGAATCTGGTCTTTTGAATTTTTTCGAGCACACCCTACACGCGAACTGTGGCTCCTTTCCGCATTCGTATTTACAATGAATACTAAGGCTCCCTTTCTTCTGATAAATTTTCCCGCAATTGTTAGGACATGGGTATGTGGGTGACGCTGTTTGCGCTGGCTGCATTTGGAAATCATGCGCATCTCCAAATAGTTCGGTTCGTTCTGTAAACACACGTTTAATGATCAGTCCGAGATTCGGATATAATCTTAAAACTGTTTCAAAATAAAAATCCCAATCATACGGTAATGACAGCCTGTCACGGTCAGAAGCAAAACATATAACTTCTGCGAAAATCACACAGAAAATTACTTACTTAGATACACAGATTGCTGTATAAAAGGAAGGGCCGTGAATTATAGCATAAGAATCAAGAAAAAGAAAGCTCCATTCTTCAAGAACTGCAATCGTTTATTTTTTCAGTACAAATGAAATTTAGTTTTCCTTAATTACTTTCTATATGTTTTCATTTAATTTTATTTCTGAATAAACATATTTACGTACACTCGAGAAACAAAGCGAGTAAAGTGAGAACAATATTCCAAGTATCTACATAATCTGAGAACGACAACACAATTAGGTAGATTTTTAGAAACACTCTAGTATGCATCATTAGGGTAAAACGAAAACGGTCAAGAAGTTTTTGATTTCGCTTATTTATAATTATTTAGGTCAAGACAAGGGAAATGGTTACACTGGAAAAAAAATCTGGAATGAAATAAGCAGCCCCTCTCCCAAGAAAAAAACAAACTATGAATAAATCTGTTATAATATGATACTTTGCCAATTTTAGCAGGTCACAGCTCCCACAGTAAAATTATATCAAAACCGAATCTAGCGATCCACAAATCTCCATCAAGACATAAAAACAGCTAATCTATCAAATTTAAAAAAAAAAATGTCGATATGAAAATAACTTAATTATTAATCCGTTAACTATGTGTAAAGCTCCACCTAAAAGTTTATTCAAATTGGATTGTGGCAAAATTTTGATATTTTTCGGTGAAAACTTTATGTTTATTCCCAACCCGAAAATTCATATTTTGGCCGTTTTAGTTCCACCCTGACCTACAGTCTAAAACATATAACCAAAGAGCATTTTCACTGACTAACAAAAACATTAAGGCTACATTTATCAGTCCTACAAATGTACTGAGTAACATTTTCATCAACTAAAATTAGTATATTAAAACTATATTTATTTTGATTTGGCTCGTAAAGGTGAATCATGCTAGGAACTAACAAAAACATTCATGTGTACGCCACACATTTAAGCGATAATTTTATGAACAACTCCCAAATGACTTTTGAGCGATCCTCGTTGAGTGAATTTCTTCTCGCAGATTTGACATTGGAATTGAGGCTCTTTGCCGCACTCGTACCTGAGGTGGAAATTAACGCTTCCTTTATGCATGTACAATTTACCGCAGTTCCTCGGGCAAGGGTAAAGAGCTTCCGCTTCAGACGGCGATCGTTTTCTTTTCATTCTTCCTAGAAACACCGAACTTGTTAAACTTACACGAATAAACACTTACCGTTTTGAAAGGAATATTTCCATAATACTGTTTACAATAGAGTACTCTATTTTCAGATGTTATTCCTGTTGGGGTTCGAGTCAAGTATTCAACCTTACAGGTATGATAAAGTCGACAACTCCTGGCACACCATGTTCGATTGTGAGGCCCGGGAGCAGGATAGGCGTGGGACGGCAACAGCGATCCATCCTGGCGGCAATACGAGCGTAGCGACGGCGTAATCAGCCGTCTCGTGCCGGACACCTTGGTTTCAGAAATGTTGAAGAATGAAACCGGATGGAACCGGGTGTCTACCTTTGTCTTGAACATCATGAAGAAGAAGATGCATACAAAGTGGTCGAGGCAGAGGGCCGGACAATGCTCAGCCCACACCGGACACAAAGATTCTGTACCATCCTAGAGTTGCTGCAGTTGCTGCGGACCCTCCGACAGGGCTCACCCCGCTGTCGTCATCTTCCTGCATCGTCATATGTACCAAGACGAGGAGGTAAGGGGTGAAACAAGGTAGTGCGTCCATCTGCGGTGCACCCGAATTTCAGGTTAATGCCGGGTGAGCGTTGCCTCGGTCAGTAGGGTGTCCCATAGTAGCCCTGACAGGACAGCGCAAATTAGAGGTGGAGAGGCGAAAAAGTGGCGGGCCAGCCTCAATACGTCGCTCTGGTCACTGATGCGATACTCGAACAGGTAGTTTCCAGGGCCGGAGGAGCGGTGTCTGGGGAGCCACTTTGGCGAAGTTCATACGCTCCACCAAGGATGAAGGTATAATGAAGTCTGCCAAAACCTGCTTACTTAATAGTATCAGGAAACTTAAAAATTAATATGAAATAAAATCGGAGGTCATATTCAGAAATTTTCAAAGAAGAGAAAGAGGAGAGGAGTCGATAAATAAATTATTCGAAATTAACGCGAGTGAAACAGTTTTGAAATTGGGCAAAGAATTTAGTAAAACAATAAATTTTATGACTCGATGGGTCCTCTCTCCATATGCCGGCTAGTCTTGCGTTTGGTTTGTTCGCCTTTCACCAAAAGTGTGAATCGACACTGAGAGCACTACATCATTATTGTTTTATTCTTGTCACTGCAGCAGTGCTTGTATTCCATTTCGCAGTAGTCATCAAAGGACGATTTCTCAACTAAACCATTCTGCCACATTCTTTCGTCAATAAGCAGAGCCTTGATCAAGCGCACTCGAACGAATACTCGAGTTATGCGAATAATGATTCACACGAAAGTTGAACAAAAACGCTCAAAAGCTGTGGATTCTCTAGTCATTTGAATGATAACTCGAGTACCTGTTCGAGGATGCAAGTGGAAATCGCTGAGGTTCATCCTCATGAACTAAGTACTCGATGGAGAACTCTAGTTTGCAGCCTTCGTGTGACAGACCTTGCAAGTCTAACTTCTGGGCATGTGGGTAGCAGGTTCAATAAACCTTCACAATAACTTTTTGAAAATATATTTAAAGAAAACAAAAAGAGTAAAGACTTGAGAGATCATGTAGACAACATCCTCAGACAGATTAATTCGATAGTTTGGCCACTTACGTTTTCGTTTTATCTTCAGTAAATACAGTTTTGAAAACTTGTAGAATTCTCTAACCATTATAAAAACTACCTCAGTGTAAACACCGGAAAAATTCAGAAAAGACCACCCATACATAACCTAGAAAGGTTTAACCGCATTACCATTTATTAACAAAACTTAAATACTGGAAGTGATTCAGCGAAGAAAATAACAAAATTATGATACCGTAAAAACATAAACTAAACAACTCGTAGATGAAATTTTTTTCTCAATGATTCATGACTGAATACTAATGAGAAATAATGTCAATAATAGGTATTAGCTAGGCTTTTGCCTCTCAGATACATCTGTACATGGAAAGTAGAAATTTGGTATATTTAATATTTCAAATATTTCAAGGCTTCTCGTGAATGCATCGTTTCATTATATCGTAATCCTCATACATTCTCACGGAATTAATTTTGTGACTGTGGATTATTAAATTCTGTTGAAACAAAATACTGCAGTCTAGTTTGGAATCGGCGCCCTCGATGTAATAAAATCTAAAATCGTAATATCTGGTAACATCAGCCGCTTCCGCGCAGAGACCTGTAAATGAAATAAAAAAGAAATATTATAAACTGAACGAGTCGAGATTTTCTCATCGCGGACCTAGAAAATTCTTCAAGACAAACTACTGCGAGCACAACAAAAAATCAATACATGTGACGTGGAATCATGAAATGTGCCTCTGGTATCAAAAACTCATTTTTCACTTTTCTGACAATTCTTATAGAAAAACTCACGCTCTTTCGAATGAAACAAAACGTAGCTTCCTATCTTCATTAGTTTTTCCACAAATTGCATTTGAAAATTACGTCAAAGTTTAAAAATATCCGTTTACATAGAATAGTGTGAAACGGGCCCACGGGAATGATAAAGAACAAGAATTCAAAACGCGGTAGTCATAGCAACGCATAAACGCACCACCACACATGTACGTGCGGTGCACTACCACCATCCCATCTTAACATTCGTTTATCTCAAAAACCTGTTTTCGCACAAGAGGCACATTTCATGATTCCAGGTCATATATTATGTTAACATCTGCTGTCCAAAATGTACAACATCCATTTCACAATGTCTCGGAAAACAGACCTCATGGAATCGAACGTAGTCCTTTTCTCAGGACACTGTCAATGGTGTACAGTCACACGTTCAATTTGGACGGGGGGGGGGGAGGGGTATATAGCCTCGAGACATCTAGACATTTTAAAGAATTTATCCGGCCTCAAAACCAAAGTTTCATTCTTCGTAACTTATGATGGCCCGATAGTACTCTTAAAACATAAAACATTCAACATTTTATTGCGAATCGTAAAATGTAAAACTGAAACATTACCGGTTATAAAAACATCTTCTAAGTAAACATACGACGTAATCAATGCTTTCTGGTATAACAGTTCGACAGTATCCATTGACATGAGGTATCCAGCACCAGCCAAGTAATCCGGGTAACTTTCGTGAGGGTACATATATCGCGGCATGTACCTATGGCAAAACAAACCCGAGACAAATTCGTTTACTCGCAATTATTTTATGATAACTATACAAATTTTTCACAGACATATCTTCGCTTACCTGTCACGCATTGAATCACGCACGACGGTTTCATTCGGTACCAGTTTTCCTACCAACAATCGGGGTCTCACACGTGTCGGGTCATTCACAAATTTTATGACGTTCCCGATGTTCACAAACACGTCATCCTCCAACTTCAGTAGAAATTTGGCCTTATTGCAGTTCCGAGAAACCCACTTCAACATGAAAGCCGACTTAAGAGTGACATTTTCATCCCCATCCACGAAGTCTTCCACAATAATATCGTTATGCGTGGCGTTCTCGTTTTGAATGTTTGTCTGTAAAGAACCTCGAATAAAAATTACGTGCAAGATCATTCAAAAACATTAGCATACATTTAAAACTGTCTTTAAAATGGACATGGGCGGATAATCGCACATTTTCATGAGGAACCTCGCGTGTAAGTCTCATGCTAGAAGGCGGATGGACTTTTACAACGCTCTAACTCACCGTATAAGAATAAGAGATGCATGAATGTAGGATTGCACAGGTGGGTACATGTCAGAAAGAAAAACAGAAACCGAACGTATAAAAAGGCTAAATGAGAAAAGTCGGTGAGTCCGTTTTGAGTTCTTCAGTCACTAACAGTGGCGTAGCATCGGAGGGGGGGGGGGGCACAGGAGGCACGTGCCCGCAATATTTTTACATAGTCTTCTAATATCGGCGATTTTTAAAAATACCGCAATGTTCGACTTTTTCTCCCTTGAAAATATTATTGTGCCCCTCCCCCCATGGGAAACCCCTAGCTACGCCACTGGCCACTAAAGTTCTAGTATAAAGACTTATTTGATTAACTATTGGCGCTCATCTCGCAAAAAGAAAACAAAAAAGTTCAAGAGATTTGTCGAGGAACTGTTGACTTTCAGAATGCCTTTATTTTGATGAACAGATGAAAACGTGTTACTAATAACTCGATGCCCAATCAGTTACCCTCTAGTTACCCGCGGAAAAGTTACTCATTTGCAACCCTCGGTTATCCTCAGATCAGCCAGAAACCCATCTGTTATTCTTAGTTCCCCTTTAGTTACCCGGGTAACTGGCGGGATTTGGCGCATCGGGAAATACTTTTTATGTTCTGATTCTAGTCCGACTTCATGTCTTCTTGAACGCCTTTCTCAGAGTCCAAAATTTTATCCCATTTACTGCAGTTTTCGTATCTTCGATATTCAAAGATTTAGCACAATCGCTAGTCCGCCGTCAAAGTCCTAAGTTTAAGTAATAAACAACAAAGTAACTAACGCTCGGTTTGTGGTCGCTGGAAGTTCCCACCAAAAAAACGACGTTTACGTTGTATTTTGGATAAGTTTCACGACCCCATGTACTACGAATAGCCAGTCTGAGATCATAGTTCTCCAGTTTTGAGCAAACAACAATCAATACTGTGGGCGTTTGATCGGCCGGACACACGTTTTTTCCAACTAGCAAAGTTGTATTTTCTTTAGGACGCAAATACGCTGCAGTCTGTAAATTTGTATTTGGTTCCCAGCCTGGAACTATGACTGAAAAGTAAAGGCACATTAGTTCCCCACTTCAAGAATATTTATCAGGACGAACGAGAATTTTGCCGAGAAAACATAAATTAATACCCAGTTTGCACGTACCTTCTCCGAAATGTTGAATTCTACTGATGAAAATGCGCCCTCTTTGTGTGTACAAGCAAACCCACTGAATATAGGTCAACATGGCGACCACACCGACCAATATGAAAAAACACGAATGCTTTCTCCATCTGCTCATACCGCCGTAAACTTTACTCATATCGATGAATACTAAAATTTAACACATCCCAGAAAGTTGACTTCCGACTTTTTGGTTATCACAACGACTACAAAATTTATTTTTTCTCGCATTCTGTAAGCTGTGCACAAAACATCAGCGGCACTATGATCTAACGCAAAGCTACATTCACAAACAATTTGTTTACGAGCTGTACTGAACCTGTACATTCATCATCGTCGACTACCAAAGGAGAAACAGCTGTATCAATACACAGTGCCTACCTACTGAAAGAAGTGCGAACATTCCGCCTCAGAGAAGCGAAATTAATGCGAATTATATTATTGCTCGACACGTACGAAACAGTTGGAAATAGTTCCTACTCATTTCCCAATTTATCGTATTCCTATACGCTGTTTCCAAAATAAATTTTTTGACGGAGACTTGAGTTTTAGCCCGCGATTGTAGGTATGATATTTTCTCAAATTAACCTGAACAACCGATGGTTCAAAGTATATTCAGAAATGTACACGAGAAACGAACGAATTTGTGAAGGAAGAGAAAGAAAGGCGGGGGAGTTCATTATTTAGATGTCTAACTCAAGTTTTAGGATCCACAAGCAAACATATAATAGTGGAAGAAGGCACTGATTCACGTTGCTGAGACAATTTTCGAGATCAACAACGGACCTTCATTTCACCCCTAGCCGCTCTAAATCTGTTCACTGTCTCTCTACCAACTGATCAACTTTTTTGTCTAACTGAGTAGCAGAGCAGCTGTCTGTCTGTCTGGCTATTTCATGGATTGGCCGGTTGACTCTCTACCCCGTTGTTCGACTAAATTTCAGATTAACAGTTCTGACCCGAATACATTTCAAATTTTCTAACCGAACAGTCCGCCTTACTCTTTTTAATGATGGAAAAGGATGAAACAGAGTATGATGTATGATGTTTAGCATATAGGAAGATATGAGAAAAGAACACAGGTTCTACCCTCTACACTGCAGTCAACTGGCAAACTGTTCATGAAAACAGAAAGACTCGCCTTCCATCGCTTCTTCGAGACATGTCTTTAGGTGAGACAGACTGCTCTCATATTCAACCTCCATCCAGACCTCGGATTGATATTAATATTTGTTAATGCACTGCTAATCACGTTGTGATTTTGTTGACTAACAACTCGTCTATCCCAAGCGGTAATATTCACAAATAAAAAGTTTTTGATTTTTGTTGAAGTTCTTCGTAGAGAGGCGAATGGAAAAAACAAAAATCAACAATCATCAATACGGCTTGTTAACTGTAGTTTAAGGTTATTATTATTGACAGTCAACATTTTTGATGAGTGGTAAACGATACGATGATATTCGGATCAGCTCATCACTCCGAATCGAAGCTCTCAGGATTCTGCCATTAAAATTTCCTAGGGTAGGTTACTAGGGTAGGTGTTAGAAGAAATATCTAAAAGGAAATGCTTATTTTTCAAGGATTCGTCTACTAATTACAGAAGTCAATGTATTGAAACAATCAGCTTCCCTACAACCCCTTCCCCTGGTGAGCAGTTCTAGTTTACGGCCAAATAAGGAAACTCACGCGTTCACAAATTTAATGAATTTTATTTTAAAATATCAAAAATTCAATCCCAGGTGAATGGCGTTCATTTACACACCAAATACGAAATCTTTTACGATTTTTATACAAAACGATGAATAATACCGAGATGCCTTTTAAGCGCTTCTTGTCGAGCGAATGCCCTTAAAGCAAAAGGAGCACCTGAATTGAGGATCTTTGCCGCATTCGTAACGTATATGTTGTCGTAGCCTTTTTGGTATTTATATTTACGTCCACGACCATTGGTACAGAAAAATAGTCCTTCGGATGATAAATTAATATCCTCTATCAGCTGGTCAAATTCTACAAACTAATTTAATGGAAGAAAATCAGATAGTTACACGCCAGGTGGTTAAATTAGTCTGTCAGTTCTAAGTCACGGCCAACTTTTGTTTGATTAAATAATAAATATTATTAGAAACAAAATCAAAAAAGACGCATTCGATTACTAACAACAAATAGATGAATATCCACCATAATCTCGAATTGGTAACTTCGAATGAAAAGTAACTGTAAAAACTCGACATTATCGTACTCTAACGAATTTTCTTGTGAAATTATTTTAATTGCACGTGAACGATGAACGGCACCAACTGATTTCTAATCCGATATACGACCTTCTCTACAACAACAACAGAACGTGATGACCACAACATGAATTTCCAGAGACCGCACCAACTGATTTCTAATCCGATATACGACCTCATCTACAACAACAACAGAACGTGATGACCACAACATGAATTTCCAGAGAAAGTCTTACAGCATAAATGGCACTTCTTGTTGGTACGGAAACATAGTCCTGGGGATGACGGGAGAACGCACACCTTCCCTTGGGTAAATTCTGAAAATAATCCGCATAATTTTCATATTTAACAACACATATCAGAAGAAATTATTAAATAGATTACCTACCAATTCAGATAAATTAATTTAAACATTACAGGTACCAGCAGAAAGTAACTGAACAATATACAGCCAAATATAGGTAAGATACGCCAACAGTGGCGGATCTAGAAATTTTCCAAGGGGGGTGTTTTGAAAATCAAACTTTTTCCACCTCCACTCCCTACAAAACCGAGATGGATGTCTCGGTCGATTCTTGATATTTTCTGAAGTCCACACAGGACTACACAGCACTGCAGGTGTACACGTTCATTACATTTTTATATGTATAATGTGCTTTCGCAATGTTTTTTTTCTTCTTCGGCCCGAAGAGGGTGTCCGACCCCCCCCCCCTCCACAGATTCGCTACTGTATGCCAAATGACAAATCATTGAACCCCCCCCCCCCCCTTTATCCCGCCCTTCGAAGAAAAATTCATCGTCATTTTTCTTTCTCTCTCTTTTATTCTTTCCTTCTTTCCTTTTTTAGCTAGTTTGTTAGATCTTCCTTCCCTCCTAAGACATACAGTTTTCTCTTTCGGCTTTTTTTATTTAAGAAGGTCTACTGGTGCTTTCTGACTTCTAAAAGTTTAGGATTCTTTAAAATTATATTCAAACTAAGTAAGGCTTATCAAAATCTTGCCAGTTCTCTTTCGGGCTCATTAAAATTCGTTCGGAACTTTTTCAAAAGTCTTACAAATTTGTTTAGAATTCCTCACATCTCTTCCAAACTTCTATGCGGTAATTTAAAACTTCATTAATACTCGTTAGGATTTTTCAAGGCTCATTTAAAACTTGCAAACACTTCAAATTATTAAAAAAATTTCTTAAAACTCGTTCAAATTCTCAACGATACATTCAAGACTCGTTAAGACATTTTATGAGTTTTTCAAAACTCGACATGAACGGCCCCTTAGGTTAATTCAAATACTCAAAAACTCTCTGAAAGTTTTTTTATTTTTTTATTTTTAACTCTCGCTACTTTTTCAATTATATATAAGACATTTCTTCCATACAGTTTTATATGCTTCAAGATTATGGTACTTGAGTTTGAGACACGTCCAGTCTTCTTAAAAGCCTGTTAAACCACTTGCTTTTCTTTTAGATTCTTTCAAACTTGTTAACTCTTCAACATTACTACGATACGAGTATTTTAGAGAATCAGTATCGAATTCGGTTGATTATCCCACAGCCCAATTAATAAAAAGCGATCGTAAAATATCATGCCCTGTCGCTGTCTTTCTTTCATTCTTCTTTTGTACCTCATTTTTCAGGCGCCCACAATCAGCTGAACATCCCGGAGCCTTTACCCCGTTCTACCTCTCATGTAGGTTCACTCCACATCAGAAGCAATTCGCGCTTACGGGCTTATCAAGGAATAAACACGTTCACAAAATTCAAGTTTTATTTTGAAATAATTCAATCGCAAGACAGTGGTGCACTCTAATTCACAATACGATACAACAAGATGCCAGCGATTACGTGATAAACTGATGGACAATACCGAGATGAGTTTTCAGGGCTTGTCTTCGAGCAAAAGCCTTAGAGCAGAAGGAGCACTTGAATTGACGTTCTGTGCCGCATTCATAACGCATATGGTATCGCAAGCTTTTTTGGTACTTATATTTACGTCCGCAACCATTGGTACAGAAAAATGGTCCTTCGGATTGTGAATCAGCAATTAACTTCGGCAAGTTGAATTCTAGAAATGATCGCATATAAATTCAATTTAAATAGGGGAAAAAACGAACAATCAAATAGTTTACGGGTCTAGACAAATCAAAAATCAAGCTGATCAAACAAGCAAACCTGTACAGAGGACAGATATTTCATTGTGATCACAGATCAGTAAACTTCCAGTGAAATTGGAGAAACATACAGCTTCGTGGATTTACCAATGTTATTTTATAATAATGTAATTAGCTAATCACATGCGACCGATGGACACTTACTAATGCGCATTATGTTACACTAATTTGTCAGTACTACGACAAGCTAATGAGCAACAGCGAGATAAACTTTGAGCACTTGTCATCGAACAAAGAGGGCCCTACCACAAAAGGAACATGTGAACTGAGGTTCTGTGCTGCATTCAAGACCTATGCGATATTGAATGATATTTTTGTACTTGTATTTACGAATCCGATAGCAAATCATTATTCACTTTTACTTCAGAGTACAGGAAAATTAGCCCGAAAGCAGTTGCAAGAAAATAATGGTTACATAAAATTCGCAACAAGAAGAAAATACGAGCACACAATCGCTGATATTTCGAAACTTTTTCCGGCATATTTCACAGCCAATCGCTAGATTCGAGAGCTCTACTTATATCCAACATGATAATCTTCAACGACACACTGACGGCCGTCCGTGAAGTAGGCATAAAGTTCTATCGCTTTCGGTCGATCATTTTGGCTTTTTGTTTTCACGAGTGCGACGGAGTTTGCCTAAAGTGCCCAAAACACGCGGGAAAGATTTTGGTTATTTCGAGAGGATTAGCGCCGGGTCGCCCCGCGACATCACACGGGACGGTAAGGCTCATCACGAAGTCGTAAATGTAGCACCGTTCTTCAGCTAGACTTATAGAACTCCCTCGTCATGTAGGCCAGGTAAAAAATCAGATTAACAGGCAACTAAAAAAATAATCACACCATCATAAAATAGATACATTTTATCGATTCGATAACACATGAGAAGTGCACAGCAGTACACTCCACACTGCAAAATAGAATATTTGAACTCATCTATCACATAAATCTAAGGTCACGAACAGCAACGAGATGACGATCAAACAGAAGTCTTCAAGAAAAACGGGCATCCGAACTTCGGTTCCTCCATGGAGTTATGACAAATGCGATGTTGCAGAAACTCGCGTCTCTGATCAAAATTTGTAGGGTTGCTCACCTTACCTTAAAAACTCCAGTGGCAAATTTATTTCTTTTTTTCTTTTTCATTTTTCCTCGCGCATGTTTCCATCACCTTAAATAATTAAATATGTTTTTAAGACGTTTATATTTATGTGAATCGAAAGGGACTTAGTAAATTAGAATTTTAACCGCGTTTGTAACATCCACGACAAAGAGAACAGGCACACCCCTTCGTCACCATGATCCGGAAATAATTAACACCATCCGGAAACACACCAAAGGGAGCAACAAGAAGGCTTCCCTCAATACATCTGTTAGACGACGGTATTTTGTATCCTGTATTCTAAAAGGCGATTTTCATGTACTTCCCAATATTTAACACAATAATCTTGTCCGTTTCCTCTGATCACATCAGAATTTTGAGATCCAAACGCGCTCTAAACTCGGAAAATCCGTTTCACAACTACTGTTTGCATTCATTCAAATAATGACGATTCCGTTTTGATTTTAACATCAACGCTCAATTAGCGCCAAGTTTGGAAATTCAGATCCATACAATTCAGAAATCGCTAAAATCACACTGTAATAAAAACGAGTTCAACCCAGCAACAAGTCACTATGAGCTTCACGAGCTCTTCTTTCCAAAAAGACACATACGTACATCCCAGACTATTTCAAATCACAAGAACTACACGTGTCAAAGAAAAATGGACAGAAGTACAGCATTCAACGTTGAAAAATACCCTAAAATTACTTCTTCAAACGTATAATACCCGATTTTTTTGTTTTTTCATTGCATAGTGTTATTAATCTGGATGGATGATTTTTAGAACAATACCAGATTCTTATAACTACCACGTATTAGGAAAATTTGGAGGAAAAATAGGATGGTCAGAAATCGATATATGATAATTCAGAATATACAGACTCAGTAGCGTAATTTCCATCTGCTGGCGTTTTCATCCGGAATGCGAATCGGCCAAGTAAAAATTAATTTTGATAATAATGATGAACAAGGTAACGACTCAATACGGTTCCTCGTCAAGCGCCGTACGACACGCAGCTTGCATTCGCTGATGTATATGAAATTGCATACTCGATTAGCCGTAAATAATCACAGTGACAAGCGGACGACGAGTTAATTTATCTGCGCGTGGTTTGGAAAGATCCAAATAAGCTGAACATTCTGTCGAAGGGTGCGGGGCGAGGCTCCATAAATAGATAAGGGAATCTATAGAATTAAATCAGTCACAAAATAATATTCGCACTGGTCATTATTTTCACGCCAACTGGTTGCAGTAATTATCTCGTAAGTGCAAACAGGGCCGTAGCAACAAGGGAGAAGGATGTGTGCGTGCGTGAAAACCCTCCAATTTTTTAAAAATCGGTGCTAACTGAGTTCTGGAGCCCAGACAGCGAGGTTGAGACAATGAGGACCTTTTATTCCTTCTTTTTGTTTCGAGGTTTGAACCGAAACTTTCGATAATTTAGTCTGCGTTTTTATTATAACCGGTGTGCCAAAAGTTTGGAACTTTTCTTGGCACATGTGAATATATATCTTATACCGCCCCCTCCTTCCAAGAATAAAACACTCGCAACCTATGAGCTAAGTCCCTCTACACTAATTAGAATCATCCAATCCATACATAACGCAACACTGTGACGAATTAGATTTTTTCAATATCAACCACATAGAAACGAAAAAACTTGATACGGAACGCATAAGAATGATTTTATTAGAAATCACTTACTCAACTTAAAATATTTCGAAAACATAATCGCAAATATTCAGGAAAAAATATTCATTAATTACACTACACAACAAACTGAGATTTTTTGGAAACCGCATGAAGGAAAATAGATGATTCTTAATGTATTTTTCACGCTGAATTCAAATATGATATTAAAAATGCTGAGTTAGCTAATCATTTTTTACGTTTGCTGGGAAATTTAATAGTGTATTATGAGAAATTGTTCTATTTTATGTGGCGACACTGATGTTGTATTAAACTGATATTACCCATAAGCTCCGTCTTCGACGGTACTGAATAGAAAACTTCCGTGTTGTTCTCTGTCCCTCTGTGTTCCGTAAATATTATTCCGATTCAACAACAAGCGTTGTGATTATCATGAATATTCGGGCATTGAACACATATTCATCAAATTTATTGTCGGAACACATTTATCTAGTTCACTTACATTTCGTAAAATAAACAATAAACTGTAATACCGGAATGAAAAGGCGTTATTTTTTCACTGAAGAGATCGCCTTCCCCAAAATTGTTGTTCCATCGCTTCATCGTTAATGATAATCTTAGAATCAGTTGAAACTGTTTAGATCGTTCCGATATCAAAACGTCAAAACACACGTTCACACGCATCACTGTGTTGGCGAGTTTGTTTTGTGATACATGCAGTGTGGCCACATTCACTAATATTTCTAACACGAGAGGGAAATTACGGGAAATAATTCAGAATGAATTTACGAGAAAAGGAGAGCTAATTAAGAAAAACTAAAAGCGGCATTGAATTCAGTGTGAAAAATACTTCTAGAATCGGCTACTCTCGTTCTTGCGGTTTTTTGGCTGTTGGGTAGTGTTATTCGACACCGACCGAACGTTGGTAGCAGTCAATTTGAACACGATTTTGAACCAACCAATCAACACAGTGGGCAATCTGAATGCAAATACAACATGTTTTAGCATGATAGGGTAAAATTTTATCGAGCGATATGTCGCAACGAGAACATCAAAATTTGTAGGGTTGTTTACCTCACCTCAAAAACTACAGTGACAATTTTCCCATTTTTTCTCACGGATGTTTCCATCACCTTAGATAATTAAATATGTTTTTAAGACATTTTTCAATTTCTCCAATCGGCAAACTTAGCACCTTGAAGGTAAACAATTTTCCAATATTTTTTCCGACCCCCCCCCCCCCCAAAAAAAAAAACTACTAAATCATATTTCTGCATTTACCTAAATATGATGAAGATTAATCCCTGAAATTGATTTCAGATCACACTGAGACCACGATTAATGATCATCGCAGCCAAGATCATGCACATCACTGGTACAGAGTGACCGAAAAGTAACACGACTCAGAAATTTGAAAAAATTACATAATTAACTCAAAATTAACTACTGAAGTGAAAATGAAATCAGAGAAAAACTAAACGCCTCAGCGCAAATTTTTTTTTGAAACTTGGGAAAATATTTGAACAACTAAGGAGCTTTTTTCATACTCATTGAAGACAAATTCACAATTTTCCTGAAAATTCAAATTTAAGGCACACAAAGTTGAAATTGGAAAAAGAAATTGGGACGTAAAAACAAAAAACTGTACTTATTTACACTTTATTTGCCATGATTTCAAAATTTACAAAAATAAAATTAGGTTTAGAAAACCTTATAAGAATTAAAAATCACAGAAATGTTACGCATAATTTTTTACAACTGAAAAGAAAATACTGCGAATATTTTTTCAATATAGTATTTCACTTCCGTTGCTCTCATTCGCCTCAAGTCAAACGTTGAAATATAATTTTTAAATATATTTCGCCATCAAACAGTAGTTCTTGATGACCACATCGCATATCAGACTTTACGGAAGTGCAAGATGTTATGTCCTAAAGAACTGAAATTTAAAGAATACAGCAATTTTTATACGAAGCAAAATACTTTTACAAATTTTTCCGATCACTGAAGAAGCAAACTTTACCGAAGGGGGGGACTCGAAGCAAAGTCCTTCCCCCTTAAGTTTGAAAGTACATAGAAATATATTATTATAGGAACTAAAATGATATTTTCGACACACGATAAACCACTGGCGGGAAGATTTTACAACCCAAATTCAGTCATGAAACTTCTATGGGTAACACGTTGGCTACAAATTGAAGGGGCATATATTTAATTTTTTTAATAAATGATGTTCAACTTCAAAACACATATTCTCACTTCTGAGCATTGTATATTAAGATTGGTTTTTCACAGTAAGCCTGTTGTTACCCTGATTTTTATTTTACAGACTTGGATTTCAACACGATGGCACATTTATACCAATGCTGTGCGCTAGTTCCGCAAAATGTAAAAATAAATCGCGTGGACATGCCCGCATATAATCCAAATAGGGGTGATTTTCTAGTTCGACATTTCCATCAGCTGTATTTCCCAACCTCAGCATTCTAGCGTTCCAACATAACCCCATACAACGTACGAAAGGAATCTACTAATCAAAAATCGCGATTCAAGAAAATCGCTCCTTCATATTTTCCCACATGAACGACATATTTCTTCATTAAGGGTCATCGTACTCATCAAATATACATTTTTTTTTTTTTCAAACTGAGTCTTTCAGAATACTATTGCACGAAAAATCGGAAACCTAATGAGGCGAGGGGAGGGTAGCAATGCATACATACCAAAGTGACTCCTGGCAGCACTACATCTCAGGACCTGGAATCCTTTTCGGGTATCGCATCAGAGACCTGAGGTCACACGTTACCTAATACGGTTGCTATAAGTCGCCCAAGTCGATATTTTGGGGACGTCTAATTGCCTGCAGAACGAGAATAAGTGTTACTGAAATTACTTCTATTGGATTCAAAGTTCCAACTTTTTTTGCAAAAGCGGTAACCTCTCACAGAGTAAGGGGTCTGGTTGGCCGAGTGGATAGCGCGTTGGTCTCGGAATCCGGAGGACCCGGGTTCGAGCCCACGTAGCAACTCATCAGATTTCGACCTCGGCCGGTTTTTCGGCCAGAAGGGAAGAGGGCTAAGACAGTCATAACAGCCTCCCTGACGTCTCTGAGGTAATGCTCGAAAGGGCGGATTCCAGGGCTCCGGTTGAGAGCAAACACCCTCTCACAGGGTATTCCTAAACAATATCTATAGTTCCAATAAATCGCGGTCTTTTGGTGTCAGGGTACGAGCCAATCATAACGCCATATGATCAGAATGCGCATATATCGATACCTTCACGGCAGAGCATCGTAAGAAACACAGCGAGACGGAATCTAAATGTATCGATATCGTATCCTAAAAAATTTACACCATGGAAAAGCTAGTTTTGGATAGTCACTCTTCAGCTTCTCCAGGACAACTCGTTCTTCTGCTCGTTTCTTTTTAAGAAAACAATGACATATAATTCAACTGAAATCATTATCATCTTAGTCGGAGACCAAATTTCAAGGACATATACCTATATTCAATAATCACACATATACTATTTCAAAAATTCAGCGCAGTCAAAAGGGTAATACTATTTTCAAACAATTAACTCGAGTTGAGATTCGAGTGTTATATTTTTGTGCAATAGCAACCGCATTTATTTCAAAAATTCACAGGCACATTTACACCATAACGCAAATCAACCTTACTTTTCTTCGGCGAAAACTTAGAGCTACGAAGTTATTTCACGTCAGTGTACAAGCACCTTATGAACGATAATTAAATGTGACTTGAGCGTGCTTTTCCGTGAAAACGCTTTTTCGCAGTACTGACAGTGAAACTGCTTCGTGATAGTGCACTCGTACCGAAAATGGGTTCGCATTCCGCGATAGTACTTGTACTTGCGGCCGCAGTTGTTCGGGCAGAGGAAACTGGTGCCGCCAGGCGACGACGGTCGCATTTTGCCTCGCTGTTTTCGGTCCATCTCTGAGAAACCACTGTTCATATAGACATCTTTGGAACAGAGCGGATCGACAGTGCCATCTATAGAATAAGCATAAGTTACTGAACAGAGAGCATTACACATTTTCATAATATCTAATAATATTAAAACGCAGACTGCGCATTCTGATTCTATAAGGTGGAAAGAGTTTACGTATTTCACATGCGTTTTTCAAAACTCCTGAAAATGACTCACCGGGCTGGAGAGGCTAGATTTGAGAATAAGCTCGCGGACGATGCATATGTGACCTGAAATCATGAAATGTGCCTCTGGTGTCAAAAAATCATTTTTCACTTTCTTGACAATTCGTATAGAAAAGAAATCACGCTCTTTCGAATGAAGCAGCTTCCTATGTTCGTTCATTAGTTTTTCCACAAATTGCATTTAAAAATTACATCACAAGTTTGAAAACATCCGTTTACATGTCGTCGTGTGAAACGGGCCTACTGGAATGACAGAGAGCAAGAATTTTAAAGTGGTTAGTCACAGAAACGCGTAAATGCACCACCACAGATGTACACGCTATGTACATCTGCGCGCACCTCTACCACTATCCCATCTTTACACTCGTTTATCTCAAAAACCTGTTTTCGCACAAGAGGCACATTTCATGATTCCTGGTCACATATATTCAGGGCAAACAGTAGAAAGTATTTGTCTATATTTACGTTAAGCATGTGAATTGGAAATTGAAAAGCTACAGTTTTTGAAATTGTTGGACACGAATCGATGGTTGAACATATTGACTGGGTCTTACCATTGTTTCACCTAATTCAAATTGAAGTAGTTCGACACCAACCAAAATTATCTTAAAATCTCTCCCATCACAGAAGGAAGTTTTCGGGGAAAATGAAATGACAACCAAAACATTGCAGAAAATTGTCAAAAAGGGTACCACAACTAAGATACTAGAAGTCCTTCTCTTCTACTAACTTTTCCAAGTTGGTTCGATCCTTCATTCCACAGAGCTACCGTGGTCATGGAACGACCAAATCATTCAGATCTGCCACGTACAATTAAAGTACACAATCCAAATTCAAGTCAGCGTTCAGGAACACGTTCATTATTCCTAGTGTAGAATAATTTTGTGCAGTTACTCAGACTTGACCCACGCATTCGGAATATACACATAGCCTGTATTCTTTTAATGAAAACCTTCCACGTACTTCACACAAAGCTATCGTGACACCACACGTCAAGTTAATCAGCAATAACCACACCACAAAAACATTTATTTTCGATTTGATCCAAACGCAGATAAATAATTGATCAACAACCAAAAAACAAAAAGTTGACAAAAATATTCAACAAAATAAATAATATAATTCATCTACTGATGACTTTATGCTTCAGTCCTTTGTGCCGCTTCATTGCCGAATGTTTGGTAAACCTCCTACCGCAAATATCGCACTCAAACTGAGGATCTACGCCACATTCGTACTTCAAGTGAAAAGACAAACTGCTTTTGTGTAAATACCTTCGGCCGCATTCGTTCGGACAGTAGAAAGTAACTTTATCTGGCATCAAGGCATTAGAATTGACTAACCAACCTGAAAAGCATAGAGAATCGTGCGCTCCATTAGTGTCGTATTTTTGAACATGTCACCAACGCGTGCTTCCTCAGATTACTGCTGTAGTAAAACTTTTTTAGGCAATATGGACAGGAAAATTTCGGGGTCTGGCCACACTCAAAAGTGATATGCGACTTCATGCTGGATTTATGCTTGTACACTCGACCGCATCCGTTTGGGCACAAGAATCCGCTAACCTGATTGCACGAGAGGCCTAGAACACCCACAATTGAATTAGAATCGATTCATCTCTATCGTTACAGACGTTAGTGGAACATCACAACACACAGTTAGTCATTCCAAACTGAATGAATAATGTCAAAAAATGTAGGTAGAGGCGGAAATAGAGCGGTATCTTGAGAGAGACAAGTCACAGAGTCCTACCAATAAGATATATTTAAAAATATGGGACAATGTAAATAGTTTCGTTCGTTTTTCCAGGATAGACAGAAAGATCCGGGAAGGAAATTAATTTTCTGATGTACAAGGTTTCAGAAACTTTCCTAAGGAAAGGAGCTTAGGCCTCTTCAACCGTCTGCTCTAACAAGCCCGCAGCTGGGGGAGAACACAGTGCAGTTCTCCCAGAATAAGAGGATGCCAATTGTCACCCCTTGTTGAAATTTGTCCCGCCAAAAATTTGGTTACCGGGTACCAGTAACTGACGACGGCTCGGTCTTTTCTCGATCTTTGAATACGAAAGATGCGAGGCTCGGAATTTGCTTTTTTGAGTTTTCTCACAAGGGCAACTCCAGTTACAACAACGTATTGTGTATGCCAGAATTCATAAACTATCAGGAACCACCTCCCCAATGCAACAATAAAATTAATGTTGTAAAAAAGTTGTTTTATAAAATGATTTCGCAACTCGAACTCTATTGGAAACGCAGAATACCGACAAAAGATTTCCGTTTGTTCCATTGAACAAGGCGCCGAGAGAAAATCTGGGGTCGGAAGAAAATCAGAAGGCAACAAATAACAAGCGATTTTTCTCAGTTCCTCCTCGAAAATCATGATTTTGTGGTCGAAGACGCAAAAAAGAGATCATGCGAAAAATAAATCGGATAATTCGTGTTCCCAAAAAGTCCAGATCCGGGGAATCACCCCTCTTTTTCTAATTGGCAATCAACCCGAGCCCTGGAATCCGCCCTTTCGAGTATTACTTCAGAGACGTCGGGGAGGCTGTTAGGCCTGTCTCAGCCCTCTTCCCTTCAGGCCGAAAAACCGACTTAGGTCGAAATCTGGCGAGTTGCTATGTGGGCTCGAACCCGGGACCTCCGGATTCCGAGACCAACGCGCTATCCACTCGGCCAACCAGATCACCCCTTTTCCTCTTTCCTCCGCCCTCTCGTCAGGCCTGCCATCGGGCAATCTAAAACCATACACCTAAAATGCACCCAGGCACAGCGTGTTTCTTACTTCTCAGGGTGTGTATTCTTCGGAGGCCACCTGTATCAGTGTACACAATGTTGTATCTTCCAGCATTCCCAGCAAATTTCGAGCAAATTGAGAATATAAGTTCTTTTTTTTACGTCTCGCCCGAAATTTTTGGGATACCAAGGGAAATCTCAACTGGCCTACTATCTGACACCTCCAAACAATGCCCGCACCAACTTGGAACTCAATTATAAGAAGTCCAGGACAAGCCACATACACTGACTAACCGAAAAAATTAGGACTGTTTGAAAATTGTGAATGCCATTTTATTTAAATTAAATTGAAATTTGACTAACAAACAAACAAATAACACCGTATAAACCATCAAACAGATATAAATCAATACATAATAAACCGCGTTTATCAATAAACAATCTGTAAATCTGTACAGTGGTTCCCGAACTTTTCAGTTCGTGTAGCTACTTCTTCCTGAATCGCAGTTTTTTAAAGTTCCCCGAGCAATTTTAACAAACACGTAAGAATAATAAAGGTATAGAAGGAACGAAACAGATTCTTCCCGTTCCCGGCTCAATATTGTCAATCATTTTTTCTTTGTTTTACTAGTAAGATTTTGGTTTGCAATACAAAATTACTCGCATCAACCCCGAATTTGATTTTTGACAGGTAAACACATATTGCGATAAGATTCAGTTTTCAAAATTGCAACTAATATTTTTTAGTACACTCCAGTTAAGAAGCCGAAGATACAGAGTTGGCTACAGGTTCCTGATTTTAAAATTCGTTGATGTTGAATACACTTTCAGGAAACTGTCATCGAGAGATTTCGTCCACATTTATAAAAATATTATCACCACTATTACTTTCTAAAATCTTATGAATACTCATCAAATGACGCTGTAATGCGAATTTTCGAGTAAATTTTATATTACAACATGGGCACTGAAACTGTGGATCGCAACCGCATTCGTATTTCAGATGATTAGTCAAGGATGTCTTCAAAGTATACCGTTTACCACAATTGTTTGGGCAGCAGAAGACACCGTATCTTTTCCGCGTTTTTCCCAATCGTGGACCTACGAGCAAATTGTAACACTTAACAATAGATTTAATTTAGAATAAATAAGAGTTATTAAAAATAACAAACAGTTATACTTACACCACTGTGTGGCGCCACAATTTAAATAAAGTACCTGTTGAGTTCTGAGTATTCGAGTCCACGTCGATACCGACGTTATGACCGAAACTACATCATGATGAACAACATCGACGAACTTGTTCAGTCACATATGGACGCAAAAGTATCATTCGAGAGATGAAGGGTTCCTATTTTCAATTCAAACTACGATATTGACATCGACTTTTTGGTTCGATAAATCAAAATTTTTACAAACCATACCAACGCCATGTGCAGGGTGACTCAATGAAGATGACCACATTAATTTTTTTAGTCGTGCTGGTGGTAACACTGCTGCAGTAACTAGTGCGCGCTATATTGAAAGAACTAACGTAAAACTAGAGCTTTGACTACACGGCACGCTCCGCATAGTCGGATTCGGCATCCACGGGTGCGGTTGGAGTCAAAATGGCGGACGATCGAACTCAGACGAAGTTATGGAGAGCTCTGTATAGGAACTTTCCAAGGTGGTGGCGCGCTAATATCGTTGTTACTGATAAAGCAAATAACAACAGTAAAGCAGGATCAAATTTATCAGTTGCATTTAGTTTGCACAGAGTAAATTAAGATTTTAGTTCTTCCTCTTTTCTTATAGCTTCGTCAAGACAATCAACACGTTTTATTACGTCCACAGCACGAATCATCATAAAAATTAATTAATTACGAATAAAAAATCATCACGTAATAAACTCTGGGGGAAAACTATGAAATATTAATGTAAAATTGACGAAGTATCCTGCTTCACTGTTGTTATTTTTCAATATTGATGATAACGTGCGGTTCATAAAACAGCCACCAGATTTCGCCCACTCCGCTGGAAAGTTCCTATGCTTTGTATAAGTACGACCATCCGCTATTTTGAATTCAACCGTGTCCGTGGATGCTGAATCCGATTATGTGGAGCGTACCGCATAGTCGATTCGGCATCGACGGGCGCGGTTCCCGATCTGCGTTTTTAAGCTTGTGACACTATCTGTGGCAAAAAAAAGTGCTCAAGTCTGTAAATTTCGCAAATTTGTGGTAAAAGTGTGGCAAATATTTAGATCCGCCCCTTTTATCACTGGAAATATGTCACACGGCCTCCGTGACATTAAAGTGTCACAAATATGCTTATGTGTGACAGTTTATGTTGTCATATTTAAGCAGAAAACTGCTTATTTGTGGCAATTTGAGAGAACCTAGAAATTAAATAATTAATCGTTATACTTAAATTCAACTTTGAACATATATTGTCTTGTACTAACTGGGATTGTGATTGTGCTCTCATTTCTGTGTTTTAATTTGAAATTTGACTACTACTTATAATTTATGATTTTATATTTAAATATATTTCGTTCGTGTGTTGCTGTGCTCCTTGACCACCACGTGTGCGAATGAAATACATGGTTACAATGAAAACGAGTAAGTTACCTAATTATAATTATTATCCTGTGTATTTTTCCTCTTTCAGTCTGTTCTGTTATTTGGAGCTTCTTAGTATATATACGAGTATATATTTCAAAATCACTGGTAAACAGCGCGTGTATGTTCCTCACGCTGTTCACCAGTGATTTCAAAATATACTCGATCGTATATAGACGATGAAGCTCTCCAAATAACAGAACAGGCTGAAAGATGAAAAAATACACAGGATAAGTATATAATAATCTTCCTCCGGATGATCTTTGCTGGCGGAATTTTTCTGTAGAATAACATCCTTTATAAGTATCTACGCTTGTTCACCTGATAGATAAGCTGGAATCAACATAGCTGCATGATACCTGTATTTTGTGATTGCACTGCGCTGAGAGAATAATATCCGTGCATTTTGGAATTGCTGGCAGTTTGTATTCTGAGAAGGAGCGCTCCAACATCAACCAAAACCAAAAGTGCATATAAATAAGAACTCAATATTTTGGTAGAAACTATATGACATAGCGTTTACTGATAAGCATTTTTCAATGTGAGTACACATTTTTGAATCGGCAGCCCAATTTTGAAAAATTCTACTTTTTACGCTCTTTCCAAACATACTAATAACTCATTTTGTTTACAAATGTTGGTTGGTTCCTTGACGCTGAATATAGCGTCCAATTAAGTTGAACAACTTAGTCAGGGGTTGTTTTTAGTCCTGTACTTTATTTTTAGTACCTATCTATAATTATTATTTTGTTGTATGTATGTAAAATATACATTTTCTACGTGCTTTTTGTAAATATTGACTACATTATTTACATTGTTATCGCGCTCCTACCACACTCGCTTTGCGGTATCGTGTATTTATTTATTCTTATGGCAGAAATATATTTCTGTAATATATGTAATATACCTATGCGATGCTCACAATTGAGGGTGCAGCGGGGGCTATAACCAGCGCCTGCAGAGGCGAGCAAAAAACTGCGTAAATGTGACACTTATTAAAATGGCACAAATGAGCACATTTCTGTCACAAGTGGCATTAAAAACTGCCCAGTAAGCAAAAAACTGCTTAAACGTGACATTTTTTTAATTGACACAAATGAGCACATTTCTGTCACAAATGAGCACATTTCTGTCACAAATGGTATTAAAAACTGCCCAGTTGTGACACTGGTGGCAGCAGACTGACAAAAACCCGTTCTCGTCTCTGATTGGTGGAATTAATTGTCACAAATTGTACAAAAAAGTGCTGAAATTATCATGTCACATTTGAGCACTTTTTCTGAAAAATTCGCAGATCGGGTTGGATTCAAAATGGAGGACGATTGTATTCTCCCATCGACATTTTGTTTACGTTTGTTATCAGTCATCTAGGACTGTTACACTGTGAAAGAACGCGCATTTTGTGTAGAACTATATTTTCGAGAAAAATCATATGTGAAAGTTCAAAGAGCTTTTCATCGAGAGTTTAACGTTCCTAGTCACAAACCTATGCCATTATGGGAATCTGTCATGAAATGGGTCGAAAATTATCGCAGTTCGTAACTGATAAGAAGCATCCGGGTACAAAAAAGATCAATACCTACACCTGAAAAGAGAACACAGACCTTATTTTTTTACGGATTCTGTAAAGTGTAAACTAAGTGCAGTGCAAAGAGATGCTAAACAATTCCTCCTTTCTCAACTTCGTCATAGATGTCGTTTAGGCCTAACTTGGTTTCAGCAAGACAATTCGACGTGCCACACCACCAGAAAAACGCTGATTTTTTCATGGGGATATTTGAAGAGCCGTGTCTACCAAACATGACCTCGTGATTTAGAAGATTTAAAAAGGCGGATTTGTCAATAAATTTTAGTAATTTCAAATGTTATGCTGTCGAAAATACAAGAAAATTCTGTTGAAAGATTACCGAATTGTGCAAGCCAAAACGGCCATCACTAAAAAGTGTCATATTCCATAAATAATTTGTCCAATCTACATTTTCAAATAAAATCGGTTTCATTTTGGTACGTGAAACAGTTTTTGAATTATAAAAAAAACAACAAAAGTGTGATCATCTTCATTGAATCACCCTATATTAGCGAATGCTTTCAACGGTAGAAGTAATAAGCCTGATACAGACGAACCTCAAAAGCGATTTTGAGAAAGTAATTTTATGAGTTCTTCTCAGGAACAAATTTCAAATACCCCAATCATTCTTCATGAAACATATGGCGATGACTCGTTTGAAGCATGTCTCTTTTTATGGATTTCTGTTCATTGAGAATCACTGTATTTATGTAGTTCAAATAGGACGAAACACCATAGCCTACTGTAGCTCAGTTTACGAATATACATTAAAAAAGTTAATCAATAGAAATATATCACAATTTAATGTTAGGAAAATGCAAATCATTACACGTTCACTTTTTCAGTTGAAAAATTAGCAGCTACGTTAAACACTCATTATTCACGAATCCAAAACAACTTAGTTGTTTTCAGCACAATTTCTGATGGAACTAATATGCTATACAATATTTTACATACGCTAGTTATAGCTTCATAATATTACATTTAGTTGTGAATATGCCGGACTATATTACAGCTCGTACGCCTTGAATACTTACGACTCAAAATCAAAAATAGAATTTTAAACGTCGGACACAATATTCTATACTTGCACGTTAAATATGTAAAATAAAATTTAAAAATCCTGTAAGAAGAATATGTCGCTAACTGTCTCAAATATTGATCAATTAGGTGTTTCCGCAACATATTTCAAACTTATTTTTCCTTACAAATTTAACACGTTTATAAAATACGCGTAACTGGAAAAGTTCATTCCATGTCCCATCTCTGATGAAAGTCGACTACAGATCTATGCATATTTAACATATGCTTTTGTAAGTTGAACTTGCGAGCGCACTTTTTGCTGCAGTACGGACACTTGAATTTAGGATCGCAACCACATTCGTAATTTACATGATTCGATAGCGAAGATTTTAGTTTATACACTTTACCGCAGTTATTTGGACAGGGGAATGACCCGCCGGTTTCAATTCCATCTAGAAGTCTGGCACCTATTCAACAAATCAAAACCAATTATTTCTGTACAAATTACCAAAATACAAAGAATAGGATAAGCGTAATAGATAAAGAATTGAGAAGAACTAACACGTCGCCAGAAATGTAGGATAATTTATATTTTTGGTGGGTAAAAAGGAGAGAAGTACTCGGCGATTCAATCTGATATTGCCGTAAATCTGGGGTAAACATTCAACATACGTAAATCTATAAAGATGGATGATTATAGTAGTATTAGAACATTAAAATACTGTACTTGCTTGATGACAAAGCCTGATGATGATTATTGGGAATGAGCCGTTTAGCAAAGCAACATACAACCGACATCATTCCCTTTTTACAACGAAACTGTCAGTATAGTAAGGTGTAAAGTGAATATTTATCGCAGTTCAGTTGCTCCACACAGAGATATTATCATCTGCACTATCAAGAAACCCATACAGTAACAACTTTTTGGAAGTATCGTCATTTCTCAAAGAGATTTTAAAGCTGCAAAATGTCTTACCTATGTACATACTCGTATATGACCTGAAATCATGAAATGTGCCTCTGGTGTCAAAAAACCATTTTTCACTTTCTTGGCAATTCATATAGAAAAAAATCACGCTTTTTCGAATAAAAAAAATCTCAGCTTTTTATCTTCATTAGTTTTTCCGCATTTAAAAATTACGTCAAAAGTTTAGAAACATCGATTTACATGGAGTCGTGTGAAACGGGCCTATGGGAATAACAGAGAATAAGAATGCGAAACGCGGTTGTCATAGCAACTTGTAAACGCACCACCATAGATGTAAACGCTATGCACATTTGTGCGCACCACGCCACCATCCCATCTTTACACTCGTTTATCTCGAAAACCTGTTTTCACACAAGAGGCACATGTCATGATTCCAGGTCACATATGTACATGGAAATTGGACTGAGCCACTGAATTAATGCACCATTATAGATTAACAAGCACTTTTCAAAAGTCCTCTTTTAATTCTCCATCTTAATAAGCACAACTGGTACTGTCAGAAGGGTGGTTTCCCTTTTTTTAAGAGGGAATGTTCAAAAATTTGAGTCAATTTGTTGAATAGTTCTTTATCTTCATTTTTTTCACATTTTTCTACGGGAGAAGTGGCGAGGGAAGGATACTTTTTGTATCACCAAGAACAACTTTTTTTTGTTAGGGGTGTACAATGTACCTCTGCACTCCCGTTCCAACACCATTAACCACGAGTTCGGCAATGAATCCAGTTCAACCTTTGAAGAGCATCCAAATTATCCGATTTAAAACGTTCTGTGAAAAAAGAGAGCCTCCCCCAAACATTTCCCACAGTTAAAAAATTCAATAAAAGCAACCATCAGTTGGCAAAATCAGATTGGCAGTAAACAAATCTCTCTCAAAGAGTGACTTTGATATGTCCTGAGTGACATACTTGTCTTCTTCTATTCAACGCGCACCGGCAGGTAGCGCCTTACCCATTTACAGCTTTCAGATATTGGCGACCGTTTACACACTTCTCGGAAGCCTCTGCTGTAAGTGGTTGTGACTCTGTGTACGTTATCAGAATGCAGTGTTAGAATGTGTGACGAGTTCTTTCTTCCATTACTGATAACGATGCCGGCGTTGGAAATCGAACCCGCACTTCGGGTTATGAAGCCGAGTTCTTACCGCTAAACCAGCTCTACCCCATCCTATTAGCTTTTGGAAGAACACTTTTAACGTAGATTTTCGATACATTTTCTTTTTCTAGCTTTTTCCCTTATACTAATTTTTACCTATGCCACTGGTAGTAGATCATGATTACATTTTATGATTGTCCACCCCTAAGCTAGGTGTACCAAGACCTTCAGTTTGAAATACTAAAGTATCATCAGTCGTTACCGTTCACCAGGCGATTATAACAGCGATGTTAATATAATACCTGCAGATAGCTATTTACTTATCATTGATAAACAATCAATAAATATGTATAGACATAACAAATAGAATTTTATTATACGTTTCGGTACATTCGATATTAATGTTATTAGTAAAATAATCAATTAAATTTAAACTGTCATTTAGTACGAAAATGTAACCTGAGAAAATTGAAAATTATTCACCCCTCCCAATGAAAAACCAATTAAATTAACACAGAGTTATTATGCCTCACTATCTGACATTTAAAAAAATATTTTAACCACAAAATTGACTCACAAATGGTAAATTAAATAACTTAAAACTGTTAATACTGTTTGACTCGAATTTTAAACAAAACGACACAAGCTAGCATTACCAGGAAGTCATGGTATATTTTGTTCGTACGTTGTATCTTCTTCCTTCATGGTTATCACATGTGGTTCTAATCTGACGTCCTCCTCCATCGTAGGTGTCATCACAGGCGAGGTGTTTGGCAAGTACTTCAGCAGCACCGTTTCTGGATGCACTGCTCTTCTATGTTCCTGCAACTGATCGTAGCGGGTGAAGGCTTTGTCACACAAATCACACTTGAACGGTTTCTCTAATCTCATTGTGTGCACATTTTCCAAGTGCCTCTTCAGCTTATCCTTGTGCACGAAGGTCTTCGGGCATACAGAGCACATGAACTGTTTGGTAATACCGCATTCGAACTTAAGGTGTCTTTTCAGTCCACGCTGATATTTATATTTTCGGCCACAACCTTTAGGGCACTTGAAATTACTTTCGACGGTGAGGCTAGGCAGCATTCCTGGAGTAGGAACGTATGTGTACGTAGAGATGTTCGTATGCGAGTAAGGAGCGTACTGATAGGCTGCGAACAATCAAGCACAAGTTAGCCAAGGAGAACGCCCTGTGATCTTAGCGTGTTAGCCTTAGCCCAGTATGTGAAAAACAAGTGTTATGACTGAAATGGTTGTGCATTGTTACGTTATGTGTAAAAACAAATTCATGATCTTAGGAAGCTGGTTATGAGGTAATCCACGAACCCGAAGCAAGGTTAATTATAAATTTAATGTACCTTCCACAAATGGGTATGTACGCTGAAATGGAAGATATTAAAGCTCCACATGAAAACAATAAATTAGAATGTTTGCGCTTTGTGATCGAAAATACATTATTTTTTAATGCGGAAATGAATACGAAAATTTAAATTTGCAAATCAATTTATCAAAACTAGAAACCATTATGAAAACATTAATGTTTTAAAAATGTTGTCAAGTTGACTTGAGCACCTTTGGCCAATCATTACGTTATATTTTAAGAAGCACCTTATAAACGGTTAATGATCGAACTTTAAAATATAATTAATACCCATTCATCAGTTGCAGCAAGTTTTTCACATCCTGGATTCATAACAGCAAGTAGGTATCGAAGTAGGTTCTGCTGAGTTCATCGACATTATCCCAAGGTGAACAATTTGCAGGTGATTGGAATTGGAATCGTGAAGTCGCTTTCCAGAAAGTGTTATACAAATCGTATCGATTTTATTGTTCGTGCATTAGGTAATAGACTACGTTATCACAAGAACTTACACGGAATTTTATAGGTACTCATTGATTAAACTTTTAATGAGTTACTGTAAAATCAAATTTAACTTATTTTGTTTTCAAAACAAGTAAGAAGTGTTAAACACCTCATTCACAGGCACTTAAAACAGTGACAGATACAGAAATTACGTTCATGTTTTGAATCGATTATTCATCGAGAAATAATAATAATTAATAAAAATGGTTACGTTAATCAAATTATTTTGAAAAAAGTTACGTTAATTAAATTATTTTGAAAAAAAGTTACGTTAATTTTCTGATAATAATAGACTAGATATATTATAGAATACGTTAATAAGTAGAACAGTCTTTTTGATCCATGTTGACTAGAAATCTTGATACTGCTTCAGTTTGGTAGATATCCTATGTACGTCATATCTTCTTTCCTCTTCCTCATTTTCAGTCCGCTAGTCTTCTCATGCACATACAGCAAGTGTGTCTTAAGATGATCTCGCCGGGAGAATGCCTTTGAGCAAATTATGCATATGAACTGTTTTTCGACGCCACACTCATACTGCATGTGACGCTGTAAGCCTTTTCTGTACTTGTATTTGTGGCCACAACGGTTTGGACACTCAAATGGCAATTGGTCTGGCGGCTGCATCGGTCTCCAGTAGTCATTAAAGAAGTAATACCGCATCATATCTACGCAAAAACCACAGTATTATTACATGTTCGAAATACTAACGTATAGCAGTCATCATCTGAACACACTGGGCAAAAATACGGATACCCAAGTTTCGGGGTTGTTTATTTGACTAATTTTGCAAATCGTACGGAGAGTACGTCAGCTAATTTTCCATCAAATTTTTGAAGTTTACGCCGATACATACATATGAATAACTTCGGGGATATATGAACAACTAGTTACCCAAATACAAATGTTATGAACACATCAATTCTACAAATATCACGATAACTAATTGTTTCCATAAAACGTGGAACTACTTTCATAATCTAAATGGCTGTAACAATTCACGCAATAGGAACACTATTAAGGAACGCGGAGCGTCTTGCCCACATTCAATGTCAATAAACTATAGATATATTTGCCAAGTATATATAAGTGGAATTATAAGCCCAGCGTCAGGGGGCCCGAGCCCCCGGTGCATACTTTTTTATGAGTAAAGGATGGTGGGTAAGAGCATTGAAAAGTTTTTTATTAGGCCTCCCAGTCCTTGAAGTTCACGCAACGTTTATGGGTGAAGTATTCCAGAACGATAATCAGAGAACTATAACAATCATTATTCATAGCTTTAATAAGTATTTTCCTCCAACTGACACTTCTACAACGTCATTCCCATAACCGGCCACATCAGAACCTATAGCCGCAGAGAGTTTAAAAACAATGGTATACATGTGGGGGTGAATAAGAAGACTTACCCATACCTACAGCCAGAAAACAGAACATTGAAAATGGCTCATTTTCCGGCCTAAATCGTAGAAAAACTCAAATATACTGAACGGGTTTCTGAGAAAACAGCACGTTATCTACCCCAGCAAAATTTCCTACGTACCCTGCGGCTTTAAGATACCACTGTCGCATTCTTGTAGATACTTAATCTATTCGTGGTCAAAAAATCAGACAGGATCTTACAGAATTGCACAGCTTTCACGTCCATTTACAGACTTCATTCAGAAACTTGGGATATTTGGGCATATTTGAAAGATTTTCTTGTATAGCCATTATAACGTGTCCTTAAATAATTGGAAATTGGAATGCTTAACAGTAAATATTTCTTCATGACAAGAATCATTCAAAAGCGAATATACTGAAAGTGATTTATTGATCGTCTTAACATCGTATTTACGTACAACTGTTATTCAATAATGGTATTATGCATAATATATCAGTACCACGCGTTCTAAGTATCTGTTTTCTGGAGAATACTTTTGCACAGGAAGGACAGCGGAAACCTCTTTCCATCCCTTGCTCGAACTTCAGGGGTTGCTTCAGGCGGCCTTTATTTTTGTACCGATGATCACATCCGTTGGTATAGGCGAAAGGCTGAGCAGAAAAAACCTCGATTTTAAGGATAAGCTTACCTAAACTGAGCAGGAGGAAAATATATTTTAATACACTGCGCGCGAAAGTAAGTAAACGAACGCCGATTGAAAAACCTGCAGGCGAGATTTTCGAGACATTGATTTAGGGAGAATCGGGGAAAGAGGATTACAAATATTAACCTTCCCAATAGAAAAGTGCTACATTTAAGCTGTGCAAATGGCCGAAATGCGAGGTCGACAGTTCTCAACGAAACAGAAAACTAATTTTACAGAAATCTTACTTTCTGACCGGCTAAATACGTCAAGCCACACATTCTGACTCACTTACATGATCGTGTTTGTTGACAGTCAAACTTAACTTGATGAATTTAGAATACAGGTAACAATTATCTAGGTTCATGAGTAGTTGCAGCGCTATACATCCTAGGTTGCTGCAATTTCTTCAAGTATACAAATAACCGCACGCTTGACCAACTTCAAGAACTGAATTTTAAATCTCAACGTCACACTATACGAAGTGCAGTCCGCCTTCACTTCCGGCAGCTTTGGACATCAAATCGACATCCTATTTCTCCAGAACCACAAAGCTTCAATTAGAAGAATGATAAACGGCCTACAACTCATGCCGCCGGAAGGAGAGGGTCCTGACCAGGGATGTTTGTTTACACGTAGACAATACTTGTCTACATTCTGGCGTAAAGGAATGTAGACAATGTATAGAAAGTGGACAAAAGTAGATAAATGTAAACAATTCCGAAAATGAAAAAAAAGAAGCTAATATACATACATGTAATCAGTTGATCACAAATTCACAATAATAAATCCAAATTTCTATTAATTTTACTTTGTTGACATTTGTTTGCATTTGTATACACTTTACATTTATCTACACTATTTCTCTATATTACATTGTCTACATGTAGACAAATGTGTTTGCCTACGTATATTTGTCTACACCAACATCCCTGGTCCTGACAAGGATCCCTAATGGATCCCTAATGGGGACACGTGTATTACTAATATATGTTACGTCCCACGCACTGAACCACCTTAATGCGACTCATGCCACATTCAATCTACTCTACTATACATTCTCAACGAGTACATAGTCAAATTACTATACCTTCCCCCAGGCTAAAATCCTTTAGAGCATCGCCTTTCAACGTCTACGACTCCCTGGAATATAAAACAGTGCAACTAGAACCGTTTTTTCCAATTTCTTAAATATACTTCATTTTGTAGTCCCGCTTTCGCTAAATTACACTTGCAATCAACGGGTATGGCGCTGATTGAACAGCAAGGTCTTTGGACAAGATACTACATGTCAGCCAGCTGATACAGCCAAAAACACGGCCTACCATACAATCGGAAAGATACTAGCTACGATTCTTTATTATCAAAACAGAAACACGTATATTCAACATTAAATAAGACACTCAGTTAGAAATCCAATATTATTTGATGAACTCGAGCTACATGTCCTTTCAGATGCTCCTTCCGGGAAAATCTTCGTTGGCACAAATAACACTGGAATTGTTTTTCGACACCGCATTCGTACTTCAAATGTCTGCTTAATTTACTTTTATGCTTGTAGATTTTATGACAGTTGGGGCAGTTGTAACAATACTGCTGCATTTTGTCCGTCGGCGTTTTCGCAAAATTCATCGGATGGAAACTAAAGAGCGGTAAAACTACAAAATAACAAACAGATCAGACAATCGAATGATAGAAACCATACGATAAGTTCATAAGACATCTTGCAACTTGAATTTATTACTTTTTTTAAATCGTAGATTAAGGTACCATTCAAGTAGGGAAGAGGGCTCCAGACCGATCCCATTTCCTGAGGATACAAAAAAGACTTCACTTCTAACATCTATTCACATCTATTTTTCGCTTTTTCTCCTGTCTTCGGGGGCGAGTACGTACCTACCTTTTCTCTTTAACACGGATACTCACAAGGTAAAGTGAAGGTGACCCAGGTGATGGCCTCCCAAAAAACCGTATGTTCTATACAATTTCTTCCTGTTTCTGAAAACGTCAATGCATGATACGGACTGTTTACGTATTTCTATATAAATTGCTGCAAGTCTAGGGCTTCATCCCCTCCCTTGGAAGAGCAACACAGCGTTTGCCTCCATATTCTTCTTGCCGTTCTTTGAATCCCTGGATACACCACCAGATTTATTTTATGACGGATCAGTACTGCTAGCATGAAACACTTCATTCTTAATAATATAAGCATAAATAAAGTATTGAACTAGACTAAAGCTTAAATGTGTCACCACCATAGACGCCGGGCACGATACATTTCTCCCTCTCTCAATAAAAATATTGACCAGAGGGGGTGTAATGCCACCCCCAAAACATTCCTAGAAATCAATTTTGGAGGGGTTTCAAAAAAAGATTTCCTAAAGGTCCAATCATTTTTTCGCTCTGCTCACAAATTATCGACAATACTACCACAAAAATCTCCCTTCTCCCCTCAATAATTTCTATTATTCTCTAGACTGTTGAAAGGACTGCTCTTCAATTGAGAAACTAAAAAAATTTCAAAAAATCTCATTATTTACCATTTTGAAAAAGGCAACCGTCTAAGAACTCGCTACATAAGGCCATAGCTATGAGCCGGGTTTTAAGGGGTGGAAAAATAAACTTTATCGCTTACATTTGCTGAAAATTCAAAACATGTGCGTTCATAAACATAATTTCTCAATATTTTTCGATTTGAAACCACCTCCTTCCCAATGGCCTAGCTATGGCACTACCACCACAACAACCAAAATCCACTCACGACACGATGATTTCGTTGAGTTTGTTCGGGTTCACTCACAGAAACACGATGAAAAACATTTCAAAACTATTTATTATGGTGACAGAAGTCATTGAAATCAGACATGACCCGTATCAACTATATCAAAATTAACAATAAAGGTAGATAAAAATGATAATAACAGCCTTTGTAAAAGAGTTAATGAAGACCGAATTTTATTGGATCTCAAACAGCTTTCAATGGTCCGATTCCAATATTCAATATCAAAACGGAAAAGTGACTACTGCGCCCAGGTGAGTTTCGTAGCATCGTTGTTAATTCCTATTTACACTTTCTTCAGGCTTCTTACTTCACTAGGACTCTGTAAAAATCTGAAGAAACACATTTCGTTTCAAACGCAAACGCCGATAACCAACAGCAATTATTAAAAAAATACGAGTAGGTCAGTAGGTGTAGAAATAGCTATCGCGCAAGTACTCACTGGTAACAAAGTTTCTCTCCTTGCACTTTCCTCATCAAATTCACTCTGTAGTAGTAACGTAATGCTCGCGACAGTTTATCGTAATTCATCGACAGGTGATTTTTCTGCAGTCCCCATAACATAGCCAAGCCAGAAGGATTCACAATTTTGAAAATTCCAGTTTGGCGATCGATCCATACAATGTAGTCTACGAATCGTTGCTCGGAGTCGTTGAGTAATGTTTGAAGAAAGTCCCACAACAGTATTCCTGAAACTGAAGGAATAGTAAAAAGGAATCCCAAGTTATGCATTAAGTTTAGACACATTCGGGTTAGAAACATTGTAATGTACAATAATAAACGTGCATATGGTTACATACTCGCACTAGTAAGTATTCATTGAATAACGAATAGGTAGGCTACATTCGCCTTTCTTTTGGGTTAGTTGAAGAGTGTGTTTTTACATTATTCTGCGCACATTTATGAAAGTATTTTTATTCAATATGTACTCAAAAAGTTCATTGTATTTCAACAGTTCAGTTTTGAAAAACAGACATATTCCAGCAGCATTTAACCGATATTGTTTACATCCAATGATGATTCCTCTCCCTAGAAAGAAAATAAATCAGTTCCCCCATCTGATAAAGAGCAGGAACTCGTGATTTTCTGAACTTTTCCATAAGGAATTAACAATGATACAGTTGTAATTATGTTTCTGTATTGAGCTGTGGTTGAATACCTATTGGGAATGTACAGCAGGGTGATGCGCTGCTATAGCATGGTACAGCTTACTCGTTTCACCACCAGTTATAAGCCCTTTCAATGTACATTCCCAATAATGCTTTTACTTCCCGAGTACATTTTGGATAAAATGTAGAGCATGACCAAATCGCGTAATACATTATTATCTAAACACGAATGTGATACGGAGAATTTCACGAAGCAAGGGCTACGAATTCTTAAATTCTTTGAGAGTTCAAAATATTTCTCAGAAGTTATCCTCTTATTTCAGATCGTCCCGTAGGTACTTTTGCGACAATATCTCACTCAAAAGTAGAATTATTACCAATCATCAATCAGCCGCACTTTGGAGTCGCAGCAACGAAAATAGTCAGATTTCTACGAGTATATTTGATGGGCTCGGGTACTGTAATTTGGGGTACGTCTCGCACACAAGTTTGCCAATGAGGTTACACAGCTATTCCATATTATACACCACTAGACGGTGACGCGTACAATATGCAAATAAAACCTTCACTTTTAGTTACAAAGATACGTACGACAAAATCGTAAGTCAATACATACAACCAAGATCGGTGTTCGTATAAAATACAAGTTTGCAGATACGTAAGTATGTTGAACAAATACAAACGTCGAACAAACCATGTATTGCAAATCGACCACAGATGCACAAATACCAAAAAATGAAAATATTTTAATACATAAATTTGAAAACAGAAACAAGAAAGAAGTGATAAAATGTAACCATCAGATAGAATAAATATTCTGCCATAACGTAGTCACATTCAAATTGTATTTTATGGTGGTACAATTTTATGAATGATCCCTAAATGTGTTCTAAGGCTATTTTTCTGGGTGAAGTACTTGCCGCACACATGACAATAAAACTGATACCGTTTGCCACATTCGAAATGGATGTGATTCCACGCGCTGTTCTTATTCTTATACACTTTCCCACATTTATTAGGGCAATAAAAGATTCCCTGGTGGCCTCTATTGTGAAATTTGTTTTGCTGACCTAAATATAACAGAAAATGAAATTACCGGAGTATTAACAATATTGAACTACAAGACATGTAACAAGGAATGTTCTAAAATAATGGCATACATAAATAGTATTATTTCGTCGAAAAGTTTCAAACAAGTACAAACATTACTAACGTCAGCAACTAAACCCATTACGTACGTCTAATGTAAGGTGGTAAATGCCGCGTATCACATTCAATTTTACAAAGCAAGAAAAAAAAATGTAGGACAGTTCCATCAAGCGCAGCTGACAGAACCTGCCACCCGATGCGCAAAATCTCACCAGTTACCTGGGTAACTAAAGGGGAACAAGGGTAATCTGAGGGTAACCGAGGGTAACAAACGGGTAACTTTTCCACCGCGGGTAAGAGGGCAACTAATTGCGTAGTAGCGTAGTATCACGCCAGTTACCCGGGTAACTAAAGAGGAGCAAGGTAATCTGAGGGTAACAACAAATGGGTAACTGATTGCGCATCGGGCAAAACATCCGCATTTCTTTGTTAGAAAAAGACGAAGAGCCACTTCCGCTCATTTTTACTACACTGGGAAGCGGCATTTGTAATTCGACTCAGCGCATGCTACGAACAGTGGCATCGGACCGGGAGAGAAATTATAGGCATTGTACCCACAAAAAATCGGACGGGTAAAAAGTATAATTTGTACCCCTCCAAGAATACGAAATGTACAAAAACGACTCCACAAGTTGATAAAAATAAGGCGTCTGAAGAGACTTCAGGACAAGATTTATGGAATTGTTTTGTTAACTCAGTTTTCACAGATGTGAACTTTTTTGGAGCTTGTCGACATGGGCGTAGCCAGAGAGGGGCAAGGAGGGCAATTGCCCTCCCCCCAGGATTTTGAAAAAAAATCTATGTTCCAGTGCTCACAAGCTTATTTTCGAATACTTAAAGCCAACTGAATAAAATTCGCAGAAAATAGGATGTGCGTAGAGGCCTATTTCTAATTTGCTCTCAACCCGAACCCTGGAATCCGCCCTTTCGAGCATTACTTCAGAGACGTCGGGGAGGTTCTAGACGCTAGACAACGAAAATGTGTGACTGGCGCCACACTGATAGCAAAGCTGCGACTTGCACCTGCACAAATTCTATCTTATTGCCCCCTCCTGGAAAAAGTTCTAGCTACACCCATGCTTGTCGACTCAAGCTTATCAATTTTTGTGCCCCCCTAAAAAGATCTTCCCACGCCACAGGCGGAGAAACTACCTTCAGACAGTACTTAACAACCAGTGTGGTTGTAGGGCTTCAGAGTAAAGACATATTATAGGTATGCATATTCAGGAAGTGAGTGGCGAAATGGGCGGCCATCTCAGACTTTGCGTCAAAATTATCATTTGTACAACGAGACCTACAAATTTTGCCCAAAAACAAAAGAAGATCGTTTCTATTTCATGTGAGTACTTCCCCAGGTCAATATCACAGTTCGACAGTCTCGCAAGATGGCTCGGCCCTAGGTTTGGCATAAATGCACTATGCCACCGTTTACACCTGCTTTGTTGATCAGACGGTTGGGTTGGAAATTCTGTCGATTAGATGTTGTTATCAAGCACTTAATATTGATAATTAATTTGAAGACAAACTTCAGGAAGTCTAAAAATACACGAGCCAAGATACAAACGTTCTAGAAGAGAATACGTCTTTATTTCACACAAAAAAACAAAGAAGCTGCATGTGTCATTGTACAGTAAAGAATAACAGAGATGGAAAACATCAAGACACGATGTGATGGACCATAACGAGATGCGACTTCAAATGCACCTTCTGCGCGCATAATTTTCCACAGAGTTCGCATTTGAAATGCTTCTTTCCACCGCACTCGTAGGTCACATGGTTCCAAAGACTCCGTCGATTTTTATACGATTTACCACAGGCATTGGGGCACATGAAGAATCCATCTGGATTGACTTTCGTGCGACGACCCGAGCGCCCAACAAAACCTAATTAATTGGAAAAAATAAGTACAAATGAATAACACGAGTATTCCGACCTGTAGCTTTAACAGGAACATTTGTGTACCTCGGTATGAGGATTTAACGACAAATATAATCAATTCTGTTATAACCAAAAAAACCAAATGTGACAGTACAGTGCTTTATTGATACATAGAAACATACGGATCTATGCATTAAAGCATACAGAGGGGGTCTCGGGAGGCTATAGGCCTTCCCAAGTTTACCCGCTTCCCCCGCCAGAAATTTATAAATCACGTAGGGAAGGTGAAAGATGTAGCTATGTTTCACAATTCGCCAGCCAAATGACCGAAAAAAATTATAACCCCTCACCCATTCAGAACTGAAAGACTATTCGTTCTTATAGCCCTACATTATAATAAAAATGGTGTTACATTTTTTTGTAGCCTTAGCGAAGGCCGGTGGATTTTGAAATGCCCCGGGAATCGGAACTCTTCCAAAGGCATTCAGAACCGGTTCCTCTTCCAGCAGTTTTTACCACCCTGACTGCAAACCACTGTTAAAGTGTACATACATATACATGCATACTTAAATTTCACAAATTGTACATTGCCTATGGCGCTGAATCTGGCGGAGACCTTCCTCCTCCAAAACCTCCTTTCTATAAATCAATTTTCAAAGAACACCTTGTTGTATCACTCGAGTAGTCCATTCTAAGCATGGGTTTTCACAACGCGAGCAAAATAATACTTTACTGACATCCTAAAAATGTATTTTTCATCGCAGATATACAAAACAGCTCCAATTAGCAGGTCTTATTATTTGTTACGAATATTTCTCTTTCAGCATTTTAATTCTAAAACGTCGCTGTAAACATTTTTTTATGCTTATTATATCGTTCGGAGTCAATCCAATCTGCTGCACTGATTCATCGGCCAAACGTCGTTTCAGATATTCGGCGGCATTTTCGTTGGAAAGAAGCATACCTTCGCTGATTTCCTTTTTCAGATCGTTAATAAACAACATTCTCCGTAACTGCATTTCGCTGTACCTGTTATGATTGTGCGTATTCACATATTCAAGCACTTCATAATTGAAGCTTGTTTTCAAGGCACACTTGCAGGTCTCATTCGCACACTTCCACCGTTTCCTATCTCTGGCCAGTTTCTTGTCCAGTCTGTACTTGTAGCCATCAACAACCAGAATTCCGCATCCACGCTCGCTGAACAGCACGAACACTGTAAGAAGTACAAAAGGTGTCGTCTTAGCACAAATACAAGAGAACTTATCTAGCTAGTTGAAGAAAAGTTTGAAAAGAAATGAGAAGAAATAACAAACACCTACTTAGGTAACAAGCAAATTGAAAACGACATTCTTTTTGGACCTACCTCGGATGCACACAGCATATAATAAGTTGGTTTCTCAAAGGCTCATGCAGAAAACTATTTGTAAGTCATCAAAAATTTTGATGGAAGTGATTATTATATAGAAGTATTTTTTCTTGTGTAAATAGATAGTGACGGAGGAAGAAATTCTCAAATCGTAGTGATCATGACAGATACCTAGAGGAGTTTAAAAGTTTGTTCGATTCAGCAGAGGCTTTCAACAAAATCGAGAACTATCCCGAGTACAACTGAGTTGATGCTTCATAGGAGAATTCAGTTGACTGTATGAGACAGGAACACCAAATATATTTATCACTTAATTCTTGGGTTTAAATGTGGCATAACTCTTTTCGAAATAGATTATATCTGCAGTCCCATCTCTGGAAGTGATATAAAAGTGGCATTAACAAAACTATTTAGCCTACCTATATGAAGGTTTAAATTTGCAACTTGACGACTACATGGTGTTTTGAGAGCCCATCTGTTCGAAGGTAATCATTATACCGAATGGAGATATGTATCGGATATTGGTTTAATGGTTTAATGCGTCTAAGCTTGCACGATTTTGTCAAGGATGGTTGTGAATCTCTGGCTACCTACCACTATCCTCGCCTGGACATCCCATCGAAAAAGAATGAAAGCGCTGAGCGGGGTGCCTATACCCAAAGTCCATTATGATGGACTGGCCTTACAAAAGCAATGAAGGTTAAAATGTAGATATAGACAGATACAAAGAAACAACGCATGCTTCATCATGGAAGCACGCACTTTGCCAACATGCAAATTTAAAACATACCTATACGTTTGACCCCTACGTCAGAAGATTTGCTTTATTTTTCTTGAACTTTCCCTCCGAATTGGCACAGAGTTACTTTAAATGAAAATCAATAAGTCGGTAGGTATACTCACCTGTATTTCCATTCAGTTGAGTAAAGTTTCCACTAATATCTACTCCTTCCAGCCTACACAACTGAAATAAAAAATGTCTAGAAATAAAATGAAAACAATTTATTAGAAAAAATACTATTAAAAAAAATACAACAATCGCACAAAACGTATTAAATAGGCACAATCTTTGACTTAAAGTAAACCAAACATTACGAATTCTTAGATATAAATCAGCGTATACATTTTATAATAATATTTTTTAACTGATGCATGAACACAAAACATGAATCATTTTTGAACTCATGCAGCGAAAGTGCGATAATTTCAGACAGTAAAACTTACGTTTATTCGCACCGGATGAAACCCGTGGCGAAAGTAAAACAGTGTGGATATGTAATTTATGACATGGTTCAGGAAGAGCCTGTGTGGTAACTATACACTGAGGGCCTTTTTTTGCGTCGCGTTTCATGTTTTTACTTTCGCCACGGGTATCGACGCGATTTTCATTGGTCGACGTTTCAACGATTTCTATTGGTCAAAAATATCAGAGCTTCAAAATTTTGCTCTTCGTTAACGTTTGAATTTGGCAAGTTGAAACTTGTTGCGTTGATTCGTATTAAAAAAAAATATATATATATTTACGTTAATTATTCTTTTTCTTAAATATGCCTTCGTTTAAAACAGCATCTTACAGTACGAGCAGCGATTCGGGAGTATACGCAACTGTTCGATTAGCACCACTCGCTGCGCTCGTGGCGCTTCCATCGAACACGTTGCGATAGGGCTCTATAGTTTCACCTGGGTATACTAAGCCACCATTTTGGTTCGTACTGCGCCCGTCGATGCCGAATTGACTACGCGTTACGCTCCGCATAGTCGGATTCGGCATCCACGGGCGCAGTATGAACCAAAATGGCGGCTTAGTATACCCAGGTGAAACTATAGAGCCCTAGTTGCGATATTTCTCACTTTCGCTGCTCCCTGACGAATAGGAATCCTATTCGTCAGGGGCCCTTTTGATAGATAACTTCTCATTTGCACAGTTCGGAAAAATCATGCGAAAAAAGTGAGTGTTCGAAGAGAAAAGTATACGAGGGAAAATGGACTATTTTAATACGTTGTCCTCCGTACTAGTGATGGGCAGTATCGATACATTTATACATCGATGTTTTCGATACTTTGGAAATTGTGTATCGATGCATCGATACACCTTCTTTTTGAAAAATATATCGATGTATCGAGCGATACATCGATACATGGCCCACCACTACCTGCAATAACACATCTTTTAAAATACATCGATGTTTTCGATACTTTGGAAATTGTGTATCGATGCATCGATACACCTTCTTTATGGAAAATATATCGATGTATCGAGCGATGCATCGATACATCGCCCACCACTACTCCGTACATACACTCGGTAACTTAAGTAAACCGTAATTTACGTCGCATTAACGTAATTTATGTAAAGGTACCGTAATTTATGGGCTTGAAAGTGTTCAAAATCGCTGTTTTTTATGCATTCGTTAAAAAAATCACCGTCATACGAGTGAGAAACGAGCATTTTCGCACTTGTACATATCACAATATACTATCTTATTCAATGACCTTGTGAACTGAAATTCGATGAGACTTGAGCGTACCTTTTCTTGAGTAAGACTGGTTGCATAAATTGCATTTGAACTGTTTTTCTTTTCCACACTCGAAAGTCATATGCGTATACAAACCGCATTTGTATTTATACTGACGACCGCAGTTTGGGCAGATATGGCCAATTCCAAACGCCGACGTTTCTCTCGATTGCATTAATATCCTAAATTGATCCATTTTGTCTGTAGAATATCGCATAATAAAACGAGTTAATCGAAAAAATAAATCTACGAGTCTTACTCTAAGAGATATTGTTACGATTTTAAAACATCTGGCGGGAAGAGAAATAGAAAGAATTTAGGTAACTCTGATAATTCAAGTCAGTACAACCTGAATTGAATCGCTTTGTCACATAGCACAATATCTACAACCTAGTCGATATCTGATTCCGTAATCACAAATGTTGAACATTGCAACAGCGATGATTAAAAACACTAACAGTTATTTGTGCCGACAGCAACCTAAAGTCTGTACAGTGGGTTTCATTTTAAGCAGTAAAATCCACAACCACACCACACAGTTTTGAACCCCAAATGAGGTGGATTTCAAAAATATGTTAGGTATACACTGTTCTCCAACACGAACACATGATGTTCCATCAAGTTTGTAAATGGTCAGATTGGGTCAGGACTATACATACATATTACATTGTGTCATTATTTTTCTGTCCATATAATATGTCAATTACATCTGAATTACTCTCACCACAACATCACAAGTAAGACCGTTCTGTTTTACAATACATCAACAGTTATACAGTCCATCATCCGAGTCCATTTTTTAAACAAAAATAACATATCCAAAATTTATCAGTATCAAATTACAACAGTTAGATGTTTCCACCATGTAAACATCATCTCAGAGCAGCGTTATTCATATTGAAATAAAACCAACCGAGATACCCGATGTGTAAAATCCCACCAGTTACCCGGGTAATTAAAGGGGAACAAGGGTACTCTGTGGGTAACTCGAGGGTAACAAATGGGTAACTGGGTAACTAAAGGGTAACTGATTGCGCATCAGGAAATACACAGTAACATAAATCATTTCCAGGCCTATAATAACGGGGAATGGATAATACCACCTATTCCCTGCTCCCCATGTTGTTAGAAAGGGTCGTCTAAAAGTCATTGCGCGACGCTCGGTACGGACTATGTGCGCGATCTAGCGAAGCACGACCGAACTAAAAGTGAAGTCTATTCAATTTCCAGTTGAAAGAGGGCAAAACGAGTGCGCTTGCGTACATAGTTGCCGAGCTACAGCGGTTTGAAGTTAATGTGTTCGGATGTCGCCTGCAAGCTAAACACATGTTGTATAAAAATGAGTTTGGAAAGAGCGAATTTAAGAAGAAAACAACGGTGGATGCTCCGGCATTGTGTTCGTCGTCGTCAGACATCAAAGCAAACGTGTGATGAAATGGAAGGCCCGAAGGCGTGTATAGTACGAGTCTGATGCCGAAGAGAACAATTCAGCGGTGGCATTCGGGCCGTCCATCCTACAGAGAGCGTTGCAATCTGCCATTGTTATAAGTTATGAAAAGGTGAACCTTTTTGTCAAACCCTATTGTACTGGTGCCAAAAACATTACTCTTTTCATCTGCGATACTAGCGCTGGACGGCCCAATATACGGAATTTCGCTATGGCCGCACATCAGCCTCGTCGATTCCGCAAACTAGGCAATTGCGAACCAGTATAACAGAAGTGCAGCTTTGATTGTCAAGGACTTGCACATCTCGCAGCGGATGTCAGACCACAATGAACACAATACCGGATCACCCACCGGTGTTCTGTTCTTAAATTCGCGCATTTTGTACAACACACGGTTAGTTTGTAGACGACATCCGAGCACATTAACTTCAAACCGCGGTAGCTCGGCAACTATGAACGCAAGCGCGCTCGTTTTGGTCTCTTTCGACTGGAAATTGAATAGACTTCAATTTTAAGTCGTTCGCGCTTCGCTAGATTGCGCACATAGTCAGTACAGAAAGTGGCACAATGACTTTTGGACCACCCTTCGTAGAAAAGTTAGCACTGAGTAGTAGCCCGTCGGTAAAATTGGTAAAGTGAAGAGCCTTCTTTCAGTCTTACTTTTCAGCAGAAAATTTTCCCAGTACTTCAGTTATCCGCCCCCCCCCAAGCAAAAATCTTGGCGGCTAGGATGTTGACTGCTTATTTTTGAAACTTTAGAAAACAAGTTAAGCACATTAAGAAAACCAACTTCCGCGTTTATTTTACATATTGAACAATACAACGAACTCCGATTATTAATTTATTCAGCATAATCATTGTACTACTAATATTGTGAGAACGAAAAACGAAGTACGAGTATAACATCATCATGCATCATAAAAGATGAGGAACACACATTCTGTCATACGCGCAAAAAGGTCGTGAGTCTTAGGAAGTAAGGAGACCTCTGACTCTAAATTTTGGAATATTAGGTTACACGGGATACCTTTAAACACACGCAAGCCGAGCTAGCGGAAAATATAACCGACTTTTCACAAGATTTTACAAAGAAAAAAGTTGAAAATTTACGTTTTTTCTCGCTTTTGACGATTCACATTACCTAAGTAGTACAGTAGGTATATGTTATCGTCAACCAAATCTGGTAAGGAGATACTCGGGAATTGGAAAGAGGACTAGTCACCCCGACTTCTTCTTACTTCCGCATGCGATCCTGTGCACTTTTGATAGGTGTCTCTTCAGGGCACCTTTCCCCAAGCATTTCTTATCACAATACCAGCACTCCAGTTCAGGGACCGTCCGGTTAGCTGCATCCACTCCACATTCTTTAGACAAGTGAGCGTATAAACCAGTTTTGTACTTGTACTGACGACCACATCCATTCGGACAAGCGTGTAAGAAGCAAAGATTAGGTAACGGTGTGGCCACGACTCGCTCCTGCAATTCTAAAACACTTCATCACTTAGAACATAGGCAATACTAGTAGCGAAACAGTTTAATTTAATTCAAAGCATAACAAATCAGAAAACTTGGTAACAAGTAGCAAAGCACCCAAATCCGAACAGTTACAAATCTGAAAATATGAAGAGACCTTTAGCAAGATGACGTGAGCATTCGTAAAAGAAAACATAAATATAAAGAGCATCGAATGAATTTAATATTCGTACAAATAAGTTTCCATCAAAATAGTCTTCCAGACTTATGATATTTTCTTATGCACGGTGAACACGTGCCTTCTCAAACTGTGCTTATAATTAAATTCTCGTTTACAATAATTACACTGAAATTGTTTATCTTTGCCACATTCGAATTTCAAGTGCAAATTTAAACTACTCTTGTGTTTGTACGACCGTTGACACATGACGCAGGAAAATAATCTTTCAGCCTGAATTTTGTCATTACTGGTACCAAACTGCACGGCTCCCGATTCTGGATGGAATACATTTGTAAGACCCAGTAAATGGAAATTCGTTCCTAGAGGAAAAATCAAAAGTAATCAATGCGAAGGTCATTCCTTAACCAAAAGTACCTATTATGTGAAAAAGCAACGTATGTGCAGCAGATACTCGTGATAAGCATGTTGAAATAATTCTGCGGTCTTTCAGTTATCGCATGGAGACATTCAATAATAGCCTATATACATTGATCACCGCCAGGGCCGCACAGAGAAAATTGGGGCTCGGGGTAAATTTTTTATGAGACTCGCTTGGAAGATTACTTTATCAGAACAGAATCACTCGCACTCAGGCCTCGGGGTCAGGGAGACTAAAATGTCAGCTGTTGCGAATCAACCCAACCGCATCTATGTTTTTGTTGTTTTATTTTGCTTTGCTTCATAAAAATTATTTTCGATTATTTTCATACATTTTTTGCCTTTTTGGTATTTTCGGTGCTCCCCCCCCCCTTTCAAGACCGGGGCCCGGGGGAAATCTCCCTTCTCCCCCTCTCTCTCTCATCAAGCCTGATCGCTGCGGTCAGATATAGTATGAGAAAGGGCCTGCGTGATGCTTAAGAGGAATTCTACAGAAATTTCACTTTCAAAATCCAAATTTCCAGGAGTTATGAGAAAACACCACCCACACAAAACACAGGAGACCTCGGAAATACTTCGCATTCTCCGTCCTTCGGGCAAGTCTTCCACAAGTCTGATAATTTTCAATTTCATGCCACTAAGGTTGGAGAAAATGTAGTCCAAAGTTTGGACTCCAAACTAACCACGGAAGCCTGTAACTGGGGGCACTTAGTAACACTGAGTTCTTGCCTTGACAACTTAGTTTGCTTCCTAGTACAATTTTGAGCCATTTTGTCATCAGAGTGATGAAGCCTTTTCATACAAATATTTACCCATTTGAAAAAATCAGGTCATGCTAGTCAGGCTCGTTCCTCTTAAACTTTCATTCGCCCTACCAGATGTAAGTTGCTGATTTCAATTCTGCAACTAATATTAAAAAGCTTCATAATGCGTCACAAGGCAAAATGATAATGTCAACAAAAAATTAAACCATAATGCATGATCAAGTTACGTATAATTATTATGTTGAGGTGGGAGCAACAAATCTGGAATGGTACCTTAAAAGATTCTGTGCAGTCACTCACAGATTATAGTTTTATTTTCCAATTACCAATAACATACGTAGTAGGTAGTTATGATTCTCTTTAAACTTGCAATGATCACTTTAATCGCAAGCGATTACACGTTACACGAAATCCGCAAACTTGGAATTGCGGGGTTTTCCCAGATTTTCGACCTCCAAAATTAACTACGAAACAATCGAGACAGGAATCGTACAAAAACATTACAAATCGTACTATTATATGTACTTCAATAGTCGAGAAAGTAACAAATATTAACATAATTTGAGTAATTAAACGAGAATTTTATGAACAACGATCATATGTTGCTTAATGTAAGATTTTCGAGTGAAACGTTTACAGCAGACATGACAACTAAACTGAGGCTCTACATCACATTCGTACTTCATGTGCTTCGATAATGTACTTCTGTGTCTATAGATGCGGTAACACTTATTACAAGTAAATTGGGCCATACTGCGATAATTTTTTGTGCGCCAATCTGGAGCAGAACCTGAAAACAAACAACGTTTTAGTATTTGTACAACAAATATTTTGAGAACATACTGCCACAGAGGTCGTACGTCTTTTACTGCAGCCAAAGAACTCGTGAAATCTTAAATAGAATATGTGCAGCAGCAGATGGCTTTATTTAACTGACAGATTACAGGTAATGTCAAAGAACACTCGACTAGTTGCCGAAAATCCAAATTTTTTAAAATATTTTCAAAAATAAAATGACCAAGAATACCTAAATAATAAACTCCAAAATTTCAAGAAAAAAGTAATAACAAATGCTCGGCAATTATATTACACGAATAACAAAAGACAACATAGATATTAACTGTCAGCACACGTATTATGTTTATCAATCATCAAGATATATAACATCCAATTAAATAATACATATTATGTACTCGCTTTATAGAATACGTACATTGGAAACAGTTTCCAGATGAACAGCAGGCGCAGCGGTAGGATTTTGGCGCCCGTAAGCAAAATATAAGAAGGCGCTCTATTTTCGTGAAGTTTTGAGCGCCCTGGCGCCCCTCACTTGAGTGAAGCGCCTGGCGCCCGTAAGAGACTGCATACCTTGCATAACCCCATCGCAGTCACTGATGAACAGGGCCGTAACCAGTCTCTAGCAAACCAAGTTTTAGTGGAAAAATTTTCAGCATGACGGTAACAATAGATTTTCCACCAAGAGCCGAGGTAGCAATGGTTTTCCTCTTTTGCTAGGGGGCAAACAAAATTGCTAGGGAGCAGAGCTTCTATTTGCACATCCTTGGTTACGACCCTGTAGAGAAAGTGTTAAGACGAACGGGAAAAATAAATACGGCCAACAGTTCAAATCGACTTGTATTCGGAACTACTTACATTACATGAAAACAGTAAACACTACGAATCAAATAAAATGCGCACATTTCAAGAATCAAGAGAGGGGAAATACATTTTGTACGTGCGAGGTGTAAACTCAACGGCAAAGTTGTCGAGTATAATCCAACAGAAAGTACCTCATAAATTCAGAATTTTCAACAAGAAATCAAGGATTGAGCAAGACTTATTTTTTTCGAGAGTTTCCGGACTGAAACACAAAGTAAACGAAGAAAAACTTACATCACCTTACTAGTCAGAGCCCCTTTTCCCTCTCTTATAAGACGAAACTGAATTAAGGCTATCGAATGATGTGGGTTCATCTTTTTCTTTAAGAGAATTCGTAGGACATTTAACAAATTTTATTTCGGACGAGAATGAAAAGATCCACAAAACGGCCATCAGTCGAAAATTTTCTCCCACTCCAAGGACAAATGAACGAGTCTTCTAAACTGAGAGAGGTTGACGGCTAAACAATGAAAAAAGGATCAGATGAACGAAAAACATGTACATGTACACGGGCAGCGGAAAATTTGAAATCGCATAGTCGAAAAAGGGCAATGATTCGCGAATTTCGATTTAGCCCGGTCTATCACAGCTCTTAATTTGCACAGCCGTAATACCAAAAAACATATAACTAATAGGTTGCAGCCTTCTTGCTTGATCATACTCGTTATCAAGAATTCTCTCTAGTAATTAAGTAAACGAGTAATTAATAGATACTTCATGATTAAGATTTTATCAGTGTCGGGAACTTTTCATTTTGCCGTGTGGTGCAAGCATTATCACAATCTTATTGTATTTTGAAATTTACACAGTGTAAAACGTATAGTGCTCAAATTTTTTGATTTTGGGGTGGTTCTCAGAATTTTCCCATGAGGTGCAAAATTTTTCCCGTGTGGTGCACTTACCCGCTCGACACACCATACTTTCCGGCCCTGCATTTTATCGTTCCTAAGCGAGCAATAAAATATTCAAACATATTTATATTTTTCCTTGTGTGAGTACAGGTGAAGAAGAAAAAAACTGCTTTCGCTTCGCGAAAGCAGTACCGACTTTTCGGCCTTCGGCCGAAAAGCACTCGGAACTCGCTTCGCTCGTTCCTCGCAGTAGTAGCGAAAAGTACTCGGAACTCGCTTCGCTCGTTCCTCGCGAAATCAAGACACTGTCGACACGTTTTAAGTCGTTAACGTTTTAAAAAAAAACGCAAATGTCGACAAGGACTAGTGGTATTCGGCTGAAATGTTTAAGGCCATTCACGTTTTAAAAAACGCAACTCTCGACAGGGAATAGTATTATAAAAATATAAAACTACCCGGCTATCAAAATTAGAGTTCGTATAAATTTGAAATCGATACATTCAAGGCGGAAACGTGTAAGACCGAAACATTTGTATAATACAACAAAACTACGCGGCTATCAAAATTTGATTTCGTATAAATTAAATCCCAAACAACATCGAGTACATAAGTCGCCTTGCGCTTCTTATGCTGAACTTAAATTGAGGAAACTCGTGAACGACTCAACCGATTGTCATCAAACTTTCACCAATACAACTTCGAGTACTTCTCTATAATGTACCAAAATTTGGAATCAAATGATTCGATAGTTCCTGAGAATTTTGTGCCACAAATTTTGTCCTCAAGGAAAACTCACGAACGGCTCGACCGATTGCCTTCAAAAGCTTATTTTAACAACTTCGAGCACTTCTCCATAATATACCAAAATTTGGAATCAATTGATTCAATAGTTTCTGAGATTTTCTTCCCACAAAATTGCGCTTCTTATGCTGAACTTAACTTGAGGAAACTCGTGAACGACTCAACCGATTGTCATCAAACTTTCACCAATACAACTTCGAGTACTTCTCTATAATGTACCAAAATTTGGAATCAAATGATTCGATAGTTCCTGAGATTTTTTTGCCACAAATTTTGTCCTCAAGGAAAACTCACGAACGGCTCGACCGATTGCCTTCAAAAGCTTATTTTAACAACTTCGAGTACTTCTCCATAATATACCAAAATTTGGAATCAATTGATTCAATAGTTTCTGAGATTTTCTTCCCACAAAATTAAGGTGTACATATATATATATATATATATATATATATATATATATATATAAGGAAACCTGAAATTCAGCCACTATTACAGTCGTGTTCTAAACACTCTGAAACGCAAAAAAAACATTGCCCCCGCCCCCAACTTCACAACTGTGACGAGTGTAATACCTCCCTTTTCTTCGAAAAGTCGGTAAAAAAAAACCTATAAACCCATCTAGGGAATTTCATTTCCCTTGAAACCCTCTCGCAATGAGGAAATGCGAACATACTCGAACTTACTCCCCCTCCCCATAGAAAGAAATATTACTCTTATCTCTCTCAAATACAACCGCTTCTGCTGCGGCTGTCCGTATTTATATGTATTATAACCCAAGCTTGTTGGAGAGGGAGCTAAGTGTTTGCAAATCCATTTAGTCTCTTGTTACGGTGCATGGCAATGCACGCACAAGAAATTGACTCTTATGACACCGCACCTCAGGCCCTGGAAATTCCTTTAGTTACCTATTTAGAACTTGGAATCCGTTGATAGTCTTGAAAAATTGAATTCCTAACAGCGTACCCGACATTTGAATGATGCAGAGTCTGAACTGTAACGGCTTCGGTTCAGACTTCAAAAAAAGTTTGACATCCAATAAAGCGGATCCTAGGAAACGTCACAACGGGCCCTACATACATATTAAGTTATTCTCAAGTCTCCGACGACTGATGCGGTACTCAAAAGGAGAGTTTTCGGGGCCGGGGGTGTGGTGTCTTAGGGACCACTTTGGCATGTGTGCGTTGCCATACGTCCCACCACACCAGTTATTCTCAAGAGGAGCTAGCTCATGCCCCCTTCCTCCAGATCAATTATGTAAAATCTGGAATTCAGGGCGGGGAGGGGGAGACACACCAATCACCTAACCGCTCATAATAAATGGAAACAACTAAAATTTGTAAATCTTAGGTGAATAAACAAACCCATTTAAGAAACACGATAAAATAACATAAACACTTACCTGTGACACACAGTTATATGAGATTAATATTGAAGCAGCATCCGGTTAAACCCTCTGCGGTTACTGAATATTCATTAGCTAAACCTTAAAAAAATGAACACACATCACGGACTATTTCCTCCCGATAACCCAGAATAAAGACAACCAAAATTACAACACTAGCAATATAAATTTTGATTTGACAGCAGTAGCAGCAGGAAACAACAGTGCACCACCATCAGCACCGCCCTGTACCACCATCGACACCCCATATGGCCTAGACCGAAGGAACGAGGACCAAGCTGGCCGACATACAGCCGAAGGTAGTAATCTGGCCATACACTTAGGCGTCTCCTGGTAGCTGGAAACGACACACCACCATTTCTCCCGGTACTGCCAGGTTAAAACTTAAAATCAGAATCCGAGACGTTTTAACTCTATGTATCCTCTCTTGGCTTAACTAACTAGCGGATACCTATGTTTGAAGGCGTTTTGATTCCTCAGCGAGCGGTGAAGCAGTAGACCGCCAAAGGGATTATTAAATTGTCGTCCCTCCACAGTCACAGGGAAGGAGAAACGTCTGTCCTCTACGACTCTTCGAGCGAACATGACGACAGCTGCACATTAGTCGGGCTCAGGTGAGAGCCTAACTATTCATTTCAGCTACCCTAAGATTTCGACGAAAACAAATACTGGCAACTTGTGATTTTTGATACATAATTCAGCTACTTAACATAGGTGATTCAGACACTTAATTGTCCAATCGCACATTTCATATACATAAATGACAGTTCAGATCAGTTGTACAATCTATATACTACTTCATAAATCAATTACGCGATTACGCCGAACACTCCTCCATAACTATGAATATCGACATGGATATGTCTAATGGCACGCCGAGCAAAAGAGAAAAATTTTGCAGAAACTTTAACACTGGGATGTAGTTGTGTGTTCTTTATGCCGTCATTCGTTTCATCAAATTCTGACTGGCCGACACGAAGAATGCCGAGCGAAGCCGCAAATGGACGACTACAGAAAGCATTGGAATGTTGGTATGCACGTTAACGCGGTCGCCTAGAAGGCATATCCATGTAATAATATCCTTACATGCAGCGGCCAGTCTCTTTCCTTTTTATCCAAATGTGAACTCTGATCAAGCATCAGTCATAGGTGAAAATTCTGAATACTAACGTACGTCGACTAAACTTGAGAAAATGACGAGCGAATACTACTGAGAAATAAAACGGATAACCTCTTCAATTTGTTGCGATGCAGTTTTACAACACACTCAACTATGTATGCCTACCTTGCACCGAGCATCGACTACCTTCAGTAATTGGGTGGCAATGCTGTTGACAAGCGATTCGGCAAATACTTAATTGACTTGCAATCGATACCACAATAAAAAAGGCAAATAGTGGACTCTGTATCATATAAAAATACACACGTCATTCGCGATCGAGAAACCAGCCAAACTTCAAATCAAAAGGATTTTCACCAACTAGTATGTTGGCAATAATGGGACAACGTAAAACAGCTAAGTCGCAATGCCACGCAAAAACAATAAAATAAATAATATCTAGGTATAATTTTATTATAACCAAAACCAAAATTTAAAAAAATCAGTGAATTAATAAATAATACTGTATAATAAATAACAAGACTTTGGTAAATTTACCTAGGTACTGAATCTAGTTACACACCTATCGCCATGTACAAAAAACGTCACATATTAATCACAGTATAGAAAACACGAGTCCAAAAGAACAATGTGCGCGTATAATTCATTCGAATATTCGCAGAAAGGTTATCGTATACGAATGCCGATATTAATTTTTACATTTTTCTTCCTTCAATTGTTCTTGACGATGCACGACCAACATATGCCTTCGTAAGTTCGACGGACGATTGAAAGCCTTTGAGCACTGGCTGCAAGGGAACTGCGGAGCGACAGAAACTTTGCACTCGTATTTCAAATGAAATTTCAAATGATGCAGATGCTTATAGGTTTTCACGCAAAATGCATTCGGGCAGCTGTAGTTTCTCGAAGTGTCAGAGCCTAGAATGCAAAACGAATTGAAAGTCGAACGCATGCTCTACGGGATTACACGATACAGAAAAGAGAAGGATTCAATCGCAATCTAAATATCTGTAAGTAATGTATGTACATAGGTACAGTAGTCCAACTATCAAGGCACATCTGGAGATGCATAATACCTATACTGTCACTCCAAATCCATTCCTACGAATAGTACGGTAGTACCCACCAATGAGACTCGAGAGCCTTCTTATTGCTGAGGAAATCGGAGCAAGACTTACAGTTTTCAGTTAGGAAGACATATAGATGAAAATACGTACTTACAGCAGAATGAATAAAAAGACTACAACAAGGATGGCCAGCTTTCTTCATATCAAGTGTCAAAATTTCCCTCAAATCTGAAAAATTATCTGGCAGGTCACGTCGTCAATTAAAGAACTTTCAGTCAAACTTTTCGAGGTATTTTGAACAAAATATGAAAGAAGAAACTCTAACGCCACCCCGAGGTTTCATGGAGCTTGGGAAAAACAACTGAGTATCGGCAAGAAGAATTCATGAGCGGAACGAACGAAAAATGTTCTAATGCAATATTTATTCAAAAGAACGGTATTTTGGAGGCTTATTTGAGCTGAAGTTGTCTGCCACATGTTTGGCAGGGATGCATGGTGACGCACATATGCCAAATTGACCCTCGAAACACCGAAATTTAAGTCTCGGAATCCACCTTTTCGGGCATCATGTCAGAGACCCAAGAGAAATAAGCAGCACGATCTCTCGTCCGAAAAGAGCGTTAAGTGCCCCTCAAATTTCTTCAGGACACCCATAACACAGGTTTTACTAGAAGATGTCATCACTAAGTTGTGCACCGCCTTCAACATCAGCCTCATTTATGATGTAGAATAAGTTCATTAATGACTGAAATGTGAATGAGGAACACAATATTATGCCTAATAACGCTGAGAAACCGAGTTACGAGTATTTGTCACAGTACGAGTAGCAAAACATGGTTTATTTCAAACCCATTAGTACGGATTTACATACGATTAACGTTATTAATGAATTTATTCTTGCAAAATTTTCGTCTTAGAAACTCTAGTTGAGCAGGCATTGCACATTATAAACTGACTTTAAAAACTTCCGAAAACGAGATGAGTTAGAAATACCTGGTCACGCTATTACCGGCAAAAACTTCAACTGGCAAACAAATGCACTTTTTTAATTCAGATTGAAGAATGATTTTCCAAATAAGGTATCTAGAGTTCCTTGGTATGGATAATATGTGCACTAGGATGGCCCAAAGAGTCACTTCAAATACCTGACCCTTAAATGTTCTTCGATTTAAAAAAAATTTTGGCTGGGGTGTTTTTACACCGACTAGAACAGATTAAGCTCCTGGAAGTGCAATTTTTCGAAGTAAAACCTTTTTTCTCCCCTTGGACCACCCTAGTGACACTTTCTGGAGAGTTTCTTATTTTTTTAGATGATTTTATTTTCGTGGAAAAGTCATTTCTGGAAAATTAATCTTTGTTTCATGTAGAGGGAAAACTCTAGTTCAAAGTACAAGATGAAAAAAGAAAAAATAAAAACACCAAATTAACTGAAATCAAAACAATTCCTTTTTCTAAACAATTGCACACGATGAATATTACATACTTGCAGTTTTACAAGTTTTCCTTTGGGAATTGAACATGGTAATAAGGCAGATTGATCTATAACGAATTAGTCTAATGTCCTATGAATATTTAGTCGGTGTCTTTTCAAGTGTGTCGAACGGTTGAAATATTTTGAACACAAATCACAATGAAATGGTCGAGTATGGACGGCAACCTTGCATTCGTACTTCATGTGAGACAATACATGTCTCTTGTGCTTATATGTTCTCCCACACTGGTAAGGACAACTAATTCGATCCGAGTTGATATCTGAAATATGAAGTGCAAATATGTATTTAGTTCAAGATGCGAACTGTTAACAGGTTAAAGGAAAATATGTTGTCTCGAAAACAGAACTGCTTATAAATATGTAAGAAGCAAATAAAAAATTAGCTAGCATCGATTAAATGCGGGTAATTTAATGAATAAAACCGTGTCTATCCTTAATACACGGTTAAGATCGGAAGGATCAAGCAATAAGTAGGTAAATGTGTCACATTAACATAACAATTCCAGAAAATCTCATCTTCTAGATTTCCATATCTAATATCTACTTACTTAGAATCAGAGTAGGCACCAAAATGATCAGATGATCACAAAACCATTCATCTACCATCAGCAGTCTTCTAACGTGCATCAAAATAAAATTTTCAGTAGTTCAGTAGATAGCTTCGAGGATGGAGCCAAGACGTTCAGGAAATTGGTAGCATTTGAGCATCCAGGCAAAGATGAGAACTAGCTTCTCTCTATCAAACTAACATAACTTAGATCTTTGGCATGCTACAGCAGACAAAAGAGAGCAATATCGTAGATCGCGATCGGGTGAATACATGCACTAAGTGTTCGTATTTCAAGTCTTCGAGAGTCAGCAGAATAGAGAAATTTACCGTTTCCTTGACTAAATTATACCATTTCATACAGCCAGTGTGTCTGAAGATCCAGAATAAATACCCAGTTCGTCAGTTTTGCGACCAAATAAACCAACATATTTGATGGCAATCTAGCGTTACTTTATTGACAACAGAATAACAAAAATACGAATTGACTACACAAAAACAGAGATTCGTTAACAAAATTATTCCAGAAATTTGGCGGAACACATAAAATCAATTAAAAAAATAAGACATAAACCAGCAAAAAGTTTACTACTTATGTAGCTTACTTATTACAATTGGGGCCGTCCAGCGCTAGTATCGACTACTCTTATCAGCGATGAAAACATGAAGTTTTTGACACATGCAGCAAAATTTTGGAATCTAGGTATAAAAACAGTCTTAAAATCGAAAAAAAATTCTTTGTTCGAAAAATTCTATTCTCTTTAAACATTTTAAAAACGTCTTACTTTTCGAGATATTTCAATTTTAATGAGTATGTACATTAATGGGGGAAATGCATAGATTCATGTTTTCGTCCTTATCACTAGTGCTTGATTATAGCGCTCTCTGACGGATGAACGGCCCGAATAAGAGTCAAACCATTTTAGTTTGAAGTATTGCTTCCCTTCCTCCTCCAACCATTAATTATTTATTGTTTGGATCTAAATTCTAATGGAAGAAAGCAACTGAGTCTTTAAGAAAGGAACTTGCCCCTACCCCTTCCCTCGATTACTAGATATTAAAATGGACTATTAATGAAATGATGACGCATAACCTGGCAAAAAACTTTATAAGTCGAATTAAAATTGAACATTAAGGCGCTTTCGTAGATCGAATCTACAGCGCAACTGAAGAATTACGTACCGACATAGATTCTCATCAGAAGGTTTAATCTGATAACAGCAAAAATCATAATGTTACGATTTTACTTCACACAATAGTAAGCATTTTGCTGATTTGTGCCATACCATTTTGTTAATATGTAATTTTAGTCCAATGTTTTATGGATATTTAGCCGATGACCTTTTAAATGCGAGGAACGAACAAAGCTTTTGTCACACAAATCACAGGAAAACCGTCGACTTCGGTTCACGACCTTGCACTCGTATTTTATATGTGCTTGTAAATTTCGCTTGTGTTTATACGAACTGCCACACAGGTATGGACAGTTGAAGTTTCGATTAACATTGAAGCCTGAAATACGAAGCAGACATATGTTAACAACTAAAAACCGTTAAAGAAATTGAAAAATAAAAGAAGAAAAAGATACTAGACATGAGGAGGAAGTGATTGGTATACATTCTCACTATAGAAATTAGTACGATTTACTGTGACAGGTCTCTACTAGAGACTCTGGTTTCTAAGAAAAACCAAAAGCCAAAAATCTTCATTTCTCTTATCAGTGGTTTTGTGAACTAGCTTGATTTCGTCAAATTACTAACGTTGCACCCAAGTTGCTATTTACGCCCTACAACTCTGTTTAAGACTCGTGTTTTATAACCATTCAGTCGATGAATTTTCAAGCGTGCTGAAAGGACAAAACTTTTGAAACACAAATCATGGGAAAACTGTCGACTTCGATTCACAACCTTGCACTCCTGCTAGTCTTAAAATTCGGAAGAGTCACAGTCACTTCTATCATAGAAGAAATATAAATACCGTTCGCCACCTAAAATATTACGTTATTCACGCTAACAGAATAACAAAAATAAGAACATCCTACGAAATCAGTCCTGTATTTTATAAAATGCAACGTCGATTTTAAAAAGAGATTCCACGCATATTATCATCAAAAACCAGTCCGATTTACCTACACTTGCGATAGATGTGACTAAATAAGTACAGAGAGAAATATGTCTTCATTTCTCTGATTTTTAAAATTTCACTATGATTTTGTCGAATTACAAATTAATTCAGTCAGGGATGAAAACTGCACCCGGTTGCAATCCAAAAAGCGTGATCTCATTCGGGTTCAACGGTAGAGGTACCTACCTACTTTAAAACGGATTAGCGGATTAATATTGCATATTGGTACTTTTTGGCAAATGAGCCTAGCCGAGCAGAGAGCAGAGCAAGCTTTCGTTCCAAACTATTATCATTCAGAAATTCTTAGCACGACAAATCCAATAAAAGACGACAGTTTTGCAAATCGGGTGAAGACATGTGTATGTGTTATAATTCAAATGTTAGAGATATGAACTGACGAAAAATAACAAACTGTACCACTACAATGTGTCCTTTCATGTATTGTGCCATGATATCTAATATGGCCAGTGTCTCAGAATCCGAAACAATTAGCTTTTTTGTCAGTAGAACGATAGAATAATGGTGCACATAACTTGATGGTAATCGGGAAAGTTATTTTATTGATAATAATTTAAAAAAACACGAATTGATAAAGAAAATAACACAGATTCATTCATAAAAATGTCATAACAAACTTCGGACTCGTCATTTTATTGGTATCAGTTAACCGTTTTATGAATAAGTATCCGATGGCGCTTCAAATGCGCAGAACGAACAAATCTCTTGGTACACCAATCACAGGAAAACCATCGACTCCGGTTCAAGACTTTGCACTCGTACTTTATATGCGCTTGCAAATTTCGCTTATGCTTATATGAACTACCACACAGGTAAGGACAACTAAAGTTTTGGTGAACGTTATTTCCTGAAATACGAAGTGCAAGTAGATGTATTCAAATTTACCAATCATGGAAAAAGTTGTAGAAAACTGTAAATAGAAAAGTTAAAGAAGAAAGAAACGAAGTAGAAGAAACAATAACATGCACCACACATCATCTAACAATTTCGATTTCCGCGTAACATAAATGAAGATCTATGTTTTTATTTCAACACATATAAACACTTGTTCAGAAATGAAAGAAAGAGAAATTGTTGTTTTACCTAATTTCTAATCTTACTAATTTAATTTCATAAGATTACTAACAAGAGTATAAAGTCAAGGGAGAGGAGAAAATAGAGGCACTACTAGCAGGAAACTTTAATTTTCCGAACTCAATACGAAAATTAAAGGGAACATTTTTCTTCTGCCTATTTGAAGAAATTTGAAATTAAAAATGTTAACTCGCCCCAAATTTTTTCCTTCCTTAACAACCAATTATTACCACCAATGAAACTGCAGAGTAACAAAATTCACTTCCTATAACATAAATGGAGACACCTTATTCAGTGCTAACTACACCGCGAAATAGTACCTGGTTCTCTGAAAAACTAGATTCAAGAATACAGCGAGTCTTTTTAGACAAATCTCCTGCTTTTTCCTGAACTTGACGTCGGATCAACCGTGCGTTCAAATTCTCAGGAATGAGACTGAAATTTTCTCGACTTCTCAAGAAACTAGACCTTGCCCAGAGAAGATCTGTGTTGGTCTTACATTCAAAGAAAAAAAATCAGGTGTTTCCTTCAAAAATACACTTTGTACGTATGCCAATCATAATTTCACATGTGCGTGGGTCTTCAAATCCGAAAGAGTCACGAATCCCGTCACTTCTGTTACAGAATAAACATGAATGCTGACGTGCAACCAAGAATATTACTTTATTAACACTAACAAAAGAATGAACTACGAAATTAATTCAATGTTTTATGAACACTTAGCCGGTGAACCTTTAGATGCGCCGAGCGAACAAAACTTTTGGAACACATATCACAGGAAAACTGTCGAGCTGGGTTCACAACCTTGCAATCGTACTTTAAATGTTCTTGCAAATTTCGCTTGTATTTATATGAACGGCCGCACTGGAAGGGGCACTCATAGTTTCTTTGAGAATGATGGCCTGAAATGCGAAGTGAAGTTATAGCAACATAAAATATCTCGACATTCTATCGGTAATACGTCAATAATGACACAGAGAAACAATGAACAGACAGTAGCGTGTTTCAGAAATGAGACACATAAACATCAGACTGGTTAGATGAGTGCCTTACATAAACATGAGCAGTGGTGTAGCCAGTCCAGTGTTCGGGCGGGGTCTGGTCTTCACCAAAGAAGAATTGTTAGAAGGGTGCTAAAATGAGAAAAACCGCTATTTGACGAAATCGCAATAAGGGCGTCCACAACCCGTGGCTACGCCACTGAACATAAGTGACCACAATTCAAACAATAACTAACGAGCGTATAATTAGTGATTTCATGAATTACATGCACATGTTATAACCTTATAACCAACCATAATTTCACCCAGGTCTTCGGCAATAGATTTACACTCAGCATAGGAAAGTAATTTTACTTAATACTACACGGGGCATCGTTTATTAAGTAGGTATATTTGAAAATCTGAGATAATTGACGCAAATTAGAAAAATACCAAAAACAGAATGGGAAACGGTTAACAAAATGTAAAAACATGCATAAAAGTGGAAAAACTTTGAAATGTGTAAAGAGGTGTAGCTAGTATCGAATTTTAATGGAAGTAGATATTGGAAGTTCAATACTGTTATTCAACAGAAATTCGGTAACTGGGACACAGTGCCGGTCTGCAATCCATCAACGACTATTTCTTTTTCACCCAACTAGAAAACTCTACAGAACAAGTGAAAAAAATCTAAAGAATTCAACCGCGGCACGAAAGGTCATCGTTACATGGGTATGTCGGCCAGAAGACCGCGCTAACGCGCATGCCCACATTCCAGTGCTTTCCCTAGTCGTTCATTCTCGGCTTTGCTTGGCATTCTCCTGTCGGCCGGTCGAAACATGATGGAACGAATGACCGCGTGAAGAGGAATACACAACTACATCACGGTAGTAACGTTTTCCTGCGGAACGTTTTTTGCGGGGCGTTTTCCACGGAACTTTTCTCGGTTGCGTGGCGAGCCATAAGATATCCATGTCAAAAAATTCTTCGTTGTATGTAACTGATAAGGCAGTCACTAGATACATGCACGCGCCAACCAAGATATGCATACCGATTTACCGATTGCAATAACAGCTGAATAATACAATCATAATTGTTCAAAAAATATAATGGATAGTATAATACGCTATTGTATGCCATATCAGCAAATTTTACACCGAATGTGTAATTATTACACATTATTACACATTCAGTGGTACATCAACAAGATGTAACTTATTGATTAATGTATCAATTATGATTGGAATAACATATGATGTTGCAACATAACATGCTTACGTAATACGAATCTGTAAACAAATTTTTTATTACAGATGACGCAGCTGAACTGCGGCGCTTGACCACATTCGTACTTCAAATGCTGCAACAGGCCGTTCTTTCGTTTGTATTTCCGACTGCAGTCCTTATTTGGACACGTGAATGTCTGTACATCGAACGGCAACATTCTCCAGGCTAAAAAAAAAGTAAAATATAATTCGATTACGTCGGTTCGTACAGGTATAATGTTCATAAGCAACTAGGCTCGAAAACAAGACGACGTATTAACTTAAAAGATGAGCACAAGACAGCCGATGATGACTGCATAGTAAAAAAATACATACAACAATAATGTACTCAGGCACGGATTAATAAACTCGATTTGGGAGAGGCGGTATAGTAATTATTACTCGAGTACCACCAGGAGAAACAGAACTACGTGTCGCGAAGTGGTCCCAATTGGCCCTTAGTGTCATACATAACCATTTTTCTACTTTATCACTGATATTTCAAGCATCACTCGAATTTTAGGGTCTCGGACTACTTTGGAATACTTCTTTACTCTTTCCCCTATTTCCTGGCACGCACTTCGCTCGAATTTGTCGACGTCTCAGACTATCTCGGACAACTGTGTGATTTGGGCAAGCTTACACTGTCAACTTTTTAGTTTCATTCAGACTCGTTCAGATTCTTTAACAGACCATGATAAAACTCGTTAAAATTTATTGAGACTAGTGAAATCCTGATAAAAACTTGGGTAAACTGTTATGAGAATTAAAACAGATTTAAACTCTATTCAGACTCATTCAGACTTCGTGAAACCTCTTCTGTTTTCAAGCATGAAATCAAAATATTGACGGGAGACTACTCTCACTCTCCTTCTCAATCCACCACTGAGTATACTGGTAGGATGAATGGTCAGCGTTTACTAAAACAAGATATGAGAAAGGTATATCAAATACATTGAGCCAAAATCGAATAGATACAATAACTTAGAGGAAAATGTAGTGGAATAGGATTCAAAATAGATTTTTAATGGCATGATCACATAATAACAATGTACGCACACACGAGGTTATTCATAAAACAGAAGCAATAAATTTATCCGACAACAAAGAAGAGAAGTGGGAAATGAACTCGCGGGTTCAACCTTGTACAACTTTTTCGACTTATAACTGCTTAGTGTTCACATTTAAGAAGGGTTTTCCGGCAAATCTGAAAAATACCTTTAAGAAAATACCCACCACCTACTTTGAAGTTATTGGTCAAAAAAGTGTTAGGGTAGGATCTCTTGGAGGACCTTCAACGAGATGTTAATATCGTTATACAGCACTGAAAAGCAGTGAGTAACCAGAAATGTCTAAAAACGGATATAACTCGCTAAATGGAAAACTCATTTCGAAGTTTTTTTTTTAATTTTCAGAGGGTCATTCAAACTGATAGCCTGACCAACCAAGATAGTGAATAAGACAGCAGAAAAAACGTGGCTATGTAACTGCCGAGAACCACCTCCCCTCCTCCTCATAAAATCCAGCACCTGGATATGCAAGAACACAAAACGTAAGCACGATTGGTTGATGACAGCGCAAGTATATTTTTTCAATATTTAAATGCGAAAATACTCACTTATGATTGATTCTTATGGCACTGGCCGTACTTCTGTTAGATCGTTCAAATCACCCGCTCCAAATTTCGAAAATAAAATCGAGTCTGCTTCTATGTTCTTTATTTAACAATAAATTAGTATTTTGTACCTAAGGTAACTTAACTTACGAGTTTAATACGTTTCTATTGTTGATATAAAAATCTTAATACTGACACGTCGTATTTCCAAGAAAAAGTAATACTAATACAATAGATACAATGCCATCATTTAATGCAGCCGATAGAAATTCCGAGGCATAGATACGTTCGTAAATTCTTCATACTTGTTACGACACTGGGCTATGACATACTGGCACCACTGGTCAACGATAAAATAATTTAGAAAATTGAATAGAATATTACAATATAAAGATATATACTAAATAGTATATATTTTTGGCAACAGTCTTAATTAGGCCTTCACGAAGGCGCAAAACATAAGCGACGAAGTGGCAGACAATTTCGAAATACAAATAATCGAAAACTGTTTTGGAAACCCTGTCGCGTAAACCCATTTTCCTGCACACGAACTTTGCAGTCAGCAAATTACATATCACACCAATGCGAGTGGAATCATCTAATCTCATTTTCATTTATATAAAATAATACAACTTAGAAAAACAAAACTTAAATTAACAGCTGCTAACGCGAGAATCATAAAAGAATATATACGACGAGATTAAATAAATAAATAAATAAATAATTCACATACATTATAATATATAGTTTACAAAAAAGAAAAAAACGAGTTATAAAAATTCGATATAGTGCGCAACTAAAGGAACTATAATTTGTTCGTCGAGTCTTGGGTCATCGCATCAGAAGACCACTCGTTTGATATCACAACATTCGATAATCTTGTTGTGCAGCAGGTAAGCGTGCTTTTTGACCGTACTCTTGTGGGTGAACCGTTTGTTACAGAATTCGCACTCAAACTGCTTCTCTTTACCACACTCGTTTTTCAGATGCTGCGACAAATTGCCTTTGTACTTGTACTTACGGCCGCAGCCATTAGGGCAGTGGTAGCCGCCGGTGTTGGCTGAGCTATCGAGGAAGTGTTCTTCGGGTGGAAATGGCTCCAACGCTTGGTATTTGGAAGAGCTTCGACTGTGCAATTCTCGCCACATTTTACCGAAGTTTTGAATTTGCAGTTGCTGATTATAGATCTCTGAAAGGGCAACAGATTGGTTAGAAACAATCAAGTTTATTTTGGCCGCGCTGTGTTAGCTTATGATAACGCATCTGCTATACAAAAGGGGGTACATGATGGTGATTGAATATAGTACAGTGCGCGAAGATTTTATACATTCAGAGCGATCTCTGCTGGAAACCATACATTCAGATACTCCAAAATATAGAATTCGAAGAGATGGTTACTATAAGTCTACCATAATAATATAACGGAAGCATTATGAGATGAATACAGCCATGCTTACTAAAGCATGATGACTCGTACCTACCGTTCAACTTATAATGGTAACATTACTAAATAACTAATTAGTTCGATCGAATACATCGGAGAAGCGCCAACTAGGACAGTTTTAATTGCATGCAAAACAGGTGTACGTAAAAGATAGTACGTACAAAAGATTCATAACATACGACTTCGCACGTTACGAACGAGTACATCAGTTCACCATCTAATTATTGTATCAGCATTTCTACACCTAAATGAAGTACACTTTTCTTCACAGTATTGCAAAAATTTACCTCCTACAATAAATTCGTGTATAAAGAATGATCGATTAAGAAACAAACCAACGTGACCGTTTAGGAAGGAGAGGATAGATTTTTCCAACTACATAGTATCCCCTTTTCACCTCAAATACTTCGGTCAACTTTTTTATGCCGCTCACATTCTCAGTCAAATTTACTACATGAAAAAAATTATTCTCTCTCGACAAGAAAATCCATATGCAAGCCGTTTTTCCGACTAAAAAAACTTCAGGGAAGCTTCTTCTCTTATCACCTCGTGCACCTTCTCTATAGCTGGTTGTCACTCGTTATCTAATGGTTCATCCTCCCGGAATCTACCCAAGATTTTATCGATGAAATAGTGAACTTATCACTAAAACAAGCTGAAATATAGCAATATACTGTACTCATTTCCAGTAGCACATCCAGCACCAAAAGAGGAAGGGGTGTTAGAGAGGTGCTAAAATTAGAAAAACCATATCTGACAAAGTTGCAGAGGGGTCCAGGCTCCTGGACCTCATCTCCTGACTACGTCACTGATGACTCATTTCTGTACTCTCACGTTCCCTGAAAATCACGGCAGCATGAAACATAGTGCAAAACGGAGTCCCTGTTAATCCCTATAGTTTCGATTAATTTTAGTACATTCCCTGATTTTCCAGGAAGCTATAATTAGAAAATTTATCCGTCACAAGAAATATGTATACTCCTTACGTATTCCAATAAATAAGTCCACACACAAATGAACAAAACAGAACCTGTATTTAAACCAAAAATATAAAAAATACAGATTTGAAACAAAACAATCATCAGCAAGTTGTTTGAGTTCTTGTCAAATCTTTCGAAAGTTTACGCCTAAGAATATTGGAAAACATTTTACTGACAAAGAAGTGTGAAATGCACTCTCTGGGAAAACTTAAACAAATATCCTCTTCCCAAAACCCGTCTACCTTAATTCTTTCCTTTTACCCTTTTTTGTATAATTCAATTTTTTTTTGCAAAGGCCTTCCCAATCAAGTTCCTCAGAAAATCGGCCTTTTTGTCCCTCACACGAATTCGAAGCTATTAATGATTTTTCAGACTGGTTTAAGATTCCTATAAGATTTTCTATTCATTTCAGCTGGCTTAAAACTTTTTAAGAATCTTCCAGACGTGTTTGAGACTGTTCACGTCAAGTTTCTCTTTTTGAAACCCTATCAAACTTGTATCAAACTTGTATGGGACCCTCAAGACTCTTTCAGAGTTGTGTGAAATAACTCAAGACTCACCCAGACATAGACCAGTACCAAACCTCTTTTGTGGGGAGGAGGCAAAGAACATTTGTGAAATATGTGTGTACCATGGAACGAGTCGTAAAATAATTCCCATCATGCCTGGGTGGCGTCATACAAATACGAGGCAAAAAGTAAAAGAATCTCGAAAAATACTGAAATCCGTCTGTACAAAAAAGGGCGTCCCTGGTCACCCGAGCATAGGAGATACTTCCCTAGTTGGTTTCTACATATAATAAAATTATACGAAAAAGGATGCCTATTCACCTTATTTTCTGTTACCATAACTGAAACGATACCTCTCTTTTTTATTACCACAAAAATCATAAAATCAAAATATAAAATCAATAGTACAGTTATTAGTTTCCTTATTTCTAAACGAGCACTCTATGTACAAGCCCTAAGTGATTCTGCAACGTTCTCGTGTAGGTAAACCTTTTTAGACATTGCGGGCATTGAAGTTGCTTTTCTTGACCACATTCGAACTTCAAATGCCGTTTCATGGATGTTCTGTATCTATACTTTCGCCCACAGTTATTGGTACAGTAAAAAATTCTCCCGCAGCCGTTGGAAACACGACTTGTCCGTTTCTTGGCTAAACGGCGCCCTGAAAATTTGGATATTATTAGAACAATGCAAACAAAAATGGGTGTGTATTTAGGAGGAAACATAGCATAATCGATGTTAGCAGTATCGGTTCTAATACAGAAAACAGAACATACCTAATCTGATACCATTTCGTCGAGAATATTAAAGGCTAAATAATTCGATAAAACATTTCATACGAAAACGATTTATTGCGAATTTTAATAATAACAAATTCACTTGAATGATTTAAAGGTAAAGGTATAGGTATTGTTTAAAAATAAATGGATTGGTCGAATAATAAATTACAGCGTGATTTAGTCCAATGATTTATGTATGTTTATTAAATGAGATTTCAAGGAAATCTTCTGAGTGAAAGATTTGGGACATTTGTTACATTTAAAGTGCTTCTCCTGTCCACATTCGTACTTCATGTGTTGGTTCATATTCCACTTATATTTGTAAGAGCGTCCACAATTGTTGGGACAGCAAAAATTCCCAATGTGCTTGGATAAGTTTCGTTTCTTCGAGTAGTACTCGTAGTCACCTACATTAAACAAGCAAGAAAATAAGATAATTGAAGATTAAGCCTTAATAAATTCTAGATAAGATGAAAAACAGCACCATGAATGAAACTATTTCTTGAAACAAAAAATGAGTGACTGTACATAAACTTGACAATAATCGCCTTTAAAGATTAACAAGCTCTTCTTGCAACCTGAGATCTAAAACTCTCGCAATTTTACGAACCAATGCAATTGTGGAATAATTTGCGGGTGAATAAGTATAAATTTCATACCCAAAGCCTTTGGATCCTGACAGCATTTGCAAGGCTCAAACTAACCACGATACTCAAACTCTAATAAATACCAGATTTTCAGAAATGAAAGACCCTGTCAGCGCTATTAGAAACAGAATTTTTGCAGCGTACAACGGGTTGACTTTCCACAATTCCCAAAAGATGTATGGTAAGTGGCACTGGAATTTTACCAAATAGCTACCAAGCCAATTACTAGAAGATAAATTTATTAAAAACTAAACAGTAAACTTCGTTCGAATGATTTATGCAAATTGATTAGATGTATTTCAATAATTTTTTCTAGGTGAGAGATTTGATACGCTTATGACACTTGAAATGCTTCTGCTATTTGCATTCGTAATTCAGGTGTCGGCTGACATCCTCTTCACACTTACACGAACGACCGCAGCTATTCGGGCAGAAGAAATCATTTTGGACTTGAGACAGAGTCAGTAAATAGAGACCTACTAAGTTAACAAGCGGGAAATGAAGCAAGATGAATGCGTGATTGAGTATAGGATCTTAAAAGCACCACATCCACCCCTATGAAGCGTAGGAATAAATAATGGAAACCAGATTTACGAGTATTAAGGACAAAGGTAATAAGAAAATCCTAGGGAAATGCCAGAATCGCCGCCTATACTTACAAGAAACTCATACTACGCAGATGACTTTTCCAAAAACAAATCAGAAACAAGACTTCCGCGTCCATTGGTGCAAAATCCGATTTCCCACGATTACGAGGTAATTTAGAACTCAAAATTGCGAATTCTCGTAATCGAGTAGAACCCTCTTACTCGAAGAATGCACGAAATAAAATTGTACATATACGCCTGAAAATATATTACTCAGTCCGCCTTCTACAAAAACAATACTCATAAAATATGATATGGCAACAAACATCTGCAAAAAAATATTCTAACACGAAAGGCATTCAGCTCCAGGAGACTTTGAGCTCCAACCAAAGATCGAGATTCCCGATAAGATCATCGCATTCTTCCCAGAGTAACTGAACAATGTTTTCGACTGGTTCGTTGTTTTTCTGCAGCCGTTCTCAGCCACCTTCTTGTCTTCATCAAAATTTCTTCCGTGGTATAGTTTTCATTTCTGCTTAAAGCAGACTCTGAAAAGAAGCACAGGTGATAATGGGCACTACGATTGATTTAGACACGTGGGCATAGTTCCAAATTTTAAAAACGGGGCAATAAAAATGTGTTTCCTTTCCATGAGGAATAGAAGTACTTGGACCTATTATTTTGAACTCCTATTCATCACGTTTTTTGGGGTTGTGAAGGAAAAACAAAAGGAACACTTTTTTCAGAGACTCGTCTGGTTCATAACTGAAAACACCCGCTCCCCCTGATAACACCAGACGATACAATGGAATTTATCTATCTGTACCAGGATCGCACGCAGACTAAGCGTAAATAGCCGATCTGGAATGTGGGAGGGGGCACACGGGGGGCTGACAGCGATCAAATCATATTGGAAATTCTTTCGCTCGCATAATTTTTCAGTTTCATTTTTGGAGGGAGCTTTCAGAAGATTTAGGATGAAAAGTTACCTTTAATGACAGTGAACACTTCAGTCGCCAGTAAGCAAATTTTTCCATACGATCCAGTCATATTAACATAATTATGAATTTCGTCGCCAAAAACGGCGTTCAGAAGATATTTTATCAACGACTGGTCGTTATTTTTTCCATTCCACTGCGTACATCCAAATTTATTCAAGTATAATTCCTGAAAACAGAAGAGCATAACTGTACATCGACCGCTAGGACTTGGCTTCCTGTATCTGAAAAATACCACTAAATTTGCAGAATTCTGCTGAGCAGCAGTGGCGTAGCCAGATTTGGTATGAAGGGAGGGGGGGGTCGTTTCACTTTTACAACATTACAGGTGTAATACTGACTATTACCAGTACAAATTTTAATTTTTTCACATTTTCGGCTGATGCCAGGGGGGTGACCCCCCTGGCTACGCCCCTGCTGAGCAGGATCGCTAGCACTTCTCTGCAATCATATGTAACAGAAGGAGTATGTTTATCAACAGATTATACAGTTTCCTCGACGAAATAATAACGGAATAATTGGCGGGAAAAAAGAGCCGACCGCACATCTTAACAACGTTACTGCAAATGCGTTTGCGTCACTTTTCTTATGATCTGAAGCGCTTCATAGTCATTTCTGTCTCTAGAAAGTTTCCCACTCGATTCAGTAGACGAGGTAGGCTCTACTTCTGTCAAAAACTCGAGTGAGCAAAAATGTCACAACAGGCTCTTCTCCACCAACTACTCAATTGTAGGGGGTTCTAACTAACGGAACTCTCATCAAGCACCGTAGCAAAATCATACTTACTAAATCTGGTCTAGCAGTGGCTTCAGTTTTTAAAAACAATTCGAAACTGTGCAGATCATCAGCCGTATGTATAAGTAATCCCAATCTTTTTCGAAGAACTGATACAGATAATCCCCTGGCTTCGTGCGATGACCCGGCGTAGGTCAACGAATTATTTCTCGATAAACAAGATTTGGCTGGCACTGATGGACGTAGCGAGTCGCTCAACGGATCTTGGATATCAAGATATCGAGCGAACGACGGCCGATTGTTACGCTTTATGCGCACAGAATATCCAACCTGTGGATCACTTCCACATTCTTGATAATCGCAATTGCCTAAAATAAAAGATAGAATTGTAGGAAATATGAAGAAAAATAATTACTAATAAGTTCAACGCGTAAGTCAAACCATTAAATTTCTATCGAAAGTCTACTTTTTAACGAGTTTCTAAGATCGTTAGAAGCATTTATAAGTCAAACGACCTTAATTCATTATCGGGTTGATGGGTTCAGGGGGCACCTATTCATTCACACTTGCTACCCTCTCCATGGGTACGGGTAGGCGACCGATATTATCTGTTTCCAACATTCCAGATTCGATGTACGACGATTATATAGGTACCGGTACAAATCGTGAACTCAGCAAGGGTTTTTGTAAGTAAATAATACGACAGTAACATAAATGTATAAAATCTTATCGACGACACAACTACCTATTTTATTTCAATTAACAGTATGAGAACAGAGATGCGGAAGAAATTTAAACATTGAAGACTGCCGTCCAAAGCTCTAGATGAGTGAGTACAATCATCCGCCATTTTGATCCAACCGCGCCCGTCGATGCCGAATTGACTACGCGTACTGCTCCGCATAGTCGGATTCGGCTTCCACGAGCATGGAAGTCAAAATGGCGGACGATCGCACTTACACGAAGTACACAGAACTCTACTGCCGTCCATGCATAATGCCGCAGCTGTATACAGTTAAAAAAGATGTTCGCGTATAACACCAATAATATAGAAATACAGATAGGTACATAATCTAAGGTAGAATAGGAGTGACACAAAATTTGAGAAAAGATACCTCGTCCGCTAAGTTTGCATCTTCACAACAGAACACACTGACCCATCGTTCAACTATAGGAATAGGTTGATTTATCAACTTTTATACCCACTAATAAGCATGCTAATCAATTATAATCTCTTTGTAATTCTGAAAACACAAGACACGACTTCTCCACTTTCTTGTTAACCCGAAAATCAAAAATAATATCAGTCTTAAGGAATTTCAACGTGATTTTAACAAGTTTGAGCGAGTCTTTTCAGCTGAGTCGAAGCCTTATCACGCCCTACGCTTCCTACTGGCATGCATCAGGATACTAGTTTTTATTAGCATTCATTTCAACAAATTATACATTCGAAAAACAATTAAAACAATTTATTAGAAATATAAATCGAATAGCTAAATGTTTGTAATAGAACGATGCACAATAACAAGATGCGACTTGAGTTGCCCTTTGTGGGCGAACAATTTTGGACATATATGGCAACGGAACTGTTTCTCCTTTCCACATTCGTATTTTAAATGCTGATTTAGGTTCTTTTTGTACTTGTACTGACGCCCGCAGTTACGCGGGCAGCGGAAATATGGAGACGAGGCTTCATCGACGTTCAAGAAGACACCAGTTGAAGATTTTCGACCGTCAAACGCTGTTCCTAGATGAAACATTTTACAAGTTTCCATAATGAATGATCAGGAAATTCGATTAGTTTGCGTTCGTTCCAATGTACAACAAAATACCGTACTCCTAGTTTCTGAATGATTCAAGAAAGCGAACCACGCAAGACTGGCGAAAGTGGTACTTTTGGTGCGCTAAGGTGAAGCAGTTCTCGAGTAACAAAATTAGCCCTCCTAAAACGACTTCAAAATTCAAAAGTTTTTGAATTGCATAGCTGCCTCGAAATTATTGCACTTGCATGGACACTGTCTCGTACCACAAGGACCCAATAAGAATATCGTTTTCTCCAGAGTTGGAAAAGGCGGTATATAGGGCAAGCTCGATTATTTCAACTAATTGGAGAATGGAGTTGTTGAAATAACTGAAAGTAGAAGTAATACGGAATTTTCTTTCTTTATTCTAATACTGCTCAGAAATAGCAAATAAACATCGCATATTTTGTAAATACATAACATATTTTTTGATTTTTATAGAAAATTACAAAATGAGAACATAATTGATGTGCATAGGGCTAATTATTCCAACATCTTCAAATATTCCGAGATGGACTTTTTTTCTTCAGGGCTATTTCTTTCCACCGTCGCATCATCATCTTCTCACCAAGTGTCATCTCTTGTTATGCCTCTATATAGGCCATAGCCTGTACAATTACTGCATAACCATCGACGTGATTCATGGCAGGGTCTCGGAAGTGTGGCGCCTCAGAAGTTGGGAAATACTATTGCACGTTCAAGTGGTTCACATAATTAGGAGAAGTTGAAATAATAGGGAGAAGATTTTTTAGTCGAAATAATCGAGCTTGCCTTGTACTCGATTTCCTAAAAATTAATATGTCCAACAAAAAACACTTGCACACGTCAATAGGAAGTCGTGTAATATTAAAGAGATACATCGAAATCTATTCACATATACAGTTAACATAAAACAGAAAAAAAAATCAGCTACGTTGAAGGAGGGTTTTCAAAATAATAAGTTTTATGAATAGAAATTAAATGGGCTTTCAAGTGCGTTTTCTGTGCGAAACTCTTCGTGCATAAGTGACAAGTGAAGCGTTTCAGTTTACCGCAGTTCAATTTTATATGATAATGCAGATTTCTTTTATACTTGTATCTATGCCCGCAATTATTCGGACAGAAAAATAGGCCGACTGTCTGATTCCTTCCTGTAACAAACGACAGAAAATATTAGCGAAGCAAATTAGCGGCGTAAGACTACAGCTGGAATAGAAGAATGAAATGAGATAATTTTTTTTTTTTAAATAATAAATCGAATTTTACACGCACACTGCGACCGAATGTAAATTGATTATATCAACTTAAACTCGAAATTAGCTTGAACACTTACCACGACCACTTCTGCACGCAGGACGAGGTTTTAACAGATGAATGACATCAATTTTCGACGATAAGTGCAGATAGAAATGAGAAAATTTCAACTGAATTTCGATCGCCGAATTTTATTTTAAATAATTACAAAACAACACGAAAAGGAAAACCATCGACTCAAAAGCAGTGTCCTGTCTTGCTACTCATTGGGACCACAAGAGCTTAATCGGCTTAAAAGAAGTTTGTATAAACATATACGAGTACCTATATCGACTTACTATCATGAGTTAAAAATTTCGGACAAACCGAAATTTTCAACAAGTAACCGCGATATTTTACCTTATTGAAGTTGTGCGGAAGCACCACTTCGGGCAAACGCTCATTTCTACCTCAAATGCGTACTAACGTGAAGGTACTGTGCTCACAGAATTCTCTATACAGAGTAATTTGTAATCAAGGTTGTATTGAGACTTCCGAGACGTCAAGGTCCACAGGTATACGGGCCTCTTCATATCCTTTCTCTTGCTGATATTACTAAAGAATTAATGACACTTTGCAGCTCAACTCTTCACTCACCTCACTAACACAGACCCTCTGAATGCTTTTCGTCTCCTCTACGTAGTCCAAAATAAAAGACACAGGCTAACTATGCCTTTCACCATTTATCGGTTTTTCTTTTCCAGCAAGGAAAAGGCAAGCCCACTCTTCATACACAGTGAAATGAAGATACGCTGAGACAGAAATTAGTCTCTGATATGAGATGAAAAATCCTGTTATTAAATTGCAGTTCCGTGAGATAAAAAGGAAGTACAAGAAGTAATGATTATATTTTAGACCATAAACATCGTCGTTTACCCAAATAATGTATGAAAGTAGGACCATTTTTACGGTATAGTCACTTAAGGGAGGAAAGACGAAATTAAAATACTTTTTTGTTTGAAATAAAAATATTTCTTCAACACTTCTACAGAAAATACATCATTACCTCCTTGCTGCTCTTCACTGCTGCCAACCTCAAGATAAATCTTGAGATCTCAAGACTGTCGAGAAAATCTCAAGAGTTCACAAGAATTTACATAAAACTGAGTAAATATGCATTGCTTCTTGAAATTTTCCACTTCCACAATTTGGGATATCGAAAATTAATTGACTTATGGGAGTAATAAGCACTCAGATTTTACACAGCAATAGAAATGTAACCTGTCACAAGAAATGAGCTCTTAATGGCATCGAAATGTTCCAAGAAAAAGGCGTAAGTAATTATTCTCTTCTCTCTTCTTCACAGTATTCAAGGACAAAAGTGAAAAGAAAATTTTTTAGGATTCTCGGCGGAACTGAGGGTGGAAGGGGGGTAAGATAAAAAAACGTAATGAGTCAGGAAACATTTAATTGATGAGAAACATAGAAAAGGCGAAAATTTTTATCTCAAGATTTTTTACGAAGAATCCTGGGATTTATCAACCAGGCTTGGTCGGCAGCACTGCTGCTCTTAGCTTCTATGTGATTTTGCATTTTCTAAAGTGTTGAAAAAATATCGTACACTGCTTGGGAAGAAATATTGAAATACGACTCTTGTGTTGACGTCTTCACCATAAACTTACACTGCAAACTCACAACCATCGTATTTCACATTTTCCCCTCAAGTTGCGAGGTATACTATTTCGGCTAAGAAGCTCTATTGTCCAAAACAAGCCATAAAATGTTGTTAGCGAGTACGTGTGCCGCACGGGGGGGGGGAACTATAAAATAGAGAGACCAATCCAAGAATTTTTTCAAATTACGATAATTTCAGGTGAAAGACAAAATTACTCGAGTACATGCATTCACTTTTTTGCTAGACAGGCAGGGAGGAGAGAGGATAAGGAATCATGGAAAAGATACGTTAACATTTTTTATATGCAATGAAGAAAACTGGAATCAACACACAAAAAATAAATTTAAAATGTTCACAAGACTAACCAAAGAAACAAACTATCTTCAATGTAACTTTATTACGCACATTAATTTATGTACTTATAAGCTACAAAACTCTGACCATTATAATAATAACATCGAAATCATGACAATTTCACAGTTAACTAACGATGATTCAGTTGTGAGCTCCAGAAAGCTAACTGAGATCGAAATTATCCGATTTAAATTTGGTGTGATTACACGTCATGATACAGATACCAGGGGCATATCGTCAATTGGGTCCTTTCAATCAAGTCGACTATTCTGGAAAAGCTGAACATGCTGTTCCATTTGAGAGAATTCGACATAAAAAAGTCCCTTTTCGTTTATTTTTACGATTCGAATCATCAAAAAGCCCTCAAAAGTGTTTTCGTGAGCAGAGCGAGTGAAATTATGGAACCTTCAGTTAAGAAGTTCATCTCCCCTCTCCGGTGGCGAAAATAAAGGGGGGAGGTGGTTAAGATCGATTTTCCTCTGCGCCACGGAAAAGTGAAATTTCAGAGCTTGTCAATATGACTTTAGCCCCGAACCTTTTTTTCTCTCTCGATTTTTAGAGGTAAACTTTGCGCGAAATTCCGTAGATCCGCCATTATATTACGTACTTTACGTACAGAATTTTTGAGTATCCCTCTCTCAGAAAAACTTTCTATTTACGCTGCTGCTTCTCCCAGAGTTATTCGCTTGGCTATGCCCCTTATTAGAGTATGCATCTGGCTTTTCCTTCGATAAATGACAAGATAATTCGATAATCCGATTACTGAGTTCGAAAAGTCTGGTATGTTATTGCACTGAGATACATACACTGCGCATGCTATCGTAATTAGATGGGTAATCACATAATCACATCAGTTGTACAATCGTTTGACCTTTGGTGGAAGAAAGATGCTAAGCTCTATAAGATACAAGGACGTTGCACAACATCGTCATTATATCGAATTGACCGAATTGCAGTAGTCAAGATCCGAAGAACTAACTCATCGTTTGATTTTTACTTAGAAGTTAATTGTACATTGAGGCGTGCTTATTTAGATAATCGTAAAGATAAAATATCGGTTTTTAAACTGAAAAACAACAAGTTCACGTACAACAAGAAAGAACAAGTAAGCAAGAAAACGAAACGTTCTCTGACGTGGTAGAATAAGTGATCGAAAAATAAACTAAGCATTCCAAAAAAGTCAACAAATAATTAACTTATATACAAAACAACACGGTGCTCGGTAATTATTGCACAAAATAATGAATAAGTACAGTATAGATAGGTGGTATTTCAAGTTCGAAATTTTGAGCGTATAACGGTCCATAAGAATTAAAGATGGTATGCCTGCTCACAAGTAGATTTTAATCCAGCTGTAAGCATAACCTAGGGCATCGACAAGAGTTTAATCGAGCACTCGTGCCAAGATTTTTGAAAAGTAAGTAATACATAACGTTTTTCCAAACGTATTTACCCCTCTTTTTTCAGAAAAGTGAACCGATTAAGGTTAACCCTCCAAGAAAAAAGACTAAGCCAATGCCCATGAATACAACCTAAATTAACACAGTGACAATTAGCCTACAACTTTTAGAAACTGTTATGCAGACCGCGATTTGGTCGCTTGAAAATTTAGCAACGAAGGCGTGGTGCACCATAACGAGACACACTGCATGAAACATACGATGCGATGCCCGAAAGGGTAGTTTCCGGTGCTGGGGGTGCGGTGTCTAAGGGGGCACTCTGGCATGTGTACATCGCCATACGTTCCACCACACCATCGCATGAGACATGAAACAGGCGTATCGTGAAATCTTGCAAGAGTACCGCACACTAGGTTGGATGAAACATGAATCGCATGGGATATTTCGCACGCAACAGTTTGGAACAGTTGCATCGTACAATGCACATGCGATATATTTCAGCGATAAGTTTTATGCCATGTACCTCGTTGGTGTGCACCACGCCTAATCGAGGCACGTCTGTGTGATGGCCAGAAAAGAGGATTGTGGATTAATTCACACTTCATGACGATAATGGCTAAGCACACTCAAAACCGCATCACGCTGCGCGGTATTGAGGCTGCTCCAAATACACTCGTCATTCAAGCTGCAATACAGGAGTGAATAATTTCACAAAATAACAACGATTCTGTGGAACAAAATCCGCAAAGTAAAGTGCACACCAGCCTTAATTCGATCGAAGCGTCTATCTCAGCTACGATTAGATCACCATATCCGAATGAATCTTCAGCAGATGAGCTTTAAGGTTACCCTTTTGCGTGAATCGTCGTTTACAAATGCGGCAAGTGAATTGAGGCTCGACTCCACATTCGCGAAGATGATTTCGAACGCTACTTTTGTACTTGTAAGTCCTGCCGCAACCTTTGGGACACGAGATCACGTACTCATCGTACACATATTCACCACTCAATTGGATATTTTCGAGCTGTGACCCATACTCGTACGTTTTATCATAGCAATAGCCCGTGTACTTCGTAGTCCTGAAACCTGCATAGAAAATTCTCATCATTAAAAATGCTCGAAAAAATCTCGGATGGCAAAATTCGAAAGCAATAATGTGTTACGGTAGCTGCGGTTATGAAAAAACAATTCATGAAGCGAAATCATTGTCTACGAATAGCGATACGAGGTAACCACACAAAAACCAACCAATTATGGTAATATTCCTTCGTTTTCGAAGACCTTGGAGGAAGAAAAGTTGCCTACATCGATTCCATAAAGCATTAATTCAACGCATTAATTAGTTACTTTCTGTACCTAATACCGTACTGAGGTGTTAGTCAAAAGTTTTAAAAGTGGCAGTTTTTCAGTGTCTCTTTTCTCATAGCATCGTGACTGGAAGACAGATAATTTACAAATTAATACAATCTGATCAATAATAAAAGTATTGCAAATCTTCTTGCGACTACGTGTGTAGATGCCTCCAATGCAAATTACACATACATACACTCCGAGTAAGTAGTCTTCTTTATGATTCAGAAACCGAGACCATGGAATTTCAAAATTATTTATTAAGTCGTAGAAATTGAATAAAACAAAAATTAAGTACTTAAAATTGGTATATGTCTACCCGGTACTCAAAACTCTAACCATCATAATTCAACAGCGAGTGCGTGCACCAAAATCATATGAGATTTCAGATGCACTTTCTGCTTGAATCGGCGACTGCATATCGTGCAGTGAAATTGCGGAGTTTTGCCACATTCTTTCAGATGGTTGTGCAGGCTACTTTTCATCTTGTAACGTTTCCCACAATTTCTCGGACATACATGAACCAGTTCGGACGCTTCACCAGGCGTAAGTGTTGTAGACCTGTAGGTTCTTGGCTGACCTACTACGAAAAAAGAAGTACGTTAGAGATGAATCCGACAACGCAAAGGGTAAAACCTTTTGCAGAGGCCGAAGTCCTATGCTAATGGTTTCGTTTTCTTACATTTCAGTTTTTGTTTCGACAGTCCCGTGGTACGACTACGTTTCCAGGGAGGAGAACGAAAGGGGCAAGGTGGATTTCAGGAGGCAGCTTGGGGCAAAATAACAATTCCAATCTATAGATTTCAGTAAACGAACAACAAAAATAAAGAGTGTTTGAATTCAGGAAATAGAAGCTTAGGGGCCACCAGTTCAGTAGGAGTAACGTTCCCCTCTCCTTGCCCTGCTTAATACCTCATAAAACTTCCCGCGACTTATTCAATATTCTTCAAGACGATTCCACAATTGTACTTCTTCCCAAGACAACAATTATTTTCACGAACGACTCGAAAAAAAGAAAAATGGATTTTTCAAAACAATTAAGACTTTTCCAAATTTGTTGAAGGCTCGTTGAAACCCGCTGACTCATTTAAAGATGTTCTAGGACTCTTCCAGATTTTTATTAAACTGGCTTAGATTCTTCGAAATCCGTACAATACCTCAGGACATCATTCCAAACTCATCAAAGATTCTTTTGGACTATTCGAAAGTTGGTTGAGATTCTTCGATACAATTCGAGAGTCCAGACTCGTTTCAAAACTATTTAAAACTGTTCCCCGTGCATATCCAACGCTGTACTGATACTCATAGAACAACTCGAATATTGACCAGCGCTGGTTTTACCATACGGGCTGACTGGGCTGCAGCCCAGAGCAGAAAAGTACTTAAAACCGGCCCCGATACTGACTGACAGAATAATACAACGTAGAAGAAGTTAGGACAACCATTTTGTATAGCAGAATCAAACAGGTAGGCGACACGGAAATTTCTAAGAGATACGGACAACAAATTACATAGGTCTCCATACCTTCTACTAAATATAATGTTTCAAGCTTTTCACTCTAAACAAGAAGGTAAACAAAGCATCTCCAACTATTCTCAAATTTCAGTTCTCAATACAAAAAAAAGCAAATTAACGGGAAAATTCAACATTTTATTTCAAAATCAATATAACAAAAAATAATATTTGAAAACAATGAGTACACAATACATCCGACAACACAACGTAAATAACAAATTCCGTTATTGAGAAATCCCCTACCTACGAGTCAAAATATTTCTCTGGACTAGTCCAAGGTTGGTGCCAAATTGGAAATATGTTCATGCAACAAAACAAAACTTATGGTATCAGTCCGGCATCTAATTCCGGTATTTCTCCATGTACGCTCACTAAGTGAGCTTTCAGCGTAACCTTTTGTTTAAAAGACTTTGAACACAATTTACATTGGAACTGCGGAGCAACGCCACATTCGAGCTTCAAATGCTTGGTTAGACTACCTTTGATCTTATACATACGTCCGCACTTGTTCGGACAAACGTACAAACCGAGTTCGTTCACCGGGTACAAATATCCGCCGCCCTTCATCAAACTCCAATTCACTGACACACTTTGCAAGTTAGAACTTCTTGAAACCAAAGTCGTTGCTGCTCTTGAAGTCGTTGAGGTTCTTTGTATCACTGATCTACTCGATTCCCAACTAAAATTCGACGACTGCGATCCAGTAATACCTAGAAGATGAACGTATCAGTTGAAACCATAAATGGTGCTATGTAGAGGGAAAATAGCCGAATGAAACATGGAAATCCCGATATTACGGACGAAAAATCAGCAGACGATGACGCGATGGCGATAGTGAAGTCAGATCAACCCAGTAAAAAACATCTATTATATTTAGTCGAAAATGTCCTCAAAAAGGCCATCATCTTGCAATGCCAGTATCGTCATACAAGTATTAATATGGAAGTACAAAAGTTGGCAGATGAATATTTTCAGATGCAGACACCCATGTTTTCAATAATGAGCAATTAACAACACGGCCGCTTCTCTACTCATTAACTGGCTATCCTAAATCTGCACCAGTAAAATGACATTTCTGGCTGTCACTGCCACGTTTCAAAAATACGGAGAGGCAGATTTCCTGAGTATAGGTAAGGTTTGACTCCGGGGAGTGGGAGGAGTGCATTAAGCAAATATTAAATAAGAAACGCAGTCGGTAGAAGGAAGAAAAAAAAAAAAAAAGAGAAAGAATTCTCCCTTCTTTACAGGGTCAACTGTAAAGTTTTTGCAAGACCAAGTAAAAACTAACCAGGACTGTCACTGAATTACTTTTTTGAATTCAGTTTCTCAGACACATAACATGCTTACGGCAAGTTACAGAGACCTCAATTCCGATTATTAAATGAGTTTTTAAGGCTGACTTTCATTTCTGCTGCACATACGGAATATAGCCACCAACCCCACCCGATCATACTCATACTATAATCAATGCAACACGATATCTGTTTTAAATTTATTATCAACAAAAGGGTAACAATTTTCCCATTTCAAACCAGGTTCAAGTACCCACTCTTAAAATATAACTACAGCAGTTCTTTGAAATTAACGTGCAGCATATTTATGGCACCGAATTTTTAAAGTATTTTTCATTTTATGAAATTCCTTTGTTTTCTAAAAGATTTTCAAAGTCTAATTGTTTATGGATGCTAATCAGGTGACGGTTCAGATTGTCTTTCACTTTAAATCTTTTGGTGCAAATAGAGCACTGAAAATTTCTATTCCCACCACAATAATACTTCAGGTGTCTGTATAAGCTACTGAGTGCATGATAATTTCTGCCACAATTCAGGCAGCTATATTGCGGCCCGGCGTCCGTTTGCCTGGTACAAATCCTCCGCATTGAACCTGGAAGTACAAGATCAGTGAATCAACAGTTTGGGAAGGACAAGATCAGTGAATCAACAGTTGGGGAAGAATATCTGTCTTCATATAATATCACAGCATGACAACATTAGGGACAATTACACAAAACGATTAGTTCACCAGGTGGTAGACTGTTAATGTTAGAAACATTCGTACAAGTTAGAATTACTCGATTCCACTATTTACTCCCGCTCCGCCTCCGATGAAGTTGATATTGCCTTCACGAAATTTGAGTTAATTAATTCCACAATATACTCAAGTATTTTTCCTCTTTTGGGATTGGCAGTAGTACACCTAGAATTTTGTTCTGGGAGGAGCTAAAGTTTACGCGAAAAAAAAAAATATATAAGGTAAAAAAATAATCATAGCGTAAGACAAGGAGTTAAGAAAGTAACAAAAATTTTTAAAGAAGGCGCATTAAATTGAATTTTCAAAGCAGATGGGATCTATGAGAGCAAAGGAAGCGAACATTTTTAAAATTTAAAGCAAGACTGTATGAGATTCCAGTTCTTTGAGCCAAAGAGGCCCCTCTCCTGTTGGGGGCTTGACAGAAATTTTCATTTTCTCTTGAATACCGTAATATATGTGTACGTTTGATAGCTCTGATGGTTGGAGCCTCATAGGACCCCCGGATCCGCCACTATTCAGGTATGAATAAAGAATATTTGTTCAGTAAATTCGTAACTCGTAACGTGAATTCATTATATCTATGTTAAAATTCGTGAGTAAGCTCAACTTTTTCCGCCAGCATATATAGAAATTATTTACAGTTATTTTAAATCAGATTCGAAGAGTAGGTACTCGTTCAAACAATACAGCTGCAAATTACATGCACTGACTCCATCAGTATATGGCTACAAACCGCATTAGTAAAGTAATTTTTGAATCCATCTTTACATAGTTGGTAAGTAACGTATCTTCTTGCGAGAATAATGTTCACATTAGTCATATATGTAGGCGAACGTTCTGAAATTTAGAGACATCCAAGCATCCCTATTACAAAAGCATTCCGGTGCATTCAGAATTGTGATACACAACTTTGAAAAAGTCACAAGTCCTACACAACCCAAAGGTTTCGTCCTACGCCATTAGACTCCTGAAGCAGATAGATACAACTTAGATGATATAACGCTAACACAAATCAAGAAATTAAACATTCGAAAAACTATGTATTCAATAAATGATAATTTGGATTCTAAAAAAAAATAAATAAAAAAAAATAAATAAATAAATAAATAGCAAAAACAATAAAGAACACACACTACTTCCACACTACACGATGAACAACGATTGTATGCTTCTTAATGTGCGATTTATGGGCAAATGATTTCTGACAGTATTCGCATTTGAACTGCTTTTCTTTACCACATTCCAGCTTTAGATGCGCTGTCAAGTTCCCTTTGTACTTGTACTGTCGCCCGCAACCATTTGGACATGGAAACAAGCAGGTTCCTGGAAATGATCTCATTCTCGTGGTGCAGTAGTTGGCTAACATTGATATCTGATCTGGAAAACCACAACTCGGCGTTAATGATACCGTTTAGAAATCTCAAGTATAGGTAGACTAAGTTACTACTGCGTATACTGTTTCAATTAAAATTGACAGGGGTATAGGAAGTATGTTTTGCAAAAAATCAACGGGAAAAATTGGAAAATGGCGCAGTGAATGAATCTAAATATCGAAAGTTTAAAACAATTTATTTGGTATTTTATAATTACAATTTGAAAAAATGGTAATTGTAAAAGAAAGATTTAATCCAATTGACAGTCACCATTTGCCTACCCATCTTTCTAATCCATCATGGTACATTTGCAAGTTATATCCTTCCAACAAGGTACCATTTTGTATGTATAGCTACTTTTTCAGAGACATAATAATTTGATCACAAACAGCTTTGAAATTCAAACGCAGTTTTTGGAAGAAAAAAAAAATGAAGATCTACAGAAATAAGAACCAAGGTAGGTTTAATGGAATACAAAAAATGATGAAAAGTTTCAACAGAAATCACAAAGTATATGGACATTAGGGTGACCCTTATTTTCGACTATCCGAATTTTACAAGAGCCTCCCCCTCCACCACATCAATTTCAATGAAACATAAAACAATTTCTGCAACGTTTCAGGTCGACTGGACAACGAAAAAGCGCATCTCAAGCCCCTCACCCACCCTTCTTATGGAAAAATACACACAGTTTTGACTTTCTTCACGAAAAAGTATCATTCTCAGTCCCTAATAGGGTTACAAATTTATTCACTCAGATTTCGGAAGTTCATTCAACGTATATCAAACCTCCTGGTGTATGACTGAAGGGGCGGGGTAAAATATTATTCATTTTTTCCAAGATAATATTCATTTTGCAGGTTTTGGGAATTTTACAGAAATTCAAAAATTCGTGTATCGAACATTATCTCGGAGAAATGACAAATCTTCGACTACCACTAGCAATCGGAATCCATAGGATCGGACGTAAAAAATATCTCAGGATGAATTTCAGCATCCTAGAAAATCTATAAATCGAATACTAAAACTTGGCCAAACGACTAATATTTTCCCTCCTTCCCTCTGGTACCCCACATGGTCGGATGTAAGACTTACCTCCAGAATTGAATTCAGTGACCTCGAAAACCTACAGATCGATCCCATTTCAAATTTCAATTTTTATCGCTCACCCCTTTTTTTAGGTTACACTCCCGAAATCATTAACCCACATAGGAAATTTAAATTATTTTACTTGTAATCTTTATCGAATGAATTTCCGAAATCTGAGAGAATAAATTTTTAGCACAATTAGGAACTGAGGGGGAAAATCTAGAAATATCACAACTCTGTGTATTTTTCCATGAGAAGGGGAAGGGGCTTGAGGCATATTTTCTCCTTATTCGATCGACCTCAAACTTTGCACGCAGTTGCCATCATTTTGTTGGAACTAATCTAAGGAGGAACTCACAAAATTCGAAAAAAATAAAAAATCCACCAAGAATAAATAAGGGCCACCCCAAAATGGATACATTATATAAAAAATCCACCAAGAATAAATAAGGGCCATCCTAAAATGGATACATTATATTTACTTGTTCATCAACTGATTTTGTTGTTCTTCAACAGAATGTTCCCCTTTCTTCTCTTCGTCTCACATCTGCAATAATAACTCGCAATTGTTCCTTGGGCTATACTTAAGTAATATGGGAGCATGAAGTGCAACTGCCAGGATTTTAAGTTCGTTCTTTTCTTTCTTAGTTTTGGTTAAACACAAATGTTGTACAAAAATCAACCTAGTGTTTGTTAAATGGACGCCATAAGTTTACCAAACTGACAAGAATCATTCAAATTGTTATCAAATGTTTAACAAACGGCAGTTAACCCGTTTAATGTTGAACAAAATATGGACAAATAACACTTGCCAATTAATTTGGAAAGATTTTGATAGGTGTCAGCCTTTTGTCATTTAAGTACAATTATTAATGCGTTCTGATTAACTCAGCCAATTGCCAAACATGACAAATTTGTGCAAAATTCTCATTTTGACAGTTGTCCAATTACTGTCCAAATCTGCAGACCAGTTTTCACAGTACACTGAAACGGAGAACCAATTCCACCACAATTCGTACTTCACGTGTTTCCACAAAGTGCCTTTGTGTTCGTATATTTTATTACCTTTATCATTGTTGCAATGAAAGTAATTATCTGAACAGTGAGATCGTGAAATACAAATGTATTCTTCATTTGTGCATGGATTTTCTGCTTTTCACGTCAGCGACAGGAGTACTGGTGCGGTGGGACGTATGGCGATGCACGCATGCCAAAGTGGCCCCTGAGACACCGCACCCCCGGCACCGGAAACTACCCTTTCGGGCATCGCATCAGTACCGAGGGGAAGCGACAGGAGTACTAAGGAAGATTAAATGATTTCACGCAATCTACTAATCAGTACTGGTTACCTCACGATTTTGTTGAGGTCTTATTGTCTGAAGAAGATATATGAGCAATGTATCTACATGGTCCAAGAAAATTAGTGCTACTTAGTGTTGAGTCCAAGCCGTATATCTTTATTACACAATTTCAACAACTGAAGATTTTACAGAAATTTACTATGGATTAAACCCATATGAGTTTTCAGCGATACTTTTTGAGAAAATGTTTTGGAACAATCCGGGCAACGAAATTGAGAACTAACACCGCATTCGTATTTCATGTGTTTGTACAAGCTGCCTTTGTGTTTGTACTTTTTACCACATCTATTGGGACAGTGGAAATAAAGCTCGTTTGAAATGCTAAGTCCTGCAACATAAATTTATGTTTGAACGCTACGTTTCTTATAGTTTTATCGAACTCATATTACAGTGTTATGTCCTTCTGCGTGTACATAAATGTAATGTAGGTAGCCCATTAACAACACATACATGCCAATGTTAATCAACAGGTAGATAGCCGGGTACTCACTTCTGTGCAACAATTAATGAAAGTAACACGGATATAACTTCTTAAATTTTAATTTATTATACCACAATATCACAATATGAAAGTAACTGGACATTAAGATTTCCCACAAGAGATAGTACACATCTTCACGTCTATAACAATAACGAAAATTGAATAGCTCACCATATGCTTATTGATAATACAAAAACTTCAAATTCTAGTTACATACAGGGGCGTACGCACGTGGGGGTGGGGGTCCCCCCATAGGCCAAAAAAACGAGAAAAGGGAAAAAATGATATTTTGAGGCATAATGCAATAACCTCAAGTATTACCTCAAGTATTATCAGAAAACATACCAATTCGGGCCGGTCATCCGCTAGAAGCGTTACAATTTTTTTCATGACTGATTACCTACTACAGTATACACATTTTTTATGCTTCAAATAACACCAGAGTGTTGTCACCTTAAAAATTACAGTATTTCGTTTCCCAAGTTTTGTCAACCCCTTCCTTGCTGAAATCCTGCGTACGCGCCTGGTTACATACGCAATTACATACTTATAAAACAAAGAATATTCCATAGAAATAGGCACCTGGAAGGGAGGACGGGCTCATATTCCTGAAAATGTCTGAGTATTTATCCGTAATTTGATTCATTCGAGGATTTTATGTACTAATGTAAGATGTGTCTTTAAAGAGAACCTTCGGCTAAATTGCTTGTTACAAATGTTGCATTCAAACTGCTTGTTCACGCCGCATTCGTATTTCAGGTGTTGTAGAACAGATTTATAATTCTTGTAATGCCTTCCACATTGTTTTGGGCAAAGAAATCCATTCGAGGTCGATTCAATATCAGGATGCAATTGTGGCACTGATGTTCGATACGCTGTTCATAAAATCACGCACTGTATTCCAGTATAACATGTCTAAACAATGAAATATTTATACTAAAAATAATAGGTGTAGGCAGGTTATGGTTCTTTTTAGCCACATAATTCCACACCAATATAACACAAAGCTACCTGTAAAAAATATCAAAATCAATCCCACATAAAGAGGCGTTGACAGAGGGCCATTTCAGGAGGGCTTCTCCAAAAGAAGAAGGAATCTGAAAATAAAATAAAATCTTTTGAGGAAGGGATCGGCAAACTGCTGTGGGATACTTAAGCTGTCAATGTCTTCCATTAACTCCGCCACTGCCCACAAACTAATAAGGTAATTATTATTATTATGAATTTTATTCGTTTTCACATTCTAAAGTTTAGGTAGGTTATTATGCCCGTTATATTTCAGGTTAACTTACACAATCATCTTGAATATCTGGGAGAAAAGTTAGAACTTTGTTTTCTTATTATTATTACTATTGTAGTTGCTGTTCCTGATTTTCAGTTTTATCTGCATTTGTTTCGCGTTTTCCTTCGTGATATCGGGTTCTAGTTGCATTTGTTATTCTGAACCATTCCCGCGTGATTGCTTGAGCACTGTCTATGGCATAAGTACGATCAACATAATCTAGAACAGTAAACAAAACCGGTAGTATTTGCTCATAAAACAGAAGTGAGATTTCCGCATTATTGATTCGGTTCTTACCCACTAACAGCTTGATAAGAAGCGAACTTTTCACGCCAATTTTGCTGGCACTTCCAGTTTTTTTGGTGAACCCACTCCAGTTTGCATGTCTTGTGAAATTTTCATGGAATAAGGCCTTCAACAGATGTGTCAATTTTACTTTTGGGCTTGCTCTAGGGTTGCACTTACATACTCGAGCCACATACTGCAACTAAGAACATAATGATACCAATTACAGATGAGTTCCAAAATAAAATATTTTAACGGGTTCCCACTATACATACTTACAAAGTTCATTCGAAAAGTGGAGTCATTTGAAAGTTGTTCGTTCATTGCAAGGAAAACTTTTCCCGACTGAATAGGGAACAACTGTTCAAAATCTACATTTGTCTCTTCATTTATCACGGCATAATCTACACGATTCTTTAACATATCCAGATCCATTTTAATGTCGTTCAAAGAAGTCGATATCAATGGCAAAGCTTCTAATGATTTGTTTATCGATTCTAAAATAAAAATATGATTGGAAACGCCAATATTTGAATAAGTACAGTAATAATTTAACACACCCAAAACGTGAGCAAGTTTAATACAAGCGTTATACTCACGTATGTAAGACAATATGTCCTTCATGTTTACTTCAGAAGCGGTTTCGTTGATACGTCGAATAGAATAATCAGGCGAAATTGTCTGACATTGAGACCCCGCAGCCGATAAAGAAGTTACAGTAGTTATGTAGGGTGACTTCGATTGGTCCTCAAGGTGCAACAGTTCTTCTGAAATAGTAAAACATAGCAAGTCAGGAAACAAGCGTTCAGAGGAACTATTATAAAGAGTGCTGACCGCAAGTCAGGAAACAAGCGTTCAGAGGAACCATTATAAAGAGTACTGACCGCAAGGAAAAGTCACACACAAGTCAGTAAGCTAAACCATCCCCCTAAGGTGACAATTAGGATCAGAAAATTGATTAGGAATAGTTAGTACTTAGCCTTGCATTTTTTAGATATCAATAAAAGAACTAACAAAATCTGAATATCATTTATTATTCTTGATGTGAATAGAATAAACAGTAATTTTGGCAAGGAAAATTATTACACGTGAAAAGTTGCTGCGTTATAGATACGATGGACATTTAAATAATGAGTAGAGTAGAAACACGTACTTCGACACATCAACCTAAAAGTAAAGGAAGGAAAGACGGAAAAGAGGAACAGAACAGTCAAAACTGAGGCAAATCTATAGCAATCGTTTCCAACTATTATCACTTGATACAATATAGAACATATGTATTATTTTTATGTAGGTTTGTAAGTAGGTACTGGAATGATACTTATAGTACCTTCTTCTTTTTTTCAAGTTTTACTCCCATATGAATTTGAAGACATCTGATTCCTCATAAGGAAAACATCAATTTTCCCTTCAAACATTTTACAATACAAAATTTCGCAAAAAAAAAAAAAATGCTGTGAGAAATTTTAAAAAAATGTATTCGTATTTGAGTCCCCAACAGATGTCCGATGGTGCCACTGACAGGGAGAGACAGTAGTTACAATATAATAAATATTCTTAAAAACAAAACAAGAAATACTTTTCAAAGGAAAGGTGGGGGATAAAGAAGAAGAAAAAGATGACAGAAAGAGGGCGAGGGAGACAGACGCCAGAGAAAGAGCAGAGTGGGGGTAAGGGGCGCGCAGGTCCACAGGTAGCAGTGGAGAATTGGGAATTGAGAACTAAGGGTTGAAGGGAGCCGAGGGGCCGAAACAAAACACACTTATAATTATATCTTTTATTAAATTGTACTCAAATAAATGTCACATAATAACATGTTTTCATGGTTTTCGGAGGCACTGGACCCATTTTTGAAGTATTTTTAAACGCACCCCACCACCAAAAATGTACAGGAACATAATATGCGTAGTTAGGAGACGGTAAGAGGGTCTGAGCTTCCAATGATTCTTCCTTTTCCACTGTTCATCCCTTACCGTCATAAAAATAATTAACCACCGGTAAGAATTGTTTTCAGCCTGACTCTCCATCACAGGTACCCAAGGAACGAACAATTTTTAAAAAATTGGGGAAGGACTGTAACATTTTTTTCGCTCACTCGGCTCAAAATAGTGTTGATTGCCCCCACCCCATTCTTTGGTTCTCACAACGCGAATGTACAGGAGGGGTGAGCAAATGAAAATTTGGTTTTAGTTACTTCTATGTAGCATATTGCTTATAGAATTTCTTGGGTAGCCGAGTTCGTTCCACAAGTCACTTTACCTTATAACCTGTACCCAAAAGGCTCCATAGGCCACTATCATCTGAAATACTGAAGGTTGAATACATGGGCTCAAGATGTAGCTGCATGTGAAGCCTTCTGGGTAGTGGTTAAAACTAAAAAAAATCTTAGTAAAGAAGTCGACAACTTAAAAAATCTTATACTCGATAACATATGACATTTATTTAATCAGCATTGAATGAAGGACACCATTTCATCAGTAGACCCCCAACTAGCGTGTTTTAAAACCCTCAGGCAGTCCCGAATGAAATTTTTTCAAACAATTTCCTATAAAGTCTTTCATTACGTTAGGAAAAGCAAATGTTTTGGGTCGGATTACTTTTCTTCAGAAAACTTTATTTGTAAAATATTTCAAAGGAAAATTGCAGTTTTTTTTTTTTTTTAAGGAGAACCTCATCCTTCAACCTCTTTGCGCATCGGCTTCAAAATCTTCTCTCAAAAAAATTTTTGATACTTAATTTCTATACCAAAAAATATATCACTTTTTCCGGTGGGAGGGGAAATTGAGAAGAAAGGTAAAATAAGTGCATCCTAGTAGGTACATATACCAGAATAGATTAAAAACACAACAATGCAGCAACAACAAAAACAATATTACGGTAGTAAACTGATGACAGAAAAACAATATTCTAAATAAAAGTAAGTGTAAGTAACATACAAATAAATTCTACAAATCAGGTCTCATAAAAAGATTGTATAACAAAGTACTTTATTCAATCACGTGATGAACAATTCCCAAGTGTCCCTTCAACGTCTTCTTGTAAGAAAATCGTTTAAGGCAAATTCGGCACTGAAATAGTTTTTGGCTACCACATTCGTATCTGATGTGTGAAGATAAGCTCCGTTTATGCTTGTAAGTTTTACTGCAATGGGGACAGGGATAAATATTGTCGGATAATGAAGTATGTGACTCTTCTTTCCAACATCCTGAAACATAAAGAGTGTAATTGTGATACACGCTAATTCACATGACGAAACATATATGGCGGAATGAGGTGGCAAAACTCTCATTCTTCAGTATCGACTTGTACTGCATGATTCATACAACCGTTCAACCAATATAGTTTTTGAACAGTTATATGAATCTTCCAGACAAATCAACATATCTTAGCACTTACACCTCAAGCTTGGAGAGATTAGTGCGAGAAATCGTTCAATTGGTTGGCTTTACTGCCAGCTAAACCTTCGGGAACTCTTGGGAATAAAATGCTGTTTTCTTTCAGAATGTTTTGCTAGTATGATTTTAGTGTACACTAAAATTATGTCAAAGTGTCAATGTCCCCACTTTTAAGCGCAACATTTTAAACAAAACTGAATTTCAACGCATGCTAAAAATAGCTGTTATCCGAATAAACGAGTGTATTCTGCATCAACTAGAATAAAGCGAAGAAGCAACTTCACCTACAATTTACACAGAAGAGGGGAGAGCAAGACTTTTAATCCAGTCGAGAATTTGACTCCGCTAATTAATGAAAATGTTTGAAATCACCAATCGCAATAAAAAAATTTGAGAAAAAGTATTTCCTTTTCAAATTTTGCCAAAGAATAACCCGCATTATCCTACTTCTCCGACTAAAGATTGTCTGAAAAGTCAGGCTTCTTTCATCTCTCTCTTCCCCTTCGGGTATGGGCTTGTATTTGTCGTAATTGGTGGAGTAATGCTGAATCGCTACCCGTAGGCCTTCAGATCACAACGCGTAATAATTTTTCAAGAAAGCGCAATTTAAAAATAGAAACATGAAATATCAACATTTTAATGCGTCACAATATCACAAATCAGAAGAAATACACTAAACATTAAAGATAGGTCGGTTGAATCAAATGATTTTCTATGATGACCTTATGAACTGATCCCAAATGGGTTTTTAAACTAAACTTATGGGTAAATACTCGAAGACAGTAGCCGCATTTGAACTGGCCTTCATTGCCACAAGCGTACTTCAGATGTTTGTATAGATTACACTTGTGCTTGTACTTGCGCCCACAGTAGTTCGGGCAATGGTACTCGTTGTCCACGATGTCACGGACTGGAATTTTAGATGTGCGAGAACGATGCAGCCATGGAATGTTTGATTTATCTTAAAACAGATTATGCTGATGTTAAATCACTGAAGAAGATGCATCAGTCTTCGTAAGTTTCAAATAAAGAAATCGAGATTTTACTCGGCGATTGATATCTATAATATAAAACAGGCAAATTAAGACGAAGTAGGTGCCTATTACCCGAACCGCAAACAAATATTATCACTTGTGCTAACGTTGAGTGACTGTAGTTATTTCTGGAAACTTTATATTAAAGGTAAAAGAGAAACTAATCAAAATTACTGTCTGCAATCAAGTACCTAATTTTAAGAAGCCTTCAATGAAAATGGTGCTAACGCTCTTGGATATAATTAATACGAAAAGAAGTTGTTAGTCCTGCCTCCACCAAAATAAAAATACAAAAAATGTTTTCATTCGTTCAGCAAAACAACGAGTTATATAAGTAACGCGTGATATGTAATTTCCTGGCATCTATCTTTTGTGGAACCTCATGATACTGATAAGACTATGTAAATAAATTAAAAGCAAGCACTCACAGCCACCGACCACAGCACATTTTAATAGGTAATCTATAAACTAATAACATCAAAATCAATCATCTGATACATCCCCAACATAAGTAGATAGTTACAATACTAAAATAAGAAACAACTTTCTCGAATTTAAGATATTATAATAAGCATCCATTACACGAACTCGGACTGAAACTATCGCGGTAACGTAAATAAAAAATAGCAGGCAGCTGTTTTTCCGAACTAGTGTGTTAAGAGTCAAGACCCTACTACACATAGTCTCAAAGGCGTAGACAGGGGATCCTGGGGGTCTGGATCTCCTTAGCAAAACATATTTTCAGGAGTTATGTGAGACAAATCATGGGGCGACAGTAAAGGGTCAGACAGGGTGGAGGAAAAAAATTTAGACACCCCCACCTTGTAACGGAGCTATCTACGCCCTCGCATGGCCTTTCAGAAAGACAGTTTGTAGGACAGGTGCTTATATCACTTTAACACACTCACCTTAATTATTATCTTCGCATTATATAGAAAATATAATTCTCTTTGGTCTTGAATTTCTTATCTAGGAACGTCTGTAAGATACCAGAAATCATAGAATTTTATGAATGATACCCATATGCGTTTTCAGAGTGACTTTTTGGGTAAATGCTTTATGGCAGACACTGCACTTGAAATATCGAGGAATACCACACTCATACTTCAAGTGCTTACATAGGTTACCACGGTATTTATATTTCCGTCCACAGTTTTCCGTGCAATAGAACATGCCATCTGCGGCTGGTTCAGGTCGAAATTTTCCTGAAACTGAAAAACAGATTTCCAACAGTTCAATAGGTACGAGTTTATCGGATAACACCGAAGAATGGAAACTGAAAACAATAATTACGATAGCAAATTCAACCACTGAAGTTATAAGCAGTCATGCGTGATAAAACCCACAATTAAGGTCCTGTAAAAGCATGCTCACTTGATTCTGCGAGCGTACGTACGCGTATTACTCGTACACGAATTATTATATGAATTTCAAAACACGGGATGTCTATTCGAGTCAATAATGGTGCTAAAGTCTAATTCGAAAGAAGCAATGCGAAATGTCCAGAAAATAAAGTACATGGGGGGGGGCAGCTTCACCACTTAGCCGCTTTGCAGTCGTCAGGATGCCGACACGGCACTAAATACATCGGTTACTATCAGTGTGTCTATTGATCCGTTTATCTCAGATCCTACATGTTCTTTTCAGAAGACTGAGTGACTTCAGTTTACCGATAAGCAAATAAAGTTTCTGTTTTGTCTAAAACAGTAGGAAACCAATAAATGACAGAAACTGAAATGACAAGATGATAAGGAAGAATCAGGGCCGATGTGATTAGCCCACAAGATGATGAGCGTCTTATTATTTTTCGAATGATAAGAAGGATTTGAACGATAAAAATAGATAATGAAAATAATAACACGAGAGAAACTACAGAAACGTCGGAAATCACTGAAACGAGGAAATGACAAAAAAGATAATTAGAAGCGAGGAATTCGGGCCGTCCATCCTACAGAGAGCGTTGCAATCTGCCATTGTTATAAGTTATGAAAAGGTGAACCTTTTTGTCAAACTCAAACCATATTGTACCACTGAACTACAATAACATTATTGTAGTTCAGTGTATTGTGCTGGTGCCAAAAACATTCCTCTGTTCATCGGCGATACTAGCGCTGGACGGCCCGAATAGCGACACAAAGATTAGGAGACTTGGCAGATTCCGGATTCTAGTAGTCAGCTGCGTTTTTTTCCAATGGCGGGCTACTGACTAACTTGAAATCTGTCTATTCGGACCTAGCAGCGTAGTGGTGCGCTGATGTTTTACGACTTTCAATTGAATTTCTTATCAATGTTAGAATAAATTTCATCCTAACGTTGATAAGAACACAAAAGAACTAGGTATCTATCTATCGCATGTCTGTCTGGCTACCGGGACAGCACGGTGAATTTTTCACGCCTGACTGACTTGGTCTTGGGTTACGTATAATCTGCCGTAATCACTTTGCAAATTTTAGTAACTTGCCGGGTATTTTTCCTATGGATGAAGAAACAGAGGCCAGAGGTTTACCATGAGCAGAAGCTGGGGGAGGTAAACAGCTACATTGTACTCATTAAGATATGGGGGGGGGGTGTACAGAGATACATTGTATCCCCATGAAATTGGGGGTACAGAGTATCATTTGTATCCCCACCCCAAAAACACAATTGAAACACATGATTCAGCAAGTTGTAAAAAGGCGCCTTGAGAGATTTCAGAGACAAAATTTACAAAATTTTCGGAGATTTATAAGACGTTTTGCTAGTTATACCTCGACTTCTGAGAGACAAAAAACCTATTTTCTTATATGGAAATGTTTAATGGCTCCCTGCGCAAAAGAGAAAAATTCTGCAGAAAACACTCCACAAAAAACGTTTCGCAGAAAAGCGTTGCTATCATGATGTTGCGTATATTCCTCTTTACGCGGTCATTCGTTCAATCACGTTTTTACCAGCTGACACAGAGAATGCTGAGCGACGTCGACAGTGGACTAGAGAAGGCATTTCAGGGTGCCTACCAGAATCCAGTTTTGGAGTTCCGGGACTTTTAAGACACTTCTGGGAAAAATTTGGGTGCAAAAAATACCATGTTTTGCTCAATATATACAACAGTGTTACCTGTATTCTTCTACTGTATAGTGCAGGTATGTACTTGAATGGTGACAGTTATCGATCTGGACTATGCACAAAGCAGTCTCCATGTATCGGGGAAACGGTCCAAGCTTTGGGGGGAAAACTGGGTTCAACAATTGTAAAAAATTCCGGGACTTTTGGCAATAGTTGAGTGAATTCCGGGACTTTCTGGGGATTCCGGGACCTCTTTTCAAAATCCGGGGCTTTTCCGGGCCTAGTAGACACCCTACATTTGAATGAGGATATGCGGGTGACGTGGTCGCCTGGATGACATATCGATGTAACAATGTCCTTCCGTTCGGCGGTCGGACTCTCTTCTTTCATTTTCTTTCGCTTATCGCCTCAACTTTAATGATTTTTGGTGCACCCCCCCCCCCAACACTACAAAAAAAGAGAAAACGTACTTCAGGAATTCTATGCACTACATGTGTCATTAAAAAGAAGAATCTCTTCAAATTGAACAGAACTGAAAGAAATTTTTAATCCAGATTAACATATCTGCCGGAATTGCATATTTATACTCAACTCAAAAAGCACCGCCTTCAAGTACCTTAACTCATCTGTACAGAAAACAGCCTAGATACTCTTCAAGAAAAACGCACTCTCTTTTCATTTGCTTCTCACCCGAGCCCTGGAACCGCCCCTTCGAGCATTACCTCAGAGACATCGGGAGCCTCTTAGGGCTGTCTTAGCCCTCTTCTCTTCTTGCCGGGAATCGGCCTAGGTCAACTGCGCTATCTTCCTGTCGAATACCCGTATCACTAGCCCCGTGGTTTATGACGGTGAGTTCAACGAGCACCGGCAGATAGCGCCTTACCCATATACAGCTTTCAGGTACTGGCGACCGATTACACACATCTCGGAAGCCTCTGCTGTAAGTGGTTGTGACTCTGTGTACGTCATCAGAATGCGGTGTTAGAATGTATGACGAGTTCTTTTTTGCATTATTGATAACGATGCGGCGTTGGGAATCAAACCCGGTGCCTTCGGTTTAGGAAGCCGAGTTCTTACCACCACATTGATAAAAATCTTAAGAATATTATCGAACAAGTACACAGAAACACTACGCGAATTCAATACCTGGACTGATCCTCAGCTCACATAAATACTTATTTGTTGGGCTTAAGTGCACTATTGAAAGTCGTGCTACTTAATCTCGGTACAAATTAATTTACTGACAGGCGATGGGGTTATGTAACTTGACTCTGTGCCTCTTCCGATCATCCTGCCTTGCGAATGTTTGTGGGCACAGCCATGGGCGCCCCCTGGGGGGGGGGGGTAGAAAGGATCAAAATTACCCCTCCCCATTCAAATGTTAATTATATTTATACAAAATTTTCCAACGACAACTCTGGACACAGCACGCAGGAGGAGCGTCTTTCGTCAATCGCATTGTTTATGCTTTTTTTTAGCATGTCAAACGTGATTTAAAATTATTTTGATGAGTCTAATCGTCGAGAAAACTTCCTTTTGTGCAACAAAGAACACTAATGTTATTCTGACAACAGCATGCACGACTCTATTCATTTTCACGGATACAGGTAAAAATGGGTTAGTACACTTTAGTTTCAATCGTAGGTCGAATAACAACACAGCAAAACGTCAAAACTAGGGACTACCGAAATAGCATGCAGGGAATGAATAACAACAAATTCGATAACAATTTATTCAGATAAAAAACACGTCAACTTAAAACAGGATAAAAATAGAAAAAATTACTGGCGAGTTAATCCAAAATCTGAGCATGTCGAAGCCACATGTGTGTTTTTAGATGGGCTTTCTGGGAGAATGAGCGATGGCAGAATTGACATTTAAATTTTTTTTCACCGCCACATTCGTATCGGAAGTGCCTGGCGGCGCTGGTTTCATATTTGTACCGTTTACCACAGTTATTGGGGCAGTGAAATACTCTTTCCTCGAAATTGCCAGTTACTAAGGTCTGCTCGTGCATCCGTCCTCTCATGATTAGATTACCTGTACAAATTATCTCTGGGTTACAAAACAAATACTATAGCAACAGGACTGCAAAATCTTTGCGATACTCGGTTCACGAGTGCTTTACAAATATCTTACCTTTCAACTACCGAATGGATGTCCTGGTTTTTGGATTCAAGTTATACGTATACAAATCAGGAAGATGAGGATAGTATGTACAATATAAGAAGCTATCTACAAGACGTTTTCTGCTACTGCTTATAAATTCGTTATAAAATTCCCTCGGATGGAGTGGTATTGTAACGGCCTGGTAAAGGAAAGCTAGAGAACGGCTCACAACTTTCACCGCTGACATCCTTGCGACGGAAGCGACGTGGTGTTAACACTGAGAATAAATCTGGATGAATAGATGCACGCTCTAAAGCCCTCAATTCTATGGAAAAACGGCGGTGTCTATACGTAGAGGGCTTTTTGGGAACAGCTTACTCTCCAGGTTTGTAAACGGACCCTTAGCGTCGTGGAGGAGCGGGCAAATGGACATTACCCTGTTGACGGTTTGCTCTCTGGAAGATTTCATTCTTCGAATTCAGACGCAAAAATCCAATGAAAAAGCTACGCTTGGTTTATTTACTAAATGCAGAGATTGGAATTACCATACTGTCTCCTATTCTGGATTCCAGGTTGCCGTTTCTCCCTGTGAGAGTAGGCAGGGTACGACAGTGGCTGTAGAACACAGCCAGGGTACGATTTGCCAATGCACACGTTTTTGGGATACGGAGGAAGTACTATAATCCAATAAACCTTAAGGAAAAACTGTTAGATATGGGTAATTGTTCACGGTAAGGGCTACAGATTCTGCCGTATATGATAAGACGAGAAGATACAACCTGTTCTTGCAGGCAATAACTGGGCTGGAGGAGACTCCTTAGACCTCCTTACGGGTATGTCACTACTTGCTAGCAAGTACGTGTATATTGGACATCAGTGGCCATTCATACATTCCAATTCTTACAGGAATTATGAATGAGAGATTAAAAAATTTATTCAACATAATACATATATCTTGAAATAAACTTTGAAATAACAATAAAAGAAAGTATCACATGCGTCTTTGTATTCACAAGTAGTATCTGATGTAAGTAAGTACACACTTAGCATCAACGATCTAATATGATTCTGTGTACAAGTCCTAAATGTGCCTTCAACGTTGTCTTTCTCGTAAAAAGTTTTTCACAAATCTGACATTTGAACTGTTTACTCTGCCCGCATTCGTACTTTACATGGAATTTCAGACTGCCGACAGATGAGTATGATTTATTGCAATTTCCTGGGCAGCGATATCGCGATGGAATTCCAGTTAACGGCTCTAAACAGAAATTAGTCATTATTGGGCGCAACTTTCTTCTTATTAGAGAATTGAACAAGCTATCAGAAATGAAGGAAGCTACTGACAAACCCCACAAAAGCCCGACGGTAAAGATTTTAATCGATATTCAAAAAGGTATCAACAGAAATATAACCATAAAAAAAATCATTAACAGAAAATGTATAATTGTTATTGTTTGTATAAAATAATTTCCAACAGAAAAAATTAACAATCATTGACACGGTTATAAACACTTATAATTAACACCAGATCGATGAGCAGTCGCTCAGGTTCTATTCACGAATTTGAAAGACATCATACGAAAAGTGCAATTTTCAATCAAAACCAAGAACCGGAAGCCAAAAAAGAAGCTAGATTTCATGGATTAGCTTACATGTATTAGTTTCTCGATATTAGTCTCCCATTTCGGTGGCCAATAGTCGGGAGCTGAAAAGCCGAATAACATTTCTAAAACAGTAACGCACAAGCTTGTAATCGCGTGAGGGCTCGACCCTGGCAAAAGATTTTGAGGACTTGGGCCTACCCAAATCCTTCCAAAATTCTCATCTATTTTGTTCTACGTCACCGTATTCAAATTAATTTCTGGAAATTCAAATGCAATTACATACAAATATGTACGTGAGACAGGCTTAATACTCGTAATTTAATTTTCAATTTATAGGTATACAAATTTATGTTTTTCATTTTTTCTAGGCAGATACCTCAAAGTATTCTCCCCACTATATATATCAACCAGTGACATTAAGATAATGACGCCGGCAGGAAATTAATTCGAATCACAGGCCTGGTCACGGAAAATACTTTCCCACAATTAGTATCCCTAGACAAAACAAAAAATATTAACTGGCTTCCAATACATGGTCAAGACTAACCACGAGTTTAGCACAAGTCCGCCCGTGGAGGTTGATATTACTACACTGAGAGAAATATAGGGTGTCAACTAAAACAAACTTAATTACGTGTTTTTTTTTTCAAAAATAAGTTTCCGATTGTTTTGGATACTTTAACACATCCTACATCAGAGCGTAAAATCAGTTTTGTCAATTATTGTTCCTTGACGCCCTGATCTGTCTAAGGAAAACTTCTATACCCTATTCCAAATAAGAAACGCAAACACTGAAAAAGACTAACACACTCTCTGACAAACTGAGCAGCCGTACTCGGCGTTTGTGTACACTGAAGGTTATCACCTTACTTTGATGATTCAATTGAGACCAGTTGAACAGTTAACGATTCTTGTTGTGATTCGATGACTTTAAATGATATTCTGTTGAAATAATTCTCTTAACATGTTCTCGTTGAAAAGTGTGAATAACTACCACTGATATTCTCCTGGGCAGTCAAATCGCCCATCAACAGTTTTGATTATTGGCGTTTCTTATTTGGAATAAGGTATAGGCTAAACTAAGAGTGTCATGGTAAGGTACATTTTTTATTTCTATATGGTCTTCTGCACGTAACAGGTTTGTTCCAGTTGACGTTATGTTTCAGTTTCAGTACCGATTACCAAAATGTTTGGGAATCGTTACAATATTATGATAATACAAAAGAATAGCTCTCAATTAGATTTATTATTGAAACGGTTACTTAAATATTGTAACATTTACCAGACATGTACAGCAATCAGCAGGGAAATCAAAACATATTCAAATTTCACCTTATTTCATGATAACAGTTCATTTCTCCCAGTGAGGCCAAAACAAGTTTACAATTTCTTGTCAAAAACTTAACAATAAAACAATTGAAAAAATTGAAAAAGATTAACTATATCTGGGATGATTCCACCAGCCCATGAACATTCACAGCATGCGATTTCAGATTTGCCTTTCGTAAAAATAATTTGCCGCAAGCCGGACACCTGTGCTTTTTCTCGCGACCGCATTCGTATCTATAATGGAATCGAACGCTCGCCTCGGTGGAGTAAGTCCGACCACAGCCATTCGGACAAGAGTAACGTGAATTTTTGAGAAGATTTTCAACCACGGGCATGAAGGTGCCCTTCCGCCAACCTGATACAAAATAATTGTAACTGATGAAATAGTAGTAATTAAATTTTGTGCACATGATGACAGTGCAAAGCGTTTTGAAGTACATACTTCTATTTGTATCAATGTGTCTTATGTTAAACCATTTACCTACCTATTTGGTGCACTTAAATCCATAATCGTTAACAAGTTTTACGATACTTGTATAAGCAATCTCAACACAGGATACACACGAGCTAGTTACAGAAGAGCGCCGCACATCCGGGCAGGGGCAGACTGGCTACGTACATTATCGAAAAATTTCTCGGAGTGAAGCTCATACGGTGTCCCTAGAGGGGAAGGAGAGTTAATGAGAGACTCGCTGGCAAGAGGTAACGAAAATGAAAAGTTGGAGTGCATCCTCATTAGCACTCGGACCCGAGTACAACAAACCACTATTTCAATCCTTTTTACCGTCCACGAGCATTGGTTCCCTTTGCATCGAGAAATGTAAGTATAAAACAATTTAGATGTTTGGATCATCTCCCATGTTTGTTCCAATTGCGAATACTCGATTTCACACCCGTGTCTGCTCATATTAAGATAGTTTTTGATAACTTCCAAAAACACAGAGGTTATGAATCAGTAAAGCTTGAACTTTGTCTCTTGAAAGGAGTAGTATTACAAAACGCCAAGAATCGTGAATAGTGTTCTACAGTAATTATTTATTTACTACACTCAAACACATAGAATTTCCCAACTAAATAAGTGACGTATTTTAATAAGCTCGTCTGAACAAAATCATAACAACATGGCCAATACAGAAGTATAAATAACCAAGTGATGGTATTCAAATTTATAAGTTTTTACCGTCAAAGTTAACAAACGGTTTTCATGCTTCTCATCATCTGCAAAATTTGTGAATGAGAATCAAGTGTCGGTCCAAAGTCAGCTTTCGCATGAATCGTTTGCTACATTCAGGACACACAAAATTCTTCTCGCGGCCGCATTCGTATCTTGAATGAAATCGAACACTTGATTCGCTCGAATATGTCTTACCACATTGATTTGGACAAATATAACGGGTCCTGTTATCCACAGTGTTAGTAATGTAAAACTTTCTCCAAGAACCTGATACAAAAGCATAATATGCTGGAGTAAATAATTATACATTATACATCAGCAACCTGATACAAAAGCATAGATAATGTGCTCGAATAAGTAACAATCGTTAGATACTGGTCAAAACATGAAAGAACTTATTTACAACTCAGTGTAAGATTAGTTTCTCAATCACAAGTCCCATTTTTGAATGAGGTCCAGAGGGTTTTGACAAGGTAACTTCATAGTACGCTGGAAATAATCCTTATGCCTTTTAGTAATCATAGTCAGAGCCCAGTAACTTGGTTTTCGGAAAAGGAGATTTAAACTAAAAATGAATAAAAACGAATGATGAATATTTTTACAGCATGCAGATACATCAGTACATGGATATGTCTCATGGCTATGGAACGTGTTCTACTCATTCAAACAACATAGGAATGTCGACGCCATCCGATATCCTTGAAGGCACACACAACTGAAGTGAAAATGATAGCATGAAGCAACAATTGCAGTGATGACGTCATCCTAATAACATTCTTGGATTGGTCAGTCGGCATTCTGGAGTCAGCTGGTCGGCCGAAACGTTACATACATTTTTCGTTAAAGGCCAGCAAAAAGACATATCCACGGCAAAAAATTTGGAATACGCCATTCGCGAGCGAAGCAAGCGAACATTTTTTGGATATTAATGTGTCTTAATGGCACGGCACGCAAAGGAGGAAAATTCCGCAGAAGAACGTTAACATCGGGATTTAGTAGCGTATTCCTCTTTACGCGGTAATTTGTTCCATCACGTCTCGATCGGCCCACAAAGAGAATGCCGAGCGACACCGAGAATGGGCGACTACTCGTAGACAAGGCATTGGAATGTAAGTATGCGCGTCAACGAGGTCGTCCGGGCGACATATCCATGTAACAATGTCCTCACATGCAGCGGTTGGACCCATTCTGTTTCACTCCTTTCGTCATCCTCCTTCAAGGCTACGACCCTGAGTCAATTACATGATTCCACGATAGAATGGACGGAATTTCACTGATCAGTAGCAGACTCATAACTACTCATGCATGTATCTAATAAAGAGATACACAGACAACCAACTAAGGCGCTCACCAATTGACAGTTGACAGACTGGACGAAAAAAAGAAAATTACAAGGACTTTACTTTGAGTTTGCACCCTCATCAGAATAATAGCATGTAATCGAGGAGAAGGTGGCCCAAATCCGAAGTAAAGTCAGTTCTTAACTCCGAATTTGAGTAATTGTAATTACAATTGATATGGCGAAGGAAAAACATTGAGAAAATAGTAAATGGAAGACACAATGAATCCCTCTCCCCAGTAGTGGTGGCTGGCACGTCTCGCACCATGACCACCGAGCACCAGTACTTACAGGGGGTTAATTTTCGTCACCGTGTGATTAATCACCTCAACACGGCATACACGAGTGCGACTACTCAGCCCCCCCCCCAACTAAATGTGACAAAATAAAACTAAAATTGAGAAGTTAATTTAATGTACGCTACTCGACAACATTACAAACCAAAAAGTGAACAAAGATACATGAAAATTGTACACAGATAATTTTTTCACGTAATATATCGTGTTTTTATGCTTCAGATTTTAGTATAGAAGACTGCGATAATGATATAATGAACAAAATACCAATAGCATATTATTCAAAACTTTTCCAGTGTTACCCTATTGATAGTAATTATAATTATATAAGTAGGCACTAGGCACCTTCATTTCTACAGGTGCTCGAGTTTTGTTATTTGTTCTTAAGTATAAAAATTTCAAAAAGTTATTCCCCTCGCTGACCGACAAAGCGCGGTAGATTATCAGCGATTCTCACGATTTTCTTTACTTATTGGTTGAGTCACGATGATTGGCCATTCCCTCACAACCAGGAACTTGCATACAACCTTGCATAACCATATCAAGTAATGACACGATGAATAAGTCCTAAGTGGGTTTTCAGATGATGTTTTTGAGCAAAATGTTTTGGGCACAACTGGCACTTGAAGAGCTTTGAACGACCGCATTCATATCTCAGGTGCTTAGACAGACTACTTTTGTGTTTGTACATCTTACCGCATGCATTAGGACAATGGAAAATATTATTCGTAGGCGAAGTGTTCGGGATTCTCATCCCGACTGCAGTGGTGCCCCTGGTGCCTATATATAAACACACGATAATGTATGTTTTCAAAATAATATATTATGAAATGTAAAATAATTTGTAAGAGAAATTCACAAATATAACATTCAAAGTTCTTTGTAAAAGTACTGAGGAGTACTTAATTCATTTCTAACTCAACATAATAGCAGTTTATTAATTGATTCATTAACATATTTCACATAAGTCCTTCCGGTCACCGACGCGATGCTCAAAAGGATAGTTCCTGTGGCCAGGGGTGCTTGGCATGCGTGCATCGCCATACGTCCCACCACACACCATAAGTTCGGTGAAATGTATTTTCAAGTTTACAACTCAGCAAGTGGGAATAATACAATAACTAATTTATAATGGATGTTTATTGATAGTCGAGCAGCCAATCACTTTGGTTTCACGAAGTTAGAACACGATGGATCAGCCCCATGTGTGTCTTCAGATGCCCCTTCTGGGTAAACGATTTGGAGCAATATTTACATTCGAATGCGGGCCGTTTCCCGCATTCATATTTGTAATGCTTCATCATGTTGTACTTGTGTTTGTATCTTCTTCCGCAGTTATTGAGGCAATAGAATACGGCATCGTCTGACACTGACGTCGAAGCTACATTCCCCATGAAATAGCTTCCTAGAATCAGAAAGAGTATTCGTAAGTTAGAGGATACTCGGTTCGAAGATATTCAGTTTTGAATAATTTTATATAACTGACACAGTAATGAAGGAACAATAATTGTAACTAGAGAATGCGACGAGCTTAACGGGATTGAAGCGTTCTTTTAAGAACGCCACGTATTTACACAGCAATTTGGCGATAATATTCCGATTGTATCGACCTCGTCATTTTTACAGAACATTTATATGTATCAGAGCAATCAAAATTATACCATTCGTTTAGATGAAGAAATGACAACAGGGCCAACTACTTTAAAAAGAGGTCGAAGCAACGGTCACGAATAGGTCAGCAGACTAAAAATGGTTGTATGTTAGGGTAACCATCTCGTGAAACATAACATAACATGTCCGTAAAAATACATCATATTATAATTTCTATGCGCAAAAGAAACCAGTTCAATAGACATTTTTGCGGACCATCCCCTCGACATCTATTAAATTGACATGGATATGTCTAACGACTCGCCACGCACAGAGTTCGGCAGAAAATGCTCCGCAGAAAACCTTCTGGAGAAAAACGTTACCATTGTGATGTCGTTGCTTATTCCTCTTTACGGGGTCATTGGTTCCCTTACGTTTCGACTGGCCGACACGGAGAATGCCGAATGAAGCCGTAAATGGACGACTACAGATGGCATTGGAATGTGGGTATAAGCGTCAACATGGTCGTCTGCATGCCTTAACGAGGACGGACAAGGACGACTCATTCATGTTAATATGTAATGTCCTTCTCTGCAAGGATGGGTTTGTTAAGTAGATAGTCTACAAAGAACTAATGTTGACATAGAAGGTGAAAACAAGCAGACTTTCTGGTGGAAAGAAGTAGACATTTATGTCTACTCAATGTCCGCTCAATATTCCGTGCGAACATTTATATCAACACGATCTCAGCTGACCACATAGAAATGGCCATTGGATATCAAGTTAACATGCCACATGTACCTACATTCAATGCGACATGTTTACTTGAACTCTTTTTTTTTTCAGTATTCCACAAAAAATTATTTTCTTGAAATAATTTCTGTCGTCCAAACTTACAGCACCGATACAAAATTTAATTTAAAAAAAAAAGTCCATGTTTTTCCATGTGGACGGTGTTTCACGGGTATCATTCGTAAACTAGTGTATTACAAAATGTTGGTTATAACTGACTTTACCATTTTCAGACCTAATGACTAGAAAATACGCTTTCTATTTAACCACGCTCAACTGTTCAACCATATACGTGTGTACACATTTGGTCTTGAAGCCATCTTCATGAACTTCGGTAGTTCTCTTTACTCTCAGTGTCTTAAAATTTGAAAACGAGAAGGCCATACGTAACACTGAAGCAGATAAAATTCGTTTAATAAACTAAAACAGGTTTTAGACTTTCGCACATTTTTCCTAAAAAAGAAGAACAATTCCGCCTTCTAAATCCTTAACTGACAAGTGCTTTGTGAACAATAATCATATGAGTTTTAAGATTGCTTTTTTGTGCGAAATGTTTGGTACAAATATTGCACTGGAATCGCTTTTGCCCGCCACATTCGTATCTAAGGTGAAATGTGAGATGCTGCTTGTGTTTGTAAGTTCTTTGACAATTTTGACACGTGTGTTTGACAGCCCCACTTTGATGCCTGCCTGAATGAGATCGCACGAACGAATCTACAACAGAGAAGAATAAATTGATACACGGACGTTCGAAGTGGTACAAGTACCCACTGCAACGGGATGCATTATTTCATGCCAAGATCATGTCTCATAAATACACTTAACCCAATACTGAAGTACTCATTTGGCGTCCACAAATATGAAATCTGTGGAACTTTACAGTGAATATTGAAAATTTAAGATATTTTCTAATCAGATCAATTTCCATTGACATCACATGTAGACATGAAATAACAAGCATCGCGGTAAAATACAAGTCTGTACATTCTTCCACTCTAAACCTATTGCATCTACCCAAAGATAGATTCTCACTTAAGAGACAAGAACTATAATAAATGGAAGCAATTTACAGATAACAGGAAACAGCCACATAATATGAGAAGAAACATACCTAGATATAAGCATGTGTACAGAATAAGCGCGCTGTGCCCGGGAACTTTTAGGGATCATATAGAGACTTGAAAGAATATATTGTACCTAACAATGTTGTTCAACTGCTTATCTATGAATGAAGAAAATCTTAAACCCAATTTTTGGCTATCATTACAGGTTTATGTAGGTAACTGAAATACTCACCAGCTAATTTTATTGAAATTTCATTAGTCTATTTACATCGAAATTGCTACATCCACTCAGTAAATTAAGATCAACTACAAAAATCTAGTTTGTTAGGTGCATATATTAAAGATATACTAGTAAGTTGTGCTCTCGGTAGCACTTATTTTGCCGCTCCAATAGGCTGAATTCCTGCTAATGCCACCTCGTGGCTTCCACAAATAAACAGGGGAAACATTTCTAAAATCAGCAGTTTTCCAAACAGAGATTTACAGATAATTAACATAGCCACCGATTCAACTCAGTTAATTATCAAAATAGTTTAGTACCTAAGGGCTAAATTTATTTTCCGAACTTCAAACCCCTGTATAAATAAACGGATTCTTAAGAACAAATGCTTTAATAATATGGAAACAATAAGTGGATGGAATGTATTTGGCTATATTATAGGTAAGATATATTTGATTCAATATTCACGTCAATAACATGGAAACAATAAGTGGATGGAACGTATTTGGTTATATTATAGGTTAGGTATAGTTATATTTGATTCTATATTCGCGTCACAATCACTTTATGTACAATACCCATATGTGTTTTAAAGTGATGCTTTTGAGAGAAGAATTTTCCACAAATTTCGCAACTGAAATTCTTTTGCACTCCGCACTCAAATTTCAAATGCCTATTCAAAGTGAATTTGCGTTTGTACATACGACCACACTTTGGACAGAACTGGCAATTTGCTGTAACAGAGTAACAATAACTGAAATGTAATATAGTTTATAGTTGAACTTCCGCCTTAATTTTAGACACAATTATTACCCCGAGGTAATAATTTGAAATTTTCTCAACACTGTCGGATAATTTCCATTTTCATTGGTCTTATGTCACGGTTCCTTTGACAATTCGGATTCCGCAACCAAGTGGGCAGCATCTAATGGACGTTTTTATAACTAACAAAAGAGTGATGACAGAACGATACGAATCGTGAATATTCTTCACCAATGTTGTAGTTTGGTGTTACACTTTTCATTACTTCAGTTTTGATTCTTTTACTTTTCTCTTTCATTTTCTTATCAGTAAGGCGACAGAGCACGCCACGAGGCCTGCGGAATTCGAATATTAGCAGAGTACGATTCGGCGTAGAAATGAGTCAAACCCGAAAAAATAGATATAAGTTAAAGAAAACAAGAAGTACTGATAGAAGAATAGAAAATATGAATTTTTAAAGAATTTTAACGGAAAATCTCTATAATACGGTTTCAAAGGAAAGGCTACAGTTGCTATAGCTTTATTTCTAGATTCTCATACTATATATGAATCAAGAAAGAATGGCGAAGTCTTCAAAGAAAAATACCCATCACAAGATGAATCCTCAAACTGGGCTTCAAAATTTCATACCAACAGGAACTATTTAGACTCAAAACAGCCGAGTTGATCACATCTCACGCCAACCAAAATACGCACCACAGAATCATTGCTTTGAAAATGAATAACAAAAAGCGAATTTTGAAATTTATTGCGACCAAATATAACGATAAAGTCAAAAAAACATCACGAAAGAATAGTTCTATGAATAACGCCCATATGACTTCTATAATGTTCCTTTCGAGCGAACTGTTTGCCGCAAAACAGGCATGTAAAATTTTTTTTCGCTCCGCATTCGTATTTCAGATGTCTGTTTAAAGTACCCTTTCGTTTATAAACCTTTCCACAGTTCAAGCAGGTTACACGATCTGAAACACCGTAAATTCATCACAAAACGGGTACATCGAGAATAGACTAGTTAGGCTAATTACATTGAGTCATGAAGCGGGAAAACAACTACCGACGCTCGCAACCTGATAGTCACAGACCTCAAGCTCAATTCGACAATTCGAGCTCACAATCGCGATTACAGTCTACGACTTCGGTGTTTTAAACTTACAATTAAATGGCTTACAAATTGCATGCAAAACTACTCCATAGGTGGTAAAGGCACGTGCCCCCTGGATTTTTTTTTTTTCTACACAAAAAAGTATCGTCGGTTGTTGTATGACAGTTATAGGCGTTACTGCAAATAAGTAGCCAAACAGCGTAGCATACTCCATCACTTGATTGTAACGATGACTGTCTGTTATACAAAAAATAATCGAATATAATAGCTAATTGAATTTGAATTTTGAACAATCGTTTTTCATCAGAAATTTACTTCTTTTGTTCTCTGCCCCCTCCCTCGGTGAAAATATCGTCCGCCGCCACTAATCATTTTATGATGCTGACGATGACACTGAGTTTCAAGATTTCATTCAGCAGTGAATGAGCAGGAACGTCGGAAGGTTTTTGGGGGCGGAGGAAAAGGGGTACAAAAATTTTATATTTAGGTCAACAAGCAAAAAATTGTGCGTAAGTCTCCAAAATTTTCTTAAATCTCGTCTTCGATACGCCGTTTTATCTGCATATTGAATAGCATTCCAATTTTTTATTAGTTTGTAGGGACACAAATGATACTCTGTACTCTTCCAAATTTTTTGTACTGGCACAATGTACCCCTGTACTCCTCTGTTTCGACGTCACTGTCAATGAAATCTATTCTGTCCCGTAAAAATCTCCAATTCCTACCCAACACCGCAGTTCAGAATACGTAAAAATTAAATTTTGTACGCTTGTTCTTTTTATACTCGCTGATTCAACGTTACAAACAGAATTTTATGCTTACTAAACGCTGGAGAACTAAACATCGATTTATTGGTACAAACCAGTAATTCTTTAAACAATGAACGAAGAAAGAAACAAAGGGAAAAATTTTTCGCAACAAGCTAAATGCCACACAAACTGCTTTAATACAATCAAGTAGGCACAGTTGTTAATAACTGCCATTTGGACGCTGTTAAGCAAAACAGAACCAAGTGACAAAATCTGTTCCTCGGGAACAGGTGATTCGAAGTTCAAGAGCCATACAGAAACTACATGATACAGCGTTTGCTGATAAGCTCTTTTAAACGTGGGTACACATTTTTGTATCGGAGGCCTAATTTTGAAAAATTCTACTTTTTACGCTTTTTCCAACGATACTCACGACTTATTTTGTCAACAAATTGTCACTGTTCTGTTTTGCTTAGCAGCGTCCATTTAAAACTACAGATAACAGCTCTCTTATCACAAAGTAAGTATTCTATGAACAATCCCCATATGTGATCTATACCGCTCTTTTCGAGCAAACTGTCTGCCGCATACCCCGCATTCAAAATTCTTTTTCGCTCCGCACTCGTATGTTTGATGTCGTTTCAGAGTTCCTTTATATTTATACGATCGGCCACAGTCTGTGCACACGACAGGGCCTGGAACACAGCGGAGAGTACGAAAATTTTATTCACCAGAACATTAATGATGGAGGCCCAGGAGTCTAAATTAGACAAAAATGGAAACCAAAGTGGAAAAACGTTCATACTCACGCGGGAATAGGGTTAGTTCCCGGCTTAATTTCCGTAGTTGGTTTCAGTGCTATTAATCTGACATACCAGTGGTTGTGGAAGGAAATTTATAAGACAAGAGAGTAGCAAAAAAAGAATCTGTGGTGATTCTCTCAAACTCGCAGATAATGTTGGACACAAATGTGTATATACGTTGCGTCGACGCTCATCACAGTGCCGCAGGTTACATATGAAATTGAATATATGATCGGTTTATACTATTTACGAAACTGAGTATTTTTCTGGAGTTGAATCTTATGTGATACACACCTCGCTCTCACTTTTGCCTAGCCCTGGCGAATCCTCGCTAGTGCCATAAAAGCAGCCGCGCTCATAGTAAGCCAGGAACATAGATGAACATTCGCTCTAGGTGATTCCTAGCTGGTCAACAGATCGAAGCAAGGGGAAGGCTCCACAATCAACGCAAAAAACTTCCTGAGAGCTAATGAGGGATCTCCCCTCTTACTTCTCCCTTACCTGTGCAGATGCACTACGTTTATAAGAACACCGCTATATATTCCACAGAACTGATCTTCGTGAAAACGTTGAGCGGCACTTAGAATTTTGGGTATATAGCTTTCGTCTCCTGCTCTCCTTCTTCCTCTACCTCAGCGTATGGTCCAAAAAAATCATCAGTCTAAAATACGGCGCGATCGTCGGTTTTATTAGAAAAATGTAAACATGCACCAGCAATTTAAAAATAGAAAGCTCTCGGAGCTCACGATGCAATTATCTTATGAATTACGCCCATATGGGTTCTATAGTTATATTTCTTCATAAACAGTTTTCCACAAATGTTACACACGAATTTCGCTTTCTCTCGAGTTTCGAGACAAACTTGCTGTTCTAGCTGCCTAATGAGAGACTGAGACATTGACCTGCTGTTTCCGTGATGAAGTGTGTTCATAACTGTAACATACGAGCGTATTAGAAAAGTAACAATACAGCGCTGTACTTTTGTTTCGAGTCCGGCTAATATATAGCAGATAGATGACAGAGATGTATCCGTGCGAAATACAAGAAACCGAAGCAGTAAATAGAAAATTTACAGTGAAAATTCAACAAAGAAAACCGAGGAATTTTAGCGAGACCTCCCGAAACCAATAATCTACGTGCTGGAGTTTATTAAAAACTCTTGATACATAAACTGATGGCTGACTGACGATTCTCACAGCAGAATAACGAACGTTCTACGAACTATTCCCATATCAGACTGGAACGAGCTTTTATAAGCAAACCATTTTCCACACTGATATCAGATCAATTGTTTGTGAACGCGATATTCGTTAAGGTACCTACACTTAACTTTGCACATACACCTACACCATGAACACACTGCGGCTTCTCAGGTTGGAAAACAATTTGCAATTCATATATTTTGGAAGCTTTCTATCGTCAAACAGAGTCAAATGGATGGCTCAGTGCAAAAGAGATTCGGTCAAATAGCATTTCGGTTACAATAAAGTCCATTCTTGGTTGAGGTGTAAATGAAATACAGTATTATATCTTTCGAATAGAAGTACCCTGTTCATTCTAGTAGTAGATATATTGGCAAATTGTCGGGTTCAGCCCATCTTTGGCATTTCAAATTATTTATTCTAAGTGTAGCACGATAAATGTGAGGATACTTAACTAAGCAGTAAGATACATGTGAGATACTGAAGATAAGCTAACTGCCAAAAACGTTTTGCAACATGTACATCCACGACTTGGATGAAAACGGTACTTTTATTTCAAAGTCGATCAGCATATTCTGTCATTCAGCTCTATTTTAAATCCCAGGGTAATACGTGAAGATAGATCATGCTGATTGAAAACTGGAATGCGACCTTACTACTTCTCGCTCTGAGTAACCTACACATCATCATCAGAGGGCAGGCGACCGAACTTGACCTAGAAGAAAGCTGCGTAAATGTGATATGCCAGGGAAGCCGGATAATCGGAAGTTTACTGTAATATCATTTCCTAACTGATTGCAGGAGAAGCTGTCTTCCGGGCCATTAAAAAATTAATCGAACGCCAGGTGAGCCACTCTGTGGCGTGATATTTTTTATTACAAACTAATTCACAATGAATTTTCGAACGAAATATAACAATATTAAAACAAGCGAAGGCGTACGAGTATGTATTAGATCTATGTGGAAATATATAAAAAGTTAACATTGTAACAGATCTGAAACAGAGATATAGGGCCGTAACCAGCCAATTCGTACCGAAGGAGAAACAAACCAAATTTTTGGACAGTACAGTTTTAGCAAAGGGAGGGTATAATAACGAATTTCCCCGCAAGAGGGATTTTCATCTTCTGCCGGGATGGCGAAGCAAGTTATCGGGGTCAATGTCCCAACTTGCACTATCTAGTTACGGCCCTGCAAAGACACGCAGGTACACGTATGGATAAAAATCTCTACTTTATTTATGGAGTAAAGATACCATGAACTGTACCCAGATGTGACCTAAAATTGCTTTTCTGCGCGAACCCACGTCCACACACTTTGCACGAGAATTGTTTACGTCCTCCACACTCATATTTCATGTGTGCGTACACAGTTGACTTATGCTTGTAATGTCGTCCACAGTTATTGGGACACGGGTATCGTTTCAATGCCAACAAATGATGCTGCCGCAGGTCACGAAGTTCTAAAAACAAAGAAGATATTTCATCAATTACAGAAACTATTTGACGAAGATTTCAAGACGTCACCAACCGCAAGCTGATAAAAAGTAAGTACTTACTCCTCAAAACGCATGCATCGCTGAAACAAGGGAAGCTTACTTATTTGGTAGGCTCTATTAAGTTATTATCAGAAAGAAAAAAATCGCTGAATGCTTTTAGGAAGGCCGTCTAAGTAAATTAAGTTCATGATTAAAAATTAAACCAAGAAATACGAAATACAAGTCGACGTAATATAATATTCCAATTCGAATAGTTGATCTGACTCCAACTTCAAATGCAACATACTACTTAATCTTCTTTTGACTTAATTGTTTTTGGGCAACCTCTAGCAGACGGGTATGGCATTTTCATAATCGCATAATAAATCTCCACTACTATGCAGCATCGCTGCATGCAAAGAAATTTGTGCGTTTTGGTAACGACTACATTTATGCGAGAGTACTAGCTGATCAAAGATCAGCCTTACTGTTTTGCATGACGCTCTTTTAGACAGATTAGTAATTCGGGAACTTCAAAATTACGAAGACAAATTCCATCGCGCTGATGGAAGCAAAAAGTCAAAAAGATGAAAAGGAAAGCTAGTAAAAATTTTTATTATTTCATGGATGGCGGCCAGCATGTTATCGAAAATTATTTTCTAGATGAAAGTATAATTCTATACGCTTATTAAATTGGCATTTTATGAACAATCACAACGTGCGATTTAAGCGAACTTTTATGAGTAAATTCCCGAGCACAAGTTGGACATTTGAATTGTTTGGGCACACCGCATTCAAATTTCAAATGCCTGATCAGACTTCCCTTAGTTTTATATCCTTGAGGGCAGCCGTTTACGCAGAACCAACGTTTAACTGAAACGCCATCTGGACTTTGAATCTCCTTAGAATATAAGTTGTCGTACCACGACTTCCTTAAATCTGAAAATAAATAGACGCAGCGAACATTGTAGCAACTTAAAATGTACGATGAAACTACAGATCGCATGCAATATCAACAGAGAGAATAGCGAAAAGGTAATAACGAATCAAGCACGATTGATAAAAATTACACTAGCAGATACTGACTGACTGCAGTTCAGTGACTGAAAGAAATGTTGACCACAACTTCATTGATAAGGATTCCGCCACATATTTGTAACTGCTTACGATCAAATTCAAATATCTTACCAAGAAAAGAAAAATAATGTCAAGAATAAGAAGTACAATAATAGGTGACCTTACTGGGTCCACCGATTAGGGGGAGGGAATATAAATTTCACGAGAAAGCTTTATCGAGAACGTCTAGCCTGTGCAGGATCGTACCGAAGAGTTTTTCCTGGGAAGGGGGAGGAGGGGGGGTAAAGGCTCAATTCCCAAGTATCAAAGCAAAAAAAAAATCCTTTTAACTTGTGTTGGATTTTCCCAACTCGCCTGACTGAAACGGTAAATTTTACCAACAACTGAGGGAAAAATTCCAACGGTGGGAGCGGCCTCCCGGTACGTTACCGAGCCTGTGTCTGAAACTAAAGGATTCAGTGCAAGACGCTGTCAAGTAACATTCTCAGTTAGCAATGGTTCGTCTTTGTTTCTTACTCAGACGTTTCACGAAATGTAGTGACAGACTATAATTAACCAGAAATGACACTCAACTATTTTTGCACTGAACCCTTTGATTAGAGTCATGTCCACCGCAGTTCCATACACTATTAACAAATAACAAAAATGAAAAATCCATAGCTTCATCACAAAAAACTTATTTTTTATCCTTTTTGCATTCAAAAGTAATGAACACGCGAAGTAACAATTCTAATTCTCCCTGGACACTCTCAACAAAGTTTTTGTAAATTTTATTATTTTCTTTGTCTCCTTGCTAAGATAACGTAAGAATAATACATTGAACTATACCTACTACAGATAAGAAAATACGAATTTGCATTGAATCCACTAGGAAAGTAGTGGCGATGGTTCCACTGGGGCCCGAAGGGCAGTATTCCTTGAAAATGTAGGGCAGGCATTGCTTTCTGGGAAAACTTGTATCAATGGGAGGAAAAAACGAATAAGAATTCCCTTGTAATAAATAACACTAACAGTAACTTTCTGAAAAAGAGCACAGTTGATTACTAACAGCGGTCATGTGATCAATCAACAGAAAGATAATGACGAATTAGAAATTTTTTGTGTACAACTAGTCTCACTTTTCAAATCTAATTCTCGTTTTACAAACTAAAATAGAAAGTTGATTTGAGCAGCCAGCAATTGAACATGCAAAAGAAACATTTCACTGACGTTAAAATACATCAGAATCTGACAAACGTTGTTGAAGACAAAACCATTCTATCATTATTTCTTCCGAAAGGTGTAATTAATTCATAAGCAAAAATAGGGGACATGGTCCCCATTCTCTAAAAATCCCCCAAAAAATTGGAAAATTATACGAGAGAAAGAATTTTTAGTATTATTTTGAAACTTGTCAACCCCTCTCTGTGAACCCTCTTACATCAGGTTGGCTAGGGGCGTAATCATTAACAAAACCATTCTCATTTAGTCTTAGGAAATTAATATGCTCGTATAAGTGGTTCGAGTTTACACGACTGTCTCCCCAAATATAAACGAAAATGTTCGTTCTTCAGCGGGTAGATTGGCGAACTCACACACGCAAAATCAACGAACAAAAAAACTGTATTTCCAAAGGAATTCTAGAAAACTAATTACATTTCTAAATCTGACTAGAAACACACATGTAGACTCTTCAGTAAACGATAACCGGACAGTTTTTAATCTATGAAAATGTTATGCTGCATAATCATATGAATTTTCAAAGTACTTTTGCGCGTGAATTTTTTCACGCATGTAGGACACCTGAATTTCTTAGGAACACCACACTCAAATTTCAAGTGCCTGTAATAACTACTTTTATACTTATACTTTTGACCACAGCCGTTTGAACAATACCAAAGATTGGAGAGGTAGCCTTCTTCAAGATAATCTGAAATAATACGAACAATATTTGATGAGAATTCGAATTCTTTCTTACTCCAGGAAATAACACGGACACTGATTTAGTTCAACGAAAACTATTCCTCTAGGTACATTGTCAGTATCAAACACAAAACATCAAAATTACAAACGTAAAATACTCAAAATGTGTTGAAGTGTTACATGTAAGTATCAAACACAAAACATCAAAACTACAAACGTACAATACATGAAATGTGTTGACATGTCATAACTCCCTCATCCCATCAGGCCAATGTACTCGAAATGTGTATTTAAATAAAATATGTGAAATCTCGATATAGTGCGCCTGAAAGGACAAAGGAAAATTTGCACGACACAGAGGTTGTACATTGAGGTAGGCGAAGTCAGGGACCGAGAAAAATTCGCACTATAAAAAGGCGCACTGTATCGAGGTTGAATAAAATTCAGCTAAAATATTCCTCTACATATATACAAGCATCGAAAAGGAACCAGAAACAGCGTTTGGTACATTTTTATTGTTAACATAAACTGGAAAATATACACGTAATCTGACACAAGGCAGGCACGTAATAGGCATGACTTGTTTTTAAAGTATTTTGCATTGCACACAGAAAATTCTATAACTCAAATACCACCCCTCCTCGTTATTCTTCCTCAATTTTATCAAGGTGTTTCAACACTCAGACGTTCCTAACAAGGCGCCTGAGTATATGAACTCGCTGAGTCCTAATTCTATATGGCAAATATATCTATCAATTTACCTATTGTAAAATACTCTTGTGCTTGCATAACATATGACTTCTCAAATGATTCTTAAGTTTAAACGCGTTTTCACAGAGTGGACACTGGAATTTTCGGGGAACTCCGCAAGCATATTTCAAATGCGAGTTTAACGCAGCCATGTGCTTGAAAATCCGGCCACAGTTATTGGTACAAAGCAATCCATCGATGGTATTATGCATGGGTTGATGTGGTTGGAAAACAGATGGTTCAAACTTCCCAGGCAAACCTGCGCATAATGAACGAATTAATGAGACATGATCGTTCGACAGAAATCTCACTTTCTATAATGTATATTCTGTAAAGTTCTGTTAAGCAAGCTTGATACAACTGAATGAGTAACACTGTACACACTAATATGATACAATGTGTCAAATCAACACAATAAATTTAAAAAAAAAAAAAAAAAAGTAACCAGGCCGAAATAACAATTCCAACGATTACAAGTTTTCAGGTGATCCAGAACATAATTTCAATAGTAGACTAAATGCCCAACAATCTCCAACACGAAGCACGCAGCTGGCAGTTAATTTAAACAGCAAATACACATAAATAAGCACTTAATTTACATTTTTATTGATTTGATAAGAAAAATTATGAAAAGTACTACATCGTGTAATGATTTTTCATTTGCCGACTCGTTGACTATGTGTATTTCACCTGGAAAATACCTACGTTGCTTTGCACAGATCCTAAAACCAATAATATAAAACTGGGTGCACATGTATTCAATTTCAGAGGTCACATGTTACAACAACAATAAATTAATGTATCTCGGTTTGTTGCATAATGAAGGATTCAGCTTGTGCACTTGTACTTTTAGATATAACACTGAGTCATTAATTTCGCCAGCGGTAATGTCCCAGTTGTTATGAAGTCCGTCCATTTTGTTCCATCCTACTACAAATTTCGTTTAGCAGTTCGAATTCTTAGTCAAGAATTTGGTTCACATAATCTACTTTTTTTTTTGACAAGTTTGACCATATTCTCAAGTGTGCTTCACAATTCAGCAGTTATAGCCAAGGGCTTTAGCAAGATGCGTTAATTGCGAGTAGAAAAATAACAAACTAAGTAGTAACCAAAAAGGGACACTTTAAAGCAACCCCAACCAAGCGAAATTTTGAAGTGTATGGAGTTATGTATACCACCGTATAGTGCTAGATGAGTAGAACACGATGTAAAAAGAAAATTGAATAAAGACAGCTAACTAAGCGAGATAATGATTTTCAAAAATCAGCTGTAACTGGCGATGCGATATGTAAAATTTCCTTCTAACAAGAATATCTCGAAAGTACACAACTGTCGCTTGGTTGGGGTTTGCTTAAAAGGGTCCAGAGGATTTTGAGGTTTTACTCGCATGAAAGCGGAGACATAATTAGTGCACGTACGTTGAATTTCGAAGTGTCTCCAATGACTACCCAGCGCCTGGCGCGTACATCACGGGCGGTTTCATTTCGACTCCTCATTTCTCAAAGACTCATTTCAGATCCGGTGTCTTATTAATTTCGTTAGCAGCAGTCCGTACTTATAAAAGGGGATCTTTCAACTCATACGTGTAATATTTCTTTTTATACGCGATTTCAAAATTGGAACTCCGCGTCTTCACAATCAATCGCTTTCCTGAACATATTTTTCGGGGGTGGGGGCAACTTGGAGCGAAATCACACTTTCAATCATCAAATTTCAGTAATCAAGTAAAAAAAAGCTCTTCAATTGATAATTGAGCCCGAATCTGAGGTACGTGTCAAACTGTCAGCTTACGGGTACCCGCAGCTTCCTTCCCGTATTCCGAGAGGTAGGTCTGGAGCACCTTACACCTAATGTTAGACCATCGACATAAATTCAATTATAAGAGCTGATAATATTTGATGGATATAGCTCTTATAATTTTTCAAACACACGGAAACGTGAAATCAATTCGTGAATTACTTTGCAATTCGGATCGGATATAAGATCAATTATTTAACTCACAAATTACCTCAAAATTTGGATTGTATAACGAGACGTAATTTTCAACCGCTGGATAAAACGTTAAAAGGACAGGATTTAGAATTTTGGGCCCGGGACCCAAGCTTTGTGAAAGACCGCCTCCCACTTTTTAGAATTAGTAACTTTCCTGGGAAGGGGGGTTCAAAGTTAGAATAATTTCTGCACATGGGTAACCGAGCAACGATTAGTAAATAACTAATGTTTTTATTCCTATTTTTTAAAATATTTTTTCTTATTCGGTGGGGGGACTCTGTTGGTGAAAACTCCGGGGACCAAGTCCTGCGGGTACATCCCTAAATCCGGCCCTGTGTAAAAATCAGCCAAGATACTCGACTTTCATATTGACATTTAAAACTTGTAACCACGGTCCCACACCAATGAAACGTCTAGTATTTGGCTAATGTCATAATTTACACTTTTAGTGATCCAGGTGTGCGCGCAGCAGGACACCGTTGGTCATTAGTCAGAAATAATGGCGCAAAGACACGCTATTAGGAAATTTTTTCATCACAGCTCTAAATTACTGTAATCCTTCCGCTAACAGTTACGAGTTCCACTTATCACTGATGCACTACGATATGGCATGCAACAAACCATGTCTAACGATTAGAGGTCCCGCTAATCATTGAATGATAGCGTAACATATTCAACACAGAAACGTGATTTCATTCAAATAACTTCAGGGGATAAAGTAAACTGTGGTGCAATAACTCACTGCTATAACAACTAGTGGAATCAAAAGCCATTAGTGGAAATGATTTCAGTACTAGTAGGCTGTAGTCCAAAACCCACAATTTATTCATTATTCCTTAACAAAGATATTTCGCCATCATATCCCTTACCAAAAGCCTACAACTAGGTTAGACTGAAATTATATTGCGAAGCAAACAGGTAACAAATAGTAACGTCTTACATCATAACATCGATTCGCTTTCGTTTTTATGCATACGGATCATATGCCTGCGACGTTTTTCGTTGAGACCAAATTCTTTGTCACATATGAAGCATTTGAACTGCTTTGGAACACCGCATAGGAACTTGAGATGCCTGCTTAAATGTTTTTTACGAAGATACTTTCGGCCACACTGATTCGGGCAGACGAAATAGCAATCCACACTCGGGTTAGTCTCAAAAGGAGAGTTGTAGTAGTAGTCTGTAAAAATAATAACAATCGACTTTATTATAAGAACCGCCCTCACCAAAGTGAACAAGCAAGTACACAAAACGTCGGTCAACAGATCACAAACGAATTAACGATCACGTTAACGAACATAAATTTGTAATTTAAGTGTCCATGTTGGAGTGTGAGTGAACTTGGTAAATTCTGTATAGAAAACAACACAAGAAAAAGAAAATTAAAAGAACAACTTGAGATAATAAAAGCAAAAACAAAACAAAACAATCTAATAAACGCAACAACTAACTTCCAAAGCGAGAACCTATTCCAATTAATAACATAAGACTCACTGATTGGACAGACTATACAACCACAGACAACAAATGGGAACACGCCAAATAGGTTTACCATATACGGTACTGCACACCACTATAAATACAGGACAACAAAGAAAAAAGTGTTAGGGTACTTCACTGAAGATGGCATAATAGCCGAAAGCACTCTGGACTACAAAGGAAAAAATTATCCACACCCTACATACAGAATAAATTTGTAATTAAATATCGTAAGAAGTTTTTCAACATCAGCGCTCATACTTCATTTCACCGAGGATAAAATAGCCAAAGAAGTAACTTAATCGATCTACTAAAATTATATGTCTTGAGCTCGAGTGATTTTAGAATATTTGAGGGGAAAGCTGTAACCGCGAAACATCAGAGCACCCAAATGACGCACAGCTTTACATGTTTGGACAGAGAAACATTTCTGAATCTGCATTCTCATTTACATCAAACTGGTTATGGAAGGATAACACACTGGGAATCTGGATGATCCAGTTTACTCATAATCTACTCGAGATTTAAACCTTCTATTTTCCAGTCCTCATGCGAAAGCATTCTGCAGAACTCCGTGAAATGATAACATCCGTAATGCAGCAGCGAACAACTATAAGATCGAAGTAATAGTATAAAAACAACACGTACGTTCCCATGGCTGCGAGTCTTCTATTTAAAGAAAAAAACTCACAAATCAAATTCATACAATTAATGACATTTTAAAATATTTCTACCGAGCTGAGCCATACAAAAATTGCCACTTAGTCTAGTATAAGCTTATGCATTAAAAGTGAATGCGTTTTATAGTGTTGCTTAAGCGAAAATCTGTGATTGCACAATGAACATTCGAACTGTTTGGGAACTCCGCACTGGTATTTCAGATGTCGATGCAAATTTGTTCTATGTCTGTATTTTCTACCACATTTATTTGGACAGTGATATATACTCGTGTCATTGACCTCTGCCAATTCGACTTGCCTTGTCATTGATAGCTGGAAATCTGTTGAAGGTAGACATACATTATTTGATTCTCCATTGCTGGAACTTAATAATAAATAATAAGAAAATTCGCGCTATGCTCTTCAAGCAAGAAAGCATAAATATGATAGGTACCTCACGTCTCATTCAAGCTCAGATCTTCAAGGAGCTGGAGCTTTAGCGTAAATAAGAGGGAAATACGGAGATACATATACAGTGATGTCCAAAGAACATTGAAAATGACTGATTTTCCCAGTTCAAATGAACCAATTACCTAGAAAAGCATCGCTCGCTCTGTTCTCGATCAAACCTGACATACTTTTGCTTAAAAAATTCTAAATGCCCCCTTCTTCTCAAAGAAATCCCTACTTACGACACTGAATCGAAGTAACAGGTTTTCTAAATACACATTGCCAATCAGCAAAAGAATTCCACAAAACTTTGAACAATCCCTGAATTTCCGAGATGCCATTGGGAGTGTAAATAAGAAAATGAAAATTTTCACAGATTTGTACAAATAGGATAAGCAATCAAATTTTGACTGTTAATTAGAAAATGAAAGTATTTGCAATCATTTTCACTTTACTGACTGGTAGAGAGAAAAAATTGTGTGCCCTTACCATTCCTGCCCGGATGGATTTACACACCCTATCACCCGCCCCTGAACACCACACTCGTACTTCACTTGTCTATAGAAGACGACCTTTCGTGCTTTTATCTTCGACCACAGTCACGGGCGCATATCCAAACCACTGGAGAACGACACAAGTTTTCGTTTTGATTGGCCAGTGAAATGGATTCTAAATAATGTAAGGCTATGAACAAAACAAAGATCACAAAGACGAAGATCGAAAGCGAGGGGCATTCAGTATGTTACACCGCAACATGAAATCGATCGATATTTGTTTTAGTCTGCATCGGATTTAATCAAATCCAAAATTGAAAATAACTCTCAATTTGCACTTCAAAACCAGACCGACAAACGTCAGGATCCAATTATGTACTAGGAACTTCCTACACTAATAAGTCTTCCCTGTGAAAATGATCTATCTGCTTTATTAACAGCGAGTATAGCACAATCGGTACAACAAGCATTAGTCTGTAGTTGTTACAGGATAAGTTGATGCTTCATGCCCATATGAGTCTTGTACGTCTCCTTACGAGCGAAATCTTTTCCACACAACGAACATTTGAACATCTTAGGGACACCGCATTCGTACTTCATGTGTCTAATTAGCGATCCTTTTGACCGGTATTTTTGTCCACAGCCTCGTGGGCATTCCCAGCTAGTCGAAGAATCATTTAAATTATGGTTTCCATGTGACATTATCACTGATTCAGCGGTTACGCCTGTGAACAAAACGGAAACAGTAACCAAATTCAGAAGTAGTGATACTGTCTGTGTACAGAGCGCTGTTCTATTTCCCTCTGCACCGTTCACTGCCACACTATTAAGAAATGAGACTCGAAGTGGGAAAGGTAGCTGGTAGCTCGCATTTCGCACACTGCATTTTATCAAACCTGCGATTTCTTTTTTTCCATCATTTCGTTTCCCATTTTGGCATGGATATGACTAATGGCTCGCCACGCAAAAGAGAAAAATTCTGCAGAAACTGATTCGCAAAAAAAGTTTGGTAAAAAAGTTCTGCAGAACAACGTTACTATTGTAATGTAATTGCGCATTCCTCTTTACAAGGGCATTAGTTCTATCAAGTTTCGACCGGCTGACAGGGAGAATGCCTAGCAAAGCCGAGAATGGATGACTGGAGGAGGTGTTGGATTATGCGTATACGTGTTAACACGGTCATCTAGACGATATATCCATGTAACAATGTTGTCCTTTCATGCAGCAGTTGGACACTTTCTTTTTTTGGTATCCATTTTTTTTTTCAATTGTGCCATTTTCCTTATCCCGTTTCACAGTTTCATCAGTTGTATTTTTTTTTGGCTGCCATTTCACTTGTTCTCATTTCTGACAACAGGGTCATATCATGTCTACCTTTAGGGTAGAAATGAAGAAAATATGGGGACAATAGGAGGTGCTGATTTTCCCAGTTCAAATTAACAAATTATGTAGAAGAGCATCACTCGCTCTGTTCTCGATCAAATGTGACATAATTTTACTCAAAATTTTCCAAATGCCCCTTTCTTCTTAAAGAAATTCCTACTTAAAACACTGAATCGAAGTAACAGGTTCACAAAATACACATTGCCAATCTGAGAAAGTATTCCACAAAACTTTGAAAAATCTCTGAATTTCTAAGATGCCATTAAGAGTGTAAAGAGGGAAATGAAAGACAAATTTGTCCCAGACTTATAGGATAAGCAATCAAATTTTGACTGTCAATTAGAAAATTTAAGTATTTGCAATGATTTTCACTACAGATTGGTAGAGAGAAAAAATTATGTGACCTTACCATTCCTGCCCGAATGGATTTATACACCCTGTCGCCCGCTCCTGAACACCACACTCGTACTTCATTAGTCTATAGCAGACGACCTTTTGTACTTTAATCTTGGACCACAGTGAGGGGCGCATATTCAAACCACTGGAGAACGACACAAGTTTTCGTTTTGATTGGCCAGTGAACTGGAGTGTAAATAATGTAAGGCTATGGACAAACCAAAGATCACAAAGACAAAGATCAAAAGTGAGGATCATTCAGTATGTTACACCGCGACAAGAAATTGATCGATATTTTTTTAGTCTGCATCGATCTAATCGAATTCAAAACTGAAACTAACTCTTGATTTGCACTTCAAAACTTGACCAAAAAGCGCCAGTTTCCGTTTATGTACTAGGAACTTCCTATGCGAATAAGCCTTCCTTGTGAAAATTATCTATCTGGTTTATTAACAGCGAGTTTATTATAATCAGTACAGCAAGCATTAGTCTATAGTTGTTACAGGATAAGTTGATGCTTCATGCCCATATGAGTCTTGTACGTCTCCTTACGAGCGAAATCTTTTCCACACAACGAACATTTGAACATCTTAGGGACACCGCATTCGTACGTCATGTGTCTAATTAGCGATCTTTTTGACCGGTATTTCTGTCCACAACCTCGTGGGCATTCCCAGCTAGTCGAAGAATCATTTAAATTATGGTTTCCATGTGACATTATAACAGATTTAGCGTCTACACCTGCGAACAAAACAGAAACAGTAGCCAAATTCAGAAGTAGTGATACTGTGTACAGAGCGCTGTTCTATTTCCCTCTGCACCTCTCACTGCCTCACTATTAAGACAGACGTCTCAAAGTGGGAAAGGTAGCTGGTAGCTCTCATTTCGCACATTGCATTTTAATAAACCTGCGATTTCTTTTATTTCCATCATTTCATTTTCCATTTTGGCATGAATATGCTTGATGGCTCGCCACACAAAAGAAAAAAATTCCGCAAAAACTGATTCGCAGAAAACGCTCGGCAAAAAACATTTTGCGGAACAATGTTACCAATTCAATGTAGTTGAGTATTCCTCTTTACACAGTCATTCCTTCAATCAAGTTCTCACAGGCCGACATGGATAATGCCAAGTGGAGCAGAGAATGGATGATTAGCGAAGGCATTAGAACATGAGTATGGGTGTCAACACAGTTACCTGGACGACATATTCATGAAACATTGTTGTCTATCCATGCAGCAGTGGGACTCTTTGGAACGATTTTCACTATTAATTTGTAGAGAGAAAAAATCGTGAGCCCTTACCATTCCTTCCCGGAAGGATTTGTACACCCTATCACCCGCCCCTGAGCACCACACTCGTACTTCACTTGTCTATAGAAGACGACCTTTCGTGCTTTTATCTTCGACCACAGTCACGGGCGCATATTCAAACTGCTGGAGAATAATACAAGTTCCCGTTTTGATCGGCCAGTGAACTGGAGTCTCACAAAAACGAAGATAGAAAGTGAGGGTCATTCAGTATGTTACCCTACGACAACAAATTGATCGAGATTTTTTCTAGTCTGCATCGGATCTAATCGAATTGAAAATTGAAAATAACTCTCAATTCATACTTCAAAACCAGACCAACAAATGCCAGTTTCCGATTATGTATTAGGAACTTCCTATACAAATAAGAATTCCTTGTGAGAATTATCTATCTGCTTTATTAACAGCGAGTTTAGTACAATTGGTACAACAAGCATTAGTCTATAGTTGTTACACAATAAGTTGATGCTTCATGCCCATGTGAGTCTTGTAATTCTCCTTGCGAGCAAAATCTCTTCCACATACTGAACATTTGAACATCTTAGGGACACCGCATTGGTACTTCATGTGTCTCATTAATGACGATTTTGATCGGTATTTTTGTCCACAGCCCCGTGGGCATTCCCATCTAATCGAAGAATCATTTAAATTATGGTTTCCATGTGAGGTTATGACCGATTTAGTGATTAGGCCTGTGAACAGAACGGAAACAGTAACCAAATTCAGAAGTAGTGAAACTGTACAGAGCGCTGCTCTACTTCCCTGTGCACTGCTCACTGACTCACTGTTAAAATGGAAGAGTCAGAGTGGGAAAGGTAGCTGGTCGTTCTCATTTCGCACACTGCTCTTAACAAACCTGGAATTTCTTTTATTTCCATCATTTCATTTTCCATCTTAGCGTGGATCTGTCCAACGGCTCGCCACGCAAAAGAGAAAAATTCGGCAAAAACTGATTCGCAGAAAACGCTTGGCAAAAAACGTCCAGCACAACAATGTTATCATCCTAATGTAGTTGCATGTTCCTCTTTACACAGTCATTCGTTATATCAAATTTTGACCGGCTGACACAGAGAATGCCCAACGAAGCCGAGAATGGATGACTGGAGAAGGCGTTGGAATATGGGTATGCGTGTCAACACGGTCACCTGGACAATATATCCATGTAACAATGTTGTCCTTCCATGCAGCAGTCGGACACTTTCTTTTTTTAATTTCCATTTTTTTCAATTGTGCCATATTCCTCATCCTGTTTCACAGTTTTATCCATTTTAATTTTTTTTTCAGCCAGCCATTTCCGCCCACACGGCCATATCATGTCTACCTTTAGGGCAGAAATGAACACAACGCAGGAACAATAGGAGGTGCTGATTTTCCTAGTTCAAATGAACAAATTATGTAGAGCTTCGCCTGCTCTGTTCTCGATCAAACGTGACATAAATTTTGCTTTAAAAAATTCAAATGCCCCTTCTTCTCAAGGAAATCCCTCAAAACTAGACTGACAAACGCCAGTTTCCAATTTTATATGTACTAGGAACTTTTGATACGAATAAGCATTCCTTGTGAGAATTCTCTATCTGCTTTATTAACAGCGAGTTTAGTATAATTGGTACAACAAGCATTAGTCTATAGTTGTTACAGGATAAGTTGATGCTTCATGCCCATATGAGTCCTGTACGTCTCCTTACGAGCGAAATCTTTTCCACACAACGAACATTTGAACATCTTAGGGACACCGCATTCGTACTTCATATGTCTACCTAGCGTACTTTTTGATCGGTATTTTTGTCCACAGCCTCGTGGGCATTCCCAGCTAATCGATGAATCACTTAAATTATGGTTTCCATGCGACGTCATCACTGATTTAGTAATTAGGCCTGTGAACAGAACGGAAACAGTAACCAAATTCAAAAGTAGTGATACAATGTACAAAGCGCTGTTTTATTTCCCTCAGCACCGCTCACTCCCTCATTGTTAAGATGGAAGACTGATAGTGGGAAAGATATCTGGTAGCTCTCATTTCTCACACTGCATTTCAACAAACCTGGGATTTCTTTTATTTTCATCAATTCATTTTCCATTTTTGCATGGATATGTCTAATGGCTCGCCACGCAAAAGAGAAAAATTCCGCAGAAAACGCTCGGCAAAAACCGTTCCGCAAAGCAACGTTACCATCGTAATGTAGTTGTGTGTTCCTCTTTACACAGTCATTCCTTCGATCAAGTTCTGTCAGGCCCACACGGAGAATGCCGAGCAAAGCTGAGAATGGATGACTGGAGAAGGCATTGGAATATGCGTATGCATGTCAACATGGTCATCCGGACGATGTATCCATGTAACAATATTGTCCTTCCATGCAGCAGTCGGACTCTTTCTTTTTTTTTGTTTCCATTTTTTTCAATCGTGCCCCATATTTCCCCTCCCATTTCACAGTTTTATCAATTCTGTTATTTTTTTCAGTCTGCCATTTCTCTCGTTTTCCTTGTTTCTAGCCAGCACGATCATATCACGTCTACCTTCAGGGTAGAAGTGAAGAAAATGTGGGGACAATGAGAGGAGGGTTGTCCCTTTAGCTGAGATAAGAGGATATCTGAAAATTTCAGCTGAATGACGACCACGCGCACGCGATACTTTGATCGGTTTTACCACCCTCACTCTCCTTTTAGATCAAACAACGAAAATTTTCCCCGCATGTTTCGGTCATTGGAAAATTACGGAAGGAAACTCTGCGGGAATTGGGTGAGCGATCTGGCAAGACCCCAACATTTCTTAACGAAAATCTCACATCACTTCGGCTCACTCAAAACAACGAAGTGATTTGCTACGGAGATGATTCCAAGGTAATTGGAGAGGAGGATGTTAACTAAATCAGGGATAAGGAGATGAACTGCAAAATTGTTTGCATCTTCAACCTTGTAGGCAAGAAAAATTCGTCCTTAGTAACCTATATGTATTAAGCTTGGAATAACTTAATACATTACAGCTTCGTGAATTATGTATAGGTTTTTCCATGCAAAAGCTCCCCCACCCACGATACATGTGAACTTTTTGCGTACACCGCATTTGTGTTTCCAATGTCCAGCTAACAAACCTTTCGTCACATATTTTCGACCACGACCACTCAAACACCCCCAGCGACTGTTTCCTTCTGATGGTAATTTAGTAGCCGGGCATACTTTGGTTATACACAGACGGAAAATTTGGCTCGAAATTAAAACGACTGATTGGGGCCGTTCGACTGGGACACTTGTCAGTTTCAATTTAGGGAGAATTTCCCAGCTAAATAATTTTGATAGGAGATTAACACGCTAACCTAGTCCACGTAATTAATATAAGAATTTGTAGGTTACCTACCCATGAGAAAAAACTTTTTCCCGAGTAACGTCTCTTCAGAAACTTCAACCAATGCCCGATGCGCAATCAATACCCTCTGGTTACCCCTTTGCAAACCTCGGTTACTCTCAGATTACTCAGAAACCCGTCAGTTACTCTTGGTCCCCCTTTAGTTACCTGGGTAACTGGCGGGATTTCGCGCAACGGGTGGTACATAACTCTGATTTGATCAGCAAACTTCAAAATCTTCGAAATAAAATGAGCCATTGTATAATTCTACCAACTTTATCGTACTAGTATAAAATATTAAAGCGCTACAAGACAAGCGAGGATAAAATATCAAAACAATACAAGTCAATTTATTAAATTATAACTTTATGTTTCATGCCCATGTGAGTCTTGCAGTTTTCTTTATGTGCAAAATCTTTACCGCATACTGTACATTTGAACCTCTTAGGAACGCCGCATTCGTATCGTAAATGCCTGCTCAGATTCCCTTTCTGAAAGTATTTCCGACCACAACCCCGCGGACAGCGCCATAGAGCTTCCTTTGGTTTCTGGTTGCTAACTGACGATGGATTCATAACTCCGACATCATACCATGTTGATGCTGAAAACATACCCAAGTCCTAATTGAAAGTGGGGCCTTTGACTTCGGAATAAGTAAGTATTTCAGAGTCAGTCGGCACTGAACAGAGGAAACTCGAAAAAATCGAAATCAATAAATTAATTTATTACAGGATTTTGAGTACAACAGAGCAAACGGGTTTAACAAGTACTGTGTATCAAGTCAATCGTCTACATTATAATTAAATGCTGCATTCCCATGTGAGTCTTCAAGCTCTCTTTTTGGGTGAATTCCCTGCCACATATCGTGCATTTGAACTGCTTCGGCACACCGCATTCTAACGTCAAATGTCGTCGAACATTCCACTTCCGCACATATTTGCGGCCGCAACCGTTCGGGCAGTGCCACCACGTTCTGTAAGTGTTTGAGCTTCGGTTTCGAGCAGAATTGCGCACCATGAAGGCGTAGGACGCTGAAAAATGATAGCACTGTTGAAAGAAAAGTTCCAGAAAACTATAGTTCACTAAATAAAAGGAAACAAAAGCAACCTCAAACTAACGAACAACTAGCTAACTACTTGAGGATATTTGACCGATTATTCATCCGATGATATCCTTATTTCTTCAGTAACAGAGAACCAATTACCCCACTGAAGCAAGTCACATTTCTGTTTCGGGAAGCGAGTTGTTCTGTGACAACTTGCACTATTCTGGAACACCGCTTTTCAAACCCAGAGTCTGAGCAGGATTTCATTCAATATTTTTAGTTATACCTAACTCTTCAGATAACAAATTATCCAAAATCTAGCACGTCGCTCAAAAGGTACAGGTCCAATTGTGATCTATCATTGGTCAGATCAGCTGGTCCATAAACCTGAACTATTGTGTACCCTATGTTCGCAGGATAGCTCAATATATAGTACCATCAAAATGCAGTTTACTCGCTATGGATGTGGATGATAATAAACGAACTGGGAATGAAAATCATAAACCGAATTCTCGAGCAACTCATCACCACTACAAAGGTGACAATCTGAAAGTAATTATTTGCATTATTCAGTTCCTTTTTCCATATTCGATCCCGAAAACATGCTTCGAAGTTCATTGATTACTCAAAAGTCGCGGTTTATTCGGCTTGCGCTAATTGATAAGGTTTTACTTTACAAGAATCAAATGTGGTACATTTGACAAGTCCAAACTCTATAGTTCAAACTCTGGTTTCTTGAACAATGTGAATCAAATATTAACTAAAACCTCTTCCTTGTACGGGATACGAAATTTTTCACGCATCCAGATCGATCTGGATGATTATTTCTTGCGAAACAAGTCAGATTCGAGTGCTTATTTCAAGAACTATCCCCAGTCTGAAAAACTATTTCTTCTTCTATAATTACAGCTATATAAGCACAAAAATTCAAGCTAAAAATATAATGCTTCGTCGAAAACATCTCTTTCATAACAACTAATTTATTGAACAAATGAGGAATGGAAAACAGGACTACAAGACTTGCGTTAGAGCTTAGAACACAATTTTATGAATATTGATAGTGTGACTTTGTAGATGTTCTTTTTGAGTGAAGTCTTTAAAACAAATCGAACACCTAAACTGTTTCGGAACACCGCATTCGAGTTTCAAATGTCTCTTCAAATGAGTTTTTCTCTTGTATTTACGACCGCAGCCATTGGTACAAAACCAGAAATCTTGTGACAAATCTTGAGCAGGCAAAGCTTGTCGGGTTATTCCATACTGGTCTGCAAAAAACAACCAAGAGTTGTATTGTATATTACGCATCAGTAATGATGTCTGCATTTGGTATACTCATGTAACCCGATTTGAAGTAACCAGCGTGTCCACTTTGTTATATATCAAATTGACATTCAAATTTAAAATCTGTCCATAAATGTGAGCACCATACGTACATTGGTGACAGGTTTAAAACAAGCACGTACCCATGAAACAAGTTCCGATATTAGACACTAAACTCGACATTTCAATTTTGTAATTTCTGTTACATTTCTTAAGCCTTTGCTCAGACATTTCGTTATTGAAGGGCGCACTAGCCAGGAGTTATCTCATTTCAAATTAATAACAAAAATAATTATAACGGTAATAAATAATAACAGTTGAATCGATATGTCGATACATTTATCGCTGTCGAGATTTGGATCTACAATTCAGTAGGTCATGATTATTGATATTGAATTTTGTGTAGGATAATGTAAAGCAGCCGATATCATATTTTGTCTATGGAAACTTGGTGACTGTCGATACTGAATACGTAATGAAAAAACTTATTAGCGCCAAGTCGAATCAGAAGTATGGAAATTCGATAACTCAATAATAAGATCAAACTCTGTATGGAAATCTATGTCGGCTTTTTCATTGGCATTTAAGTAGCCAGTGTCGACAACAAATGCCCGATACGCAAAATCGCACCAGTTACCCGGGTACCTAAAGGGGAACAAGGGTAATCTGAGATGACTGAGGGTAACAAATGGGCAACTTTTCCACCACGGGTAATAACTGGAGAGTAACTGATTGCGCATCGGGTGTGTGGTTACCGAGAGGTTTTTCAATGCATAATTCGATATCAACTTTCGCATCAGCTGTTGAATCAAGTCGTCAAAATAATAAAGATAGCCGCGAGTTATTTGATATCGACTTTTCATCGGGTTTTAATTAACAGAAGATGACAAAAAAGTCAACGATGTCGGTTTTCAACCCAACTAAGCGGGTCGAATTCGACAAATTTGTCGTGCCAGAGAAGTGACCGATTTTGAATGTCAAAACTGTCGACTTTTGTACTGTAGTATTTTAATGAACGGCCGACCAAAGAAGAAAAAGAATAAGTAGTCGATTGCCCATAAACATGCGTACCCTGTGTACTGTTGGTACTTTCCACGTACCAGACACTAACGGCCTTACATCACAAATTAGCGCAAACGAAAAAATGCAGGCATCCAAAAAGAAGTTCTGGGGAAAGCCCCCCCAGCTCAACGAGACTTACCCAGGGGGAGTGACCTTGAAGACAGTTACCCTAAATCACCTGTTATCATAGAGTCCCGGAGTGGAAATGGAAAAAAATTGAACTAAGCTAAAGTATTTGTCGTTAGGCGACTGCCTCGTCGCGCATACCCGCATTCCAATGCCTTCTCTAGTCGTTCATTCTCGGCGTCTCTCGGCTTTCTTCGTGTCGGCTGGTCGAAACGTGATGGAACGAATGACCGCGTAAAGAGAAATAAGCAACTAAATCATGATGGTATCATTTTCCTGCAGAACGTTTCTTGCAGAACCTCGCTGCGGACTTTTTCATTTTCACGTGGCGAGTTATTCAACCATGTCAATAAGTTCCACAAACCAACATGTGCTTTTAAAAGAAAACGTAAACATTGCCAGATCTTGCACAAAGTCTAAGCAGAAATCGAATCAATCGCACCAATAGCGGAATCATCCACGAAAGTGACGCATAAACGACTCTAAATCGAATTCAAGAGTAAACCTCGGATGACGAGAAGTCAATTCTGGCCAATCTCGATCACGCTCGATACCTGCAGTATAGACAGGGTTAAAGGCGAAGAGGGGAAAACTGTATGAGACAAACCGTGAAAGAATGACGATTTATAAAGATAACTGGGAACTACTGGAAAGGCAGAGAAAGAAGATTGGCAAACGGTACGATGGAAAGAGAGAGAAAATAAAAATGTGTGTTGAATTCTGTAAAATAAATTCTTAGACCTGTTCGCGAGCTCCTTCGCCAGGATAGATTAACATAGTACAGTAATATTTTGCTGTACGGACAAGAATATCAAACTCAAAAGAATGACTCTTTCCGAAAATAAGATGGAAACTACAAGAATTAGAGTAAATTCAAGTAAATGCGCATAATCATTACCTATCTGTCAAAGTAATTGAAAATCGAAACTAAATAAAATGAAATGCTGCCATTTTAATCTCCATGACAAAATTTTTAGAAAAACGTTCAAAATTATTGTTATATCCATGGACCACTGTTTATTTATGTTATTTAGTCTGCCCCCCTCCCCCAAAAAAGGAAGAAACCACTTACCATATCAATAGCTTTCCTACCTACAAATAATTCTCGAATATATAACGCCCCACACACTAGCACGTATTTACTAACACCACATTATCAATAGCTCACCGCCGACTGTCTAGTATCACACAAATTTCAAAAATACGCAAACAAATAAATCAACAAGAGTCTTTATTAGCACTTTTACTCGTACATATAATTCTGAACAGAATCGAATCGGTGACATTAATCATTAAAAATTAGTTTATGTACAATTCCCATATGCGTTTTCCAGTGGGCTTTCAAAGTGAACTCCCTGCGGCAAACCGAACACTGAAATTGTTTCGGAACACCGCACTGGTATTTCAGATGAACCGTTAAATTTCCTTTGAGGCTATACTTCTTACCGCACCCGTTAGGACAATGCCAATACTCTTGCAGCTCAGTCGCTTGCTTTGATCTCGACCGATATCGAATATATTCTGTAAAAATATCCAACAATGTGGCTCACAGAACGAAACAATGTCCTTACAACACAAACATAATATCAATTATTTACCCATTTTGAGAGTTTTGCAAGTAACTCCGAGACTTGCCAATATTTCCCTACTTATACGGTGTTATTTGGTTATAGAAGTAACCAGACAGATAACTCATGAACAAGGAGGTTCAAAAGTCACATCACACTGCCCTATTACAGTATGAAGCGACTTCCAGACCTCTATAAAGATACTCTAGCCCATCTCTCAAACAATGGAAAAAGATACAATTTTGATCCCACTTCAAAAAATCTTTTCATTAATTTAACATGAAGACATAAATGTAATTCTAAATCGCAGATAACATGTAACAAAATTAATTAAAAATCTCACTTCGCGTTCACGCATTCAACAAGAAAAAATTGACTCGCAATCACTTAAGAATACTTTTATGAATAACTGCCACATGAGACTTTAAATGTTCTTTCTGAGTGAACTTTTTGCCGCAAAAAGAACACTGGAACTGTTTCGGGACACCGCACTCGTACTTTAAATGCCTCTTCAATGTGCCCTTTGTGGAATACTGGCGACCACAACTATTAGGACAGCACCACGCTACTTTGACTTCACTACCATTAGGCGTCAGTTGGACAATCGAGAGATGTAGTTCTGCAAAACAGTAAAATGCCACCGGTGGTTAGCATGAACCTAGTAGCAGGTTCATTGCAGGTTGTAGGAACACAAACGGAGACAAAACATCACGAACTCAGAACATATACGCAGATCACTTTAACAACAGAAAAACTCAAAAAAATAGAGTTTTTATTTTCAGTCAATAACAATTTTTCACACAGAAAAATGTAGTTTGATTACGAATATAAGCGCAAATAGCCGACCTGCAGCAAGGAGGGGCCTCACTGAGGGCTAACAAGTGTCAAAATAATAGTAAAATTTCTTTAGCTGGGGAGCTTTTAGAAGATTGGAGGGTTAAGCACCGAAACCCTCTTATTTGCGGCTATGATTATAAAATACGGACAGTGAGTAGGATAGACCTATGCTAAAAAGTCAGTTTATGAACAAAAATCATGTGAGTTTTCAGGTGTTCTTTCTGAGCACAAGCCTTGCCACACAATGAACATTTGAACTGTCTAGGAACGCCGCATTCCAACCTGAAATGTCGCCTCGCATTTCCCTTACTAACGTATTTCCGGCCACAGCCTTTCGGACAATACCACCACACGTTACCATCATCATTCCGACTACGCTTCAGTTCTGCTGGCAACATTAAATTCAGTTCTGCAAACATATGCAAACATTCATTTCAATACAGCATCGCAGCATGATATTCAAAGTTTTCAATTGATAACGCACAATGCATAAAATATCTAGGCCCCAGAGGGGTATTCGTTCAACTTTTTCGTACATGAAACAATTATATTAGCAAAAAATTTTTATTATTTCTCCCCAGCTCACATTAACACGATGTCAACAAGTGACGGATGAGAAATTCAACATAAAAAGCAAATTATGGTTACACACGAACTGCACAGACAGACTAAACTAAAGTTAATACATGTACATAAAGTAAATAATAGGAAAACAATACGCAGGAATAGCTTACACGTTGTACATGTCATTACATTGGGCACTTCAACATCTGGCCGGTAGGTAGAATAACTTGGTGCACAACTCCTAAATGGGTTTTGAGCGTTTCTTTGTGCGTAAAATGTTTGTCACACATCGGGCATCTAAACTGTTTAGGAACACCGCATTCGTACTTCAGATGTCTGTTCAAATGTGTTTTCCTCTTGTATTTGCGACCGCAACTGTTCGGACAGTACCAGCTTTCCAGCATCGATTGAGTTGAATCTGCAAGCAGCTTCGGCCTTACCCCTCCGGTGAAAAACATCGCTGCAAAATATATCGGCGAATTTAAGACTCAATATCGGACAACAACTTCACAAGGCAAATACTAATATTCAACAAATACTTGAAGGGAGGGGGGTGATCTACGAGTTGTAATGAAAATGTCGTGCTACATTCAACCAGATATGTATTTCTACATCGTATAACTAATAATGAAATTAAACGAACGAAACAAATATGCATCATTTTGAATCGCAAAATCAAACAATTTTATGCACTGAAATATTGTGAGCTTGTAAATGTTCGTTTCGAGCGAATTCTTTTCCGCAAACGGTACAACAGAATTGCGTAAGGACTTGGCACTCATACTCAAGATGCCTGTACCACTGAACTCTGTTTTTGTATTTCCGACCACAGCCGTTCGAACAGTGCCATAGCGGTTCTGAATGGTTGTTTGAATGAAGGTCCATGTTTAAGTTGAAGGCGGATAAAAGAAGCGACTCTGGAAAAATAATGAGAATTCTAATTCCATTCGGGATAACCATAACAAAGAAAGCCGGCTATATTTTCATGTAACTGAAAGCGCGAACTCAGATTATAGGTACGCGTGTATTGGTGTGAAATATGAGACCAGAACCCGCGTTCATGTAAATTAGACTTAGCAGTTTATTGGCAAACAGTAGAAGCAATTCAGGGAGGAACGGGACAAAGCTGGCATTTGCAAAAAAACTTCAGAGGGGCATAGCCCACCTTCTAGAAAAATCGATATTGAATACATTTTGACATGAATATATGTAATGGTTCGCCATGCAAACGAGAAAAATTCCGCAAAAACGTTCGGCAGAAAAACGTTACCATCGTGATGTAGTAGCATTATTCCTCTTTACACTGTCATTCGTTCCATCACGTTTCGACTGGCCGACAACGGACGACAAGAGAGGCACTGGAGAGTGGGTATGCGCGTCAACGCAGTCGCCTGGATGACATATCCATGTAACATGCGCGTCAACGCGGTCGCCTGGATGACATATCCATGTAACAATGTTCTTCCATGCAGAGGTCGGTATCTTTCTCTTTCCGTTTTACTTCTTCCATAATTCCATCTTGCGTTGACTATCTAAGTATTTAGACTCCTTTACCTCCTTTATTATTTCACTTCTTTTATTTCCATATTTATTCGATTGTATTTCCATACCTACTGACTGTCACCATTCTTGTTTTATCATCTTTGCTTATTGACTTGAACTTGAAAAGTGCAGATCACTACCAGTAATGGTATTTACACATAAGCTTATTTTTTATGTTCGAGTCCATATTTATCTCAAGGCGTGAGTAAGAAGCTTATTACAACTCCGAATAAGGGCTCTATAGTTCACATTACATATTTGACAAATGAAATTACTTTTCAGTAAACTGACACCTATGTAAGTATAAAAGTAAAATGATAATACCAGCGAAGTTCTGAAACCAGGAAGCGAGTGGAAATGAAACATTTATGTTTAAAAGAGAATAAGATTTGACGATTTGAGTGTTCATTAAACTCATGTTTGTTGCACCGGAGTCACATACCGACGCAATGAATAATGATGCACAAATAACTGATTGAGATAGCATACTCGATGAAAAACACGCATGCGTCAGAGAATTTGCGTTATTGGCTACTAAATCTATTACTCAGCGTTTCCCAAAATGCGATTATTCTTAGCAGATAATAATGATAAAACTGTCTGTACGCTCTCTAAAAGAACATAAACTGCCACAAGGAACAGATAACAAATCAAAGGAGATTTTGATTAATTAACACGGTATAAAACTTCTCATAGTAAAATAACCATTTCATTAATAATTCTTGGTATAAGAGTCCACAAAAATTGGATTTACTGAGACATGGAGGAAGGGGCAAGCAGTTCCATCTTTTGCATCACTGCTAATTAAATCATTTTAAACGGTACAAAAATGTTATATTTTTATGAAAGTAATAAAAATTTGCTGGAAACAGGTTATAATAAATAACTGAACACGATGTCATATACTATGGTAACTCATTCATGATAAGATAAATACATGAAATTGATTACCTGCAAAATTATTATAAATACGTAATTACAACACTGCATTGTCAGAAGTTGTAGCAATCATGCTTATCAAACATTAGATGTAATTGAGATCAGTTTTGAAAACCAGTTGGAAGTAATGGTGGATTAATGTAACTACATTATTCTGTTCTGAAAATTTTTAGTTTTCTCATACGGCAGACAAAGTCAATTATAGTGAAATTATGACAGGATTTGGTTTTAACTAAGACCTGTAGGCTCATCTATTGGTCTCAATTCATTTAAAGAAGTACTCGGAATAAACTACTGATATAGGCTTTGTAGATGAATCAGTCATGAAGTTTCGCATGTTAAATTCTACGTCCCCATCGTGGAAAATGTGTAGGTACAAAAACAAAAAACAAAAATGTCATTCCACGTATCGCATCTTCTGGGCCAGATATTATAAATTAGTATTTTAACGTATACATCAAAAGCTAGAAAAGTTTATCTATTTTCATCAGATACATGTTGAAATTTAATACCACTTATAGTTTTAGAGAAATCGGTGCTCCTCAAAAATAGTGGTTTTGGTAAAATTTGAAGTTACACATGAATACTGAATATCAGCGAAAACATGCTGAAAATTCGTTCTAACATTTGAAACAGGAATTTTTGTGGTTCATTCATGAAATTTCCTTTTTGATACATAATTCGCAGCTGCACATTCTAATACACCTAAATCCACAGCCATAGAAGCAAGCTTTTTAGAGAGAGGTGAGGGGGGGGGGTCAAGCAAGAATGTCCTCCGATATACAAATCGAAATCAAAAAGAAAAAACTGAGAAGTCTTACTTTTTTAATTTTACCGCCTGGCGACAACAATGTATCGAGTGCTAACTATTCACGCAACGCTGGAAAGAGGAGACAGCCACCGGCAGCTAAGACCCTGCATTTATGTCATTAGAAAGAGCAAAACTTTTTAAATAAAATGTTTATGAAACCTTTCATCATTCTTAAACAATTAAACTTCATATATACCTCGCCAAAATATCTAATGAATGCCGAAGTGATAACCACTCCGCTCAGTATAGGTCAGGTCGAAATTTAGCTCCTCAGCGAACAAGTCACAAGTTCCCTTCCCCCATACCAATACACCGCTAGCGCTAAAGAAAACGTCTTTAAGATCAGAAAGTCTTCGATTTATTTCGAAGAACTGGTGGGTCTAATTACCCGACTCATCCATTTTACCTGTCCAATGCGAACTGCATAAACACACATCTGACTTGCCACGCAATTTGTAATCGTAATTCGTTACGAAATACAATTCAATAACTAGATGGCAATAAATACAGTAAATAGATTGCTAGTTATAACTCATGGGCTATCAATATAGTAGAGAGCCAGATTGCTGGTTATAAATGGAAAACCCATGGTATCCCATATTCAGACTTTATTCTGCATGTGCCACTTTTCCTCCATTTTTTATACTCCAAACAGAATTTTACGACAAGAGATTTTCAGTACAACTGCTAAACTTATTCCATAGTACAAAACAAATTTAATAACACTGGTAATAACAATTTAAACAATTTTATGAACAATAATCTCGTGAGATTGCAGGTGCTCTTTCCGCACGAATGCTTTGCCGCAAACAAGACAACGGAATTGTTTTGGTACGCCGCACTCGTACCTCAAATGCCGCCCTAAATTCCCCTTTTGAGTATATCTTCGGCCACAGTTATTCGGACAGTACCAAACTGATTTAGAATTCCAAGGAAGACAGTTCCAATCCGAGCTTCGCCCAACACGCATTACTGTAAACAGAAAAATTATAACGATCATAAATTTCAATCAGTTTGTGGATAACAGAATGACACCGGCGACCGACAATTTGGAATCAAGTGAGAACTACCTTTCCGAGTTTGTGTTCGTCCCGGACCCATGCCCACTGTCTCTAAAGCCAAGCGCTTAATATTATTATAGAGAAGTGTACGCCTTAGATAGATGTTAAGAAGTCAAGTCAGATCAAGCACAGTCGCGTTTTTTATCGCACAAGCAACTGGAATTCTGTCTGCGCATTGTTATGATCACGATAATACTGATTGTGCATCAAGTTATAAAAAGAAACACTCACTACATACTTCCGGCTAAGTGAGCATATGTACTTATAACTAGTCAAATCAATCATAATCATACCACTTTTCCAAATACAAATATAAAATTACAAATTATTTACACAAACATTGAGCATAGGTATTAGGAGCAGTGGTGGATCTGTGTGTGTATGTGTGTGGGGGGGGGAGGTCGGACACCCCCTTCGAGCCGAAGAAGAAAAAAACATTGAGAAAGCACAGTATATAAAAATCTAGTGAACGTGTACACCTGCAATGCTGTAGTTCTATGTGGACTTCACAATATGTCAAAAATCAACAGAGACATCCACCTTGGTTTTTTAAGAGGCGAATGTGGAAGGAGTTTTATTTTCAAAACACCCCCGTTGGAAAATTTCTAAATCCGCAACTGATTGGGAGAGGGGAGGGGATACTGAGAGAGAGTTGTTCCCGGGAGAGATGAGAAATTCTACAACAGGAAAATTAGATAGAGTGACCGTTGTCAGAAGTAGAGATCAGCTGGCGAACTTCATGAGTCAATCCCTGATTGACAATTTGGAGAGCACTCACGCAACATATCACAAACCACTACCGTTTTGAGACTTTTGGCCTATCACATTTTTTTTGTGAGAGTTCACCATCTCATCATTTTAAGATAGTGTGTGTGAAGTGATTGGTCAGCATTAGTGTGATTACTGAATGATGTTCATAAATGCACTCACAATTGGCCCTCATTGTCAATCGAGTCTATTCACTTCAACATTTCTTTGAACCATTTGTGACCTGCGTCGAGAAAAGGGGTCTAGTAAGCAAAACACAAATTTCTCAGGAAAACGAAAACAAATTTTGAATTTGAATCTTTGGATTGGAGCGATCAACTTTGATAGTTTGTACAAGCCTAAATAATTTTTTTTCGGCAACACCACGTGAAAGAGCAGATCTTAATTAGTATAAATCGAATAAAATCTCAAAATCGAAATGTTTGCTCACTAACCATCTGTTCTCGATGCACGTCACATTTATACAAGATATACTGATTTCAACAGGATGAATCGGTCAGTCATAAATATTGAGAATAAAAAAGGTTTGTTTTACAAAAAATGATGATAGGTCTCCAGCTGAACAGCTAGAGGAGTAAATAGCGGAGCTCTTCATCAAATTGACAGTAATGGGGATTCTAATAGGATAGAGAGGATAGTTGTTCCTTTAAAAAATTTGAATTTGTAGGTTGACTTACACAATGTGTCACAACTAAGTTTTACAGATGTCAACAAAAAACTGTACCCATAAGGAAAAGCATTGAAGTTTAATAAAATGCGTACACAATTATTCAAATACAAATGAATTTCAAGTTCAAACAAAAATAACACTTTATCGACTGTCATCCAGTACTTTGTGCACCACCATCATGTGAACGTGAACATAGTCCCTTCTAGTATAACTTTTTCCACACAGAGTACAATAGAACTGTTTTGGTACACCACATTCGTACTTCAAATGTCTCGTCAAATATTTTTTTTCTGAATATTTCTTTTCACAGTTCGGGCAGTGCCACATCAGATCTGAACTTCGCTCCAGTTCCAATTTAGCAGACTCGTACAACCCTGGAAGAGATAAGAGCTGTTAGTGGGATTCGATCTTCACAAATCCTGAAGAAAGTTATTGCGTTCCTTTCAACGTTCAGGATTTTTCAAGTGTTCGGCCAAAAAACTGACAAAAAAAAGGAACATTGGAATAGACAGAAACTATTTGTAATATTCCATAGTCTCCACAAGGTTTAATGGGCAATTTTCAAATGTGACCATTCTTACCCTTCTTTCTTCCTTGAAAGATAAACGAACTATACTCAATGTTTGTGAAACTGGTATTGTTGGAAAAGAAGCATATAATTTTAGAGATATTCTCCGTCTCTTTGAAAGAGATTACCTACACAAGTTTGAAAATTATATGTAACTCATACTTTGAAATCAGTACAGAACTTTCGTTCGCCTTCAAATTCCTGCTACCAGGTTGGTCAGATACTTTCCGAATTCGAGTATATAAATTCACATGGATTCAAACGCCATCAAAAATCCTCATTTATTCATTAACGAAAACTGCTAACAACTGTTCAACGTATTCCAGATACTGAACGTGAGAAATGTCCTTAAATTACACTTCATGGTCATCTTAATCCACTATTTTGTGTACCACACACATGTGGGTACGGATATAATCCTTTCTTGTGAACCACCTACTACATAAAGTGCAATTAAACTGCTTAGGTACCCCGCATTCATACTTCAAATGTCTCGCTAAATTCTTTTTCTGAGAGTACTTTCTATCACAGTTTGGACAAATCCACGTCGAGTCTGCAGAATTACAACTAGGTATCAATTCAAAAGGCATGGAACCTGGAAAAGAAAAATTAATGAGATTAGCGGATTAAGATTTATTACAATTTTTTTTACACGTTCAAATTATGTAATATGACAACCCTCATCCAAAACCACATGAAAGGACCTGTAACACAAATTATGCGAAGCCAAACTTCAGTCGAAAATAAAAGAACTTGATAAAATTCACAATCAAAGTTTCCCATTTCACTGTAAACTTCCAAAGATTCTGAAAAATATATTAACAGAAAGATTTCAGACATTGGTCTCATCGCTGTGTCATTTAGAAAAGCAACAATATGATTTAAAAAAAGCAATAATATGGTCTTTAAACTGTCTTATAATAACTACTTAACCTGCAACAAATCGACTCTAGAGTAAATAATACTCCTAGATTAATCGATCAGACAGTATAAGTCATTACTTATAAAATCAACTTATGTTTCATGATCAGATGCGATTTCAAATGATTTTTCTGAGCAAACAGTCGGTCACATATCTGGCATTTAAATTGTTTTGGAACACCGCACTCGTATTTCAAATGCCTTGACAAGCAACGTTTCCGCGCGTAATTTCTATTGCAGTTAGGGCACGTCCACATTGAAACTGAATTACAACTAAGATCCAAATGGACAGGCCGAGACAGCTCTGAAAAAATCACATATTTTAGCGAAATGAGCTTCACAGTTTCTCTGTTTCCAAATTATTACAAAATACAGACGTAACAGTTCATAGAGTCTAAACATGTGAAGAGATCCAGCAGTACAGAATTCATTTTTGGAAAAATTTAACTCTAGGACAATGAGAAAACCACACAGAGAAGTCAGAAGTGTGTGACTATTAAAAAGTTTCGTGACTGTTGAGGATTGAGGAGCTCAGGATCAAACAGGGCTCAACCAGAATGTTTTAGAGATGGGAATTTATTATTACTCACTTTAACGTAAATCAAGCCAGTAGTCCAGTAACTTGCCCCGACTTTACGTAATGTCAACTAGCGTTCCGATAGCTACTGACCCCTCCTCTCATACGTGAAACCCAGGTCTGATGTAAAGGCACAGATATTATGACAAGTTAAAATAAGACCTAATTACCCAGTGAATCAAAACTTCAAAAATAAAAGCTGCCATAGATTAACAACTCAATATGGAGATACTGGTAGTCTGTTAACAAATACCTAAGTCCAACATCTGACCAGAATACCCTGGCAGGTTGATAGAGAGGTTAGCTACTATCCCAGGGATGGCATTAGGACTTCTAGCAGATCGATAGAGTTTTGGTACCATTCTGGTATGTCACCCCAGCTGATCAATGAGCAGAGCTCATATTTTTGCCATACTGATGCCACTTTGAGATTTAATATAAATTTAACAAATTAGAAACTTAGATCAGACTGACCTCAGTCATTTTAAGAAGATAAGAAAACGAAATGATGGAATGAATTCCAAAAGGTGACCAACTTATTTAAGCAAGGAGTGTAATCTTTTGGAAAATATGCAGTCCAATCCCTTCATCGGCAAACACTTCATTCATGTCGAGCCTAGACTCTACGCTGGCTGGTTGGCTATCTAGCGGAATAACTTACTGACTTAAAAATCTATCCATCTGTGCCCAGTTAAACCATCCATTTTTCTCCATCAGACTGAATCCGGAGTCGACCTCCAACCTCAACTTTTTGGTTTTCAGGTGGTGTTTTATTTTCTTCAAACAGAGTTGTAGAGGCTAGGTTTCCAATATGCAGATAAGAATTCGTCAATACCCACAAACCGTAGAAAGAAAACAATACGTAACAATTGGTAAATAATACTAGCTCACCTAACGAGCATCCAACTAATTGTGACTTATTTGAGTAATTTTTCCAGTTTCATAAGATATTCCAAAATTGGTACCCAGTCAATGTGAAAAATACCTCGTAATATTTCGCGAATCTTTCTATTTTGGTACCACTCCTTTATCAGTGGGCTTTAGTGCCATTTCTCTTTACGATGATACCAAAAGAAATAAAATTACAAAAAGATTACAAAGTCAACAAAAAAGTTTTTTAATACCATACCAATGAATAAATCAAAATACAAAATGGATATTCCACTCATTTATAGAATCTCTTTGTGTATCATGACCATGTGTCTTCTCCAGTTTTCTCTTAAAGCAAACAGTCGACCGCATGCGTGACATTTAAATTGTTTGGGAACACCACACTCGTACTTCAAATGTTTCATTAAACCACGCTTATACACGTATTTTCTACGACAGTTTGGACATTTCCATATTGTCTTCATTTCATCACACAAGTACAACCCTAGAAAAATTGCAGACTTTAGCGTATAGATAAGTCTTAGATAGAACAAATAGATCCTCACCCAGTCGGCAGGCTAATCTCGTCTTGGCATAACATTTAGAGGTAGGCACGAAAAACATACACATAGACTTTTTAGTAACAGAAATCATTTTCTAAATAGAAAATTACAGAGAAAAGCTCAGGATTTTGCAAAGAGATATCGAGAGATCTCATCACTTCCGAGACAAGGTCAGCTTTCCAAAACTGAATATTCATTAATAACTTACGCCCCGCGTTCACTTTAAGGGGCAACAAAGCATGGCCTAGTCGAGTACTGGATTGATCAATACCGGATAACTCCGAATGTTTTTCTCATATTTATCGATTTACTACGCGGTAATGACGGGTAAATCAAATTTTTGTCAACTGACTTCATTCAATTTCCCGAGGGAACAAATCAATTAGAAAAGAATAGATGTTTTATCATCAGATTGTTTGGCGTAGTCTATAACTATCTTATCACACTACACCGCCTAGCATACTTCATCATATTCTTACTTCAGCAGAAGTAATTAATTGTTTAGTATAAATGCCAACATGAGACTTCATGTGTTTTTTCAAAGTGAATTTTTGTTCCCAGACACTGGAATTTCTCAAGAACGCCGCACAAATAACACAAGTATGTATTTATTGTGACAGCTATTTAGAAGCAAGGTATAATAGTTAAGCCTCTAAAACATCACCTCGCATAATATTGCTGTACAATGCAGAGTGCTTATGAAGATGTTTAGAGAACGTGAGAAATGCTCAAACATGAAATCAGTTGATAATTTATCTTAAAATATATTCTATTTCCTCGCATATAGAATCTACGAAGCTAATAAAGACTGAAGTTTCATTTATTGTACCGTCAATAAGTAAATAAACATCATAAATGGTCACATAAAACAACATTTTATTGACAACATTCCAAAAATAGTTTTCTTAAAATAAAATCTAAATCACCACGCATGCATAATTGACTTCTGACATACTGTACATGATATTAAGCTGGCTACCGATATCTCGTCCTCATCAATCATCGGAAACCCAATGGAAAACGGCAATTTAAGTAGTAATTTTATGCACCAGTAGTACATGTCTTTGGTAATTGGTCTTCCTTGTGAATGATTTTCTGCACAAACGACAACCAAACTGTCTAGGAACTCCACATTCAAATTGTAAATGCCGTCCCAGACTACTCTTCAGCGTATACTTTCTACCACAGCCATTTGGACAGAACCAAAACAGCGAACTGTCCTCGTTTTGTTTCTTGTGAGCCAGTTCAGTACCACTACAACCTGTAAATAATATTAGAGAAATGCAAATATAACAATAAAGCAGTCACTGAAATTTTGTCGTTTCACATTATGGCATTATTAAAATTAGGCAGAAGAAGACGGAAACTAGGTATTAGTTTTGTTTTTAACCACACTCTCTAGACCTGCTGATTACAAGAGGCTGAATGAATAATGTCTGGCCATCTTTCAACCCAAGGAATCTTACATTTGACCTGCAGTCACTGGTTCACTCGCTTCCCAGTTAAATCTGAATCAAGGATGTAAAAATAAAACAAGGCGATAACATTCAAGTATAATTTCATAAGCTGAGTTCAAAAGAATGGTAAAGTACAAATGGTCAGCAAGGTTGGAGATCTCCAGGGACGTACTGATGCATTTTTTTGGTGGAGAGGGGGGTTAATTTTGCCAAATGCAAATCCAAATTCTGCCGACGAACATTGTGGAAATCAACAAGCATAAAAAAAGGTCAAAACTTTGGATAATTCAACAACTGTTGATCCAAATGCATATATAAGAATCAATTTTGCTAAAATGTTTAGGGGAGACCCCACCCCTCATGCGTCTCTAGAGATCTCAAACGGACACAATATATCAGTTGTAGCTGTCATCAGCGATATATTTATGTTTCAGCAACAAGTGTCGCTTTCGATTTTCTTTCAATGAAAACGACTTATTGCAAAAGGAACAACCAAATTTCTTGTCAACACCGCACTCATATTTGAGGTGCCTGTATACATTGCATTTCTGCTGATAGGAACGACCGCAGCCTTTCGGGCATGGAAACGACTGAGGCAGCACAGCTGCATCGGATTGGTACATGTCTGAAAATAAAATTTAAACACCTATTCAGTTTTCACGGACCATTTTCAATCGAAGAGAAGATTGACGAAGCGTGAGTAATAAGAAGGCAGCCGAAACTAATTGGGAATTAAAAGCAAACTAGATGGCGCTGCGCGCTGTGTATGGACGCACTAAGAAACACAAGCAAATTCTAAATAGGGTGAAAATTGGTATTTTTTCCTATTACACGGGGAGCAAAGATCAACCAAGTTTACAAACGTGTACAAAGTTATTTTGTTTCGTAAATCATATGGTACATGTAATTTGTGACACGGAAAATCAGTTTCAGACAATAGATAACCTCTATCACCACGGAGGCCGTCACCCCTAGAGCAAACCCTGCCTTGATAACGGACCTTTTGATATTTTTGAGAACAACATTCTCGCATTTCTAGGTGCCGATTCAAATAAGTTGTGTACACTTATTCGCATCCTTAGTTTTGACAGGCCCAATTCTATCGCGAAGAAGCTCTAGGGTGAGAAAGATTTGCAATTAAGTGAGAAACGCTCTTCAAATAGTGCATTGACTGTACACAAGTAACCTCAGTACACAGGTCAGACGAGGACTATATTGAAAACGATTTTGTGATATAATTAAAACGGAATGAGTGGGTACAAGTTAACCAATTAATTATTTCATGGGTAACGTATTTTATGTGTTTCGTTCAATGCGAACCCTTTGCTGTAAAAAGAGCAGTCAAATTTTTTAGAAACGCGGCACTTGTATTTCATTTGTCGAATCAAATGACTTTTTAAAATCTAAAGCCAGGAATACACTTGAGGCGGAGGCAACCAGAGGCCGAACTCGGTTCGGCTAATTAAGACAGCACAGCGAATGCCTCAGGTTGTCCCGTGTGGTGTTCGGACCTGAACCGATCGTTGTCGGTACATCAAAGCGAGGCAACCCTGAATTTGCCTGAATCATTGCCCGTGCGTCGCGTGCCCAACAGACCCGCGAGGCCGAACGAGGTGAACCGAGGCAGCCTTGTTTGGCCTCGGGTTGCCTCAAGTATATTCCCGGCTGAAGTACGTAATCGCGTCCACAGTTATGGCAAGCCCAGCTTAATCGCGAGGAAATTCGAAGACGGACAAGGTCTGCAATAAAACCAAAAACGCCATCCTTTAAGAGAGAAAACTAACCATACATCAGTAACACCAAAACTAACTCAGATTAATATATTGAAACAGAATTCTCTCATAACATTATAAGCGCAAATGGCCGACGTGGAGGGGTGAGAAGTACCCAAATAATGCTAAAAAATATTCGCTCGTAAATTTTCAGTTTTTTACGGGGCTTTTAAAAGATATTCGCGCCAATGCCTACAACCAGTCTGGAACATATCGATGTAAGATTCCGTCACGCCGAAATCTTGGTTGCGATGATACTCGCAGACAGACTCGTGCAGTATTCGAGATATACATATAGTAGGTCGGAGTAACAGCAGCTGTTATCCGAGCTACGACCTGCCGTGGTCTACACTCTACACCCTCGGACTGATTCAATGTTCTCACTACAATCTTAGAAGCGTGATTTAAAGGCTACTCGTATTCCGTTCTAGTCTAACATAGATATCGATACAACTATTAAATCAGTTAGTTATTATTGCAACTGTGTTATGACAATACTTTATAAAATCATTTTGTGCCTGAGAAACATATGTCTTCTAAGAGACTCTTTTAACGCAAATGCTTTACTACAACAGGAGCATGAAAATGTTTTAGGAACACCGCAAACGTATTTCATGTGTCGATTCAAATTTCCTTTCTGAACATATTCGCGTCCACAATTGAGACAAGCCCAGTTTGATCCCGAGGAAGATTTATGGTCTGTAATAACACCAAAAACATTGTCCTTTTAGAAAGCTAACTGGCTGTACTAAGTAACACCACACCCACAGTACACAATAACATTTAAATATATTGACTTTTAAGAAACTAGCTCATGCAATCACAATGGAATAGATGAATATAAAACTAAGGCAATTAAGAAGTTAACAATGCAGTAAGGCGCTATTTATTTCATAAAAATATCTTATGCTTCAATAACAAATGTTTTTTCAAATGTTCTTTTAACGCGAATGCTTTACTGCAAACAGAGCACACAAATCTTTTAGGTACACCGCATTCGTATTTTAGGTGCCGGTTCAAATGACTTTTCTGAACATACTCGCGTCCACAATTATGACAAGCCCACTTTGATCGCGAGTAGTTGCTAACGTGGAAGAGGTCTGCAATAAAACCAAAAAACGCAGTCCATTATACTAAATTCCACATATTGCTTGTGTACACAAGTAACACCAGTAAACAAATCCGATCAGTATACACGTATTTAAAGAAAATTCCGGCATACAATTAAGATGGAACAGTTGATACAGTTAAGTGGTTTATGTTTTAGCTAAGTACTGGTTATATCACAAAACAATTTTACACCCCTAGAGCGCGGGGTTTTTCAGATCCTCTTTCAACGCGAATGCTTTACTTCGAACGGAACACCAAAAATTTTTAGACACGCTTCACTCGTATTTTGAGTCTCAATTCAAATTCCCTTTCTGTAATTAATCACATCCACACCTTTGAAATTCTTGACTGCGAGCTTACTTTAATGTATACAAGGTCTGGAACAAAACCAAAATCGCTATATTTTCGGACACTAAATTTCCAACTGACAATGCGCAAGTAACGCCAATGGGTGAATTAGATTAATTCTTATTTAGAAAAGATTTTCTCATATAAAATCAAAATGGAACGATGAATGAAATATTAAGTCAAATTGCTCAAGTAGTAGCTGAGCCCTAGCTATTTCATACAATAATTTTATGCTTCAGTAACGCGTGTCTTTTCAAGTGTTCTTTCAACGCGTAGGTTTTACTGCAAACGGTGCACACGAATTTTTTAGGAACACCGCACTCGTATTTCATGTGCCGATTCAAAGTGCTTTTCTGCATGTATTTGCGTCCACAGTTATTGCAAATCCAGTTTGATCGCGAAGTTCTAGGACGGAACAGGTCTGCAATAAAACCAGAAACGCCGTATTTTTAAAGAGCAAATGGGCTGTACACGAGCAACATCAATAGGTACACAAATCAAATTTCTATATTGAACAATGGTTCTCCCATACATCAAAACGGAATATTCAGATTGATATAACAACATAGATTTAGTTGACATTACGGCAAAGCAGTGACTATTTCATAAAATAAGTTTGTGCCTCAACAACATGTGTCTTCTCAGATTTGACTTCAATGCAAAAGCATTACTGCAAACAGAGCATGCAAACGTTTTAGTAACACCGCACTCGTATCTCACATGCCGACTCAAATTCCCTTTCTGAACATATTCGCGTCCACAGTTATGACAAGCCCAATTTGATTGCGAGAAAGTTCTAGGATGTGCGAGGTCTGTAATAAAACCAAAAATGCCATCCTTTAAGAGAGCAAAAGAACAGTATACAAGTAAGACCAATACGTGCACAAATTAGATTAATGCATTAAACAAAGATCATCCCTTATATTAAAACGGAATACATACATAGATGATATCACCACATTAAAATCAATTAGGAAGGTTGCGGCAAAGCAACAACAAATTAATTAACTCAGTAGAACGGGCCTTTTACATGCTTTCTCCCATGCAAACGCTTTACTAACAACACAGAACACGAATGTTTGAGGAATGCGGCACTTATATTCTATGTGCCGACCCAAATTTCATTTTTGAACACATTCATGCTCGCAGATCCCTCCTGGCTTGCCATAACTGCGAGGGCACGCTCACAGTTATGGCCAAACCTCGAGATTTCTCTAGTAGAACGAAAAATGTAGCCCTTTTTAGAAAACAAATCAGCCGCACATCTGTCACAGGAAACATCAGTACGGCTGAACTGATTAGTGATTACTGTTCCATTTATTGCAGGTGCCCATTAGCACAAAAGAGGAGGGCTTTGGAAGGGCTTAGCGGCTGAACCCCACTACAAATATACCAAGAGGCTCCCCCCCCCTAGAAGAAAACTATGCAACCAGGCTGTACAAATTCGCGAACGAAAAATTGTAACCCCCTGCCATCACTCTTGGAAAGCTATTTGCGCTCATGTAGCTTCACTAAAACTTTAGAGTAGCGGGCATCCTTCAATAGTGGAAACGTATTACCGATTTTTTCCATTATATGGAAATGGTGATTACACAACATTTTGTAACAGCTGAGAGTTTACAATTGTTTCGTAGGACCCAATTAATCACAAGTAATTCTGTATTTATGCGCTTCTTCAGAACTCCTTTATGCGCGGACAATTGTTCGCACACAGGACACGCACTTTCTAGAACACACCAAATTCGTATTCTAAAAGACCTTAATTTTTCTTTTTTTAATTCTTCAACGCACATTCAGTCAAGCCCTCTCCCCGATGCGCAATCAGTTACCCTCTAGTTACCCGCGGAAAAGTTACCCATTTGCAACCCTCGTTTACCGCAGATTACCCAGAAACCCATCAGTTACCCGGGTAACTGTCGGGATTTTGCGCATCTCGATACGCAACCAGTCACTCGCGGAAACGTTACCTATTTACAACCCCCGGTTGCCCTCAGATTACCCAGAAACTCGTCAGTTACCCTGGGAACAGGACAATTCGCCGCCCGGACATTTCGCCGACCATAATTATGTATTAGGAAAATGAAACACGTGTCGATTTCAATTTTTCTCTCTCTTCCTGTACGAACCTGCGGCATTTTGGGTATCGTATTGCAGCTTCGTTAAAAGCGGCTATCTATCGCTATCGTATTTTGCCCTTCCATATTATACATCGATGTTTATCTTTTTCCCTCCGTTTTCGTCCGAGTTGGACCTGGATTTTTATACGCCTTCTCAGTTTGCAAATATGTTTTGAAGATTATTACATCGGTAGATTAAATCGCAGAGGCCGAAAAAGACCAATTTTTCATCAGTCTTGGTGGAATGTTTATAATCGTACACAAGACGGTGGTCACCGATCAAATAATTATACAGAATCTTCCCACCGCCGGCTTCAATATGAAATGGGTGTAAGTCACCCCTCAATTTAGAAATTTATTTCTGCCCTACGTCGTATCCAAAAAAGTCGTGACATATACTTCGTGTTATGATACCGACGGACTTAAGCCACGTGAAATAAAAATTGAGTTTTACTTTGAGTTTGAAATTTCTATTATACACATGAAAATATAACAATTATCAAATGGCTCCGAGGCCTTTTTAGAGTAGCGAGCGAGCGAAAGAGACAATACGTCTGCTTCGTCTTTACTTTCTAAGATTATTGTCATATTACATTGATTATCATGAATTATTATATAGCTATACTATGATAACGAAAAGGCGAGCACGAAACCGGGGTGATTCCAGAAGCGGGCACCATTCTGGTGTGATTCCCGAAAAGCGAGTTTTATTCCGGTAAGATTCACCGTCAAAAGTTCATAAAAGCGGGCTCGATTTCGGTACGATTACTTTATACAAAATATTGATATTTCAAAGGTTAAAGATGATTATGAAAGTAAAATGAAAATAAGAGTATTTCGAGCGACTAAATATTGATATGTGATACTAAAATGTTCAATAAGAAAAGCTTAAAATTTACGTGTTAATGTTGGGGGACGACAAGGTGTACCCTAACATTCGAAGAATTGAATCGAGGAGAGGGACCACCAGCAGAACGTAAGAAGTATGCAGAAGTGGACACCAGATTGTTACAGAAGTGTCATCATTCGAGGAAGATAGTGCAGATATGTTAGATTATTTGCGAGGTATCGCCTACAATTTAATGTCCGATTAATTTTTCTTTTTAATAACTGTGATTTTAAGCCTGGATTCATTAATTAGAAAAGGTAATAGACCTACTTAAACAAATAAATCAATTTTTTCAATTTCTTTATGCTTAAGAGAGAGTATTGTATCGTACAAGCTATGAAAAAAACAAGTGAAAAATTTTGGTGGCGATTACTTATATGGGTGGCGAATCGCCTTCGGCGAGTTTGCTGGTGGCGAGTTGGCCGCGGCGATTTGTCCTGTACCCAGTTACCCTAGGTTCCCCTTTAGTTACCCGGGTAACTGGCGGAATTTTGCGCATCGGGTTCGCACATGGCCTCGCTAACGGAGACAATACGCTAAAGAGGTCAGCTTCTGCGAACCGAGTACAAGAACTATATAAATATCACAGTGGTTATGTGTGATGTCCATAGAGCAATAGTTAGTGATAGTAGTTGTTCATGCAGCGAGGTAATCAGAGAATGCGCTCGTTATTTTTCAACTGAGTACAGAAACGTTCATACTCGCAACCGTTAAGGACTCGTAGTTCAGAGCAAAGAAGGAAAAATAGAAAAATAGTTTAATTTTAAACTACAATGCTCAAAAGACAATGAAACACGAAAATAAATGACAGCGAATCTACAAAGGCAAAGCATGATGCTTCAGCAGCATATGCCCTTTACAACTCTCTTTCCGAGCAAACGACTTTCCGCATATAGAACACTCGAATTTCTTGCTAACACCGCACTCGTATTTCATGTGTCGGCTTAAATTGCCTTTCTGCAAATATACGCGGCCACAGCCATTAGGGCATGGCCATGATGACGGCGATAGAATGCCAGGTCGACGGAATTCTGGAACAAAACCGAAAAACTATGTTTAGAGTCGGGCCAGAAACCAAAACTGCGACAAAATACAGTCCAGACTTCCTTAACCTTGACGTGAGAAACTACGTATATCACTCAACGCATTAAGTGTAGCTAAGTTCTAACGGAAGAGGCGGTGAAAAGAAAGCACACCAATAAAAGTGACTAATTTAGTGACTAAACAACTGAAGGTATCATTTCGGAATTTTAGCGAACTGCTGGTAGTATTATTAACAAATGATCCAAAATGTTATTAAGACAAATACAATTTATTGCTATCCAACCCATTAGATTACCAATACATGGGCCACACGCGTAATATCACAGTTATTTTAACTGATTGTCACTACACAAGTATCCTTACTCGCTCAAACATTTATAACATGTAAGAAACGTGTATTGTTTACCAAAAATGGAAATACAATAAGAATTCACAAACCACTTTTCGATAACTTACGAATCAACTAACATCTTAGCATCTTATCATCTTATGTTTAAGCAGCATGTGCTTTCTGAGATTCTCTTTCAAGGCAAATGGCTTATCGCATACCGTACACGAGAATTTCTTCGGTACCCCACATTCGTATTTCAAATGTCTCGATAAACTTCCTTTGCTCAGGTATTTACGAGTGCAGCCGTTAGGGCAGTGCCATAAGTTTGAACTGCCTTGAATGCCTGCAAATGAATCAGCTTCATTTTCGGAATTCTCTGCAAAGAGGAAAAACGAAACGCAAATATTACAATTCATTCTGGCCGCACCGAATCTCCCCGCAAAACTGTAACCGAATTGAGCGTACGAGATGTAGACATATCGAGAATATTATGGAATGATACAGCATTAGCCAACAGCATAGCATAAAGATGGTATGGAAACAAATAACCGACCAGAGGCAAAAAAAAAAAGAAAAAGAAAAAAAGAAAAACAAATTATACAATTTACAAACAAAAATCAGAAGATGAAAAATCTGAACCCTCAAAAAGGTATGGGCCCGGGGATCGCTCCTTTCCTTTACTCTTTCATTAGACTTGTTTCCGCACTTTCATAGCCTATTTTACAAGAGTAATTTCAATTACGAATCATGACAATCTTCTACAGTTTGGTATCAAAATAAGTATCAGTATTATAATATTTACTGAGAGGCCAGTGGGTATACAGCTGTCTAAGACACTTCACTTTGCAAGAACAATAGTGCCAATGAGAAATATTGGAAACGTAACCCAACGAATTCTATGCAAAAAAAAAAAAAAAAAAAAAAAAACTTGTTCAAACATCAATGAGTTCAAACCTGTCTCATTTTCTCGTTTCAAAATTGGGAAAATGAATCGTGGCTTTGAGTTTGAAAGCAGTACCTTTTTCTCACATTCTACAAACCAATTAGCCATTAAACCGGGTCAAATCTACATTTTTCTATTTTTGTTTTCAAAAGAAATGCTTCAAAAAATGTGCAAAAGGAAACACTTTTTGGTTAGAAAAATTTTCCAATGAGCAATATTCTTTTGTGTACATGCTCATTTTGAAAAATATTTTTGAAGAAGGGATAGGGGCGGAAAGGGGAATATATTTTAGTAAGAGAATGTTTATTTGATGATGGAAAAAAATGAATTGAAAGTAATTTACCGGAAGTACAAATAAAAGTTTTCCAATTCGCATAAACACACTATTTTTGGAAAATAAATAAATAAATAAACTTAAAAATAAATTTAAAAATTCAATTCATAAGACTTGAGAAAACAACTTACAACTTATAGCTGGATGACGAGGATGATAATCACGATACATGAACAAAACAATAAGTTTGATCATCGACAACCTCATGTAAACTGTGGAATAGCTAGTCACTGTTTATTTAACATATTGATATTTTAAACTGACTCCTCCCTCCCTACTGTAAAGAGTATGACTGTAATATTTCTGCGCATGTTAGGTATATGTTTAAAATTAATACGCATTAACATGCGTAAATATGAACAACTGTGCAAGCGTATCTACATATTTTTAGCAGTGTCATAATCTTCCATACAACTGGTTTTTCTACACAAGACAAATTAGTAAGCACTTTTGAACATCTTATAAAAACTACCGTCACAGAGCACAGAAGGATTACACTTGTTCTCATTTCAACATTCATGCAGCTGCCTTGGACACTATTTTTGAAACGATATAATTACAAAATGATGCACGCAATGACCAATTATGACTGAATTTAATGTAGCCTAACTTAATTAGCACAAAATATAACACAATTTGCATGTACAAAGGATGATCAAAAAGTAACCTCCGCTACCTCTGGAAACAAAAAATAATAATAATAAAGACAAGGGGAAAATTCCCAAAAAAAATAGGACATGTTCGTGAGGCTTCTGAGACAACACTGTAAAAATTTCAGGCATGTACGATGAACGAGGCAGGCAGGGCAGCATAAAAACGATGGAGCTACCATTGAAACGCGTGTCAAGAATTGAAGTGCGCGCAGTAATACGGATGGCTGCAGCAATCGAATTTTTGTCCGCTTACAAACGCGAAGGGGAACCCATTCTCGAATGTATCATGACGGGGGAAAGACGTGGGTCCACCAGTACACTTCTCCAAGCGGACTCGCCGATTTTGGTGTAAAAACGTATTACTGCGCGCACTTCAATTCTTGACACACTTTCACGGGTAGCTCCATCGTTTTTGTGCTGCCCTGCCTTCCTCGTTCGTCGCAGGCACCTGAAATCTTTACAATGTTGTCTCAGAAGCCTCACAAACATGTCCTATTTTTCGGGAATTTTTCCCTTGTCTTTTTTTTTTTTTTTTTTTTTTTTTTTTGGTTTTCAGAGGTAGCGGCGGTTACTTTTTGATCATCCTACATACCGGAAAATTATGAAAACTCAAGAATTACAGAAAAAACAGAGCTGTCATCGTCATCAGCGAATGATCCTAAAATAATTATCATACTCTCCAGTTTTGTGCATTACCGCTTATGCAAAGTGGTTACACACATGTAAACAACACACAGTAACATAGACATCATCTTCCACAGCAGATTAGGAGATTAGGCATACAATTGAACGTACGCGGGAAACTCTACATATTTTTTCAGTAACACCGACCTTATCTAGACTGCGACAATGAACGAACACATTCGAACTCTTCTCATCCTGTAGCAGTGGAGCGCACTCTTCTGTATGCTTGAAAATTAAACGCTTTCTGAGGTTTTCTCCTTCAGGGTACTGAATTGAGAGCATACAGCTCAGATGAAGCTTTTGAGCACATCTCACTAGAAACTTCAACTACTCAGTCAAATTCCTTTTATTTAGGTACTTACGACCGCATTTGTTCGGACAGTATCATATCTGCCGGCTCGGCTTGACTGGAGTGTCTGCCATCGCACTTCATCATACTCGGCTGCAATGGCAAATGTAAGATAATTGTAAAACAAGTGCAATCGAATATCATACTTTTTACCAGCAGACCAGCGTACAAACTCGCAAATCTGTAATAAGATCCAGTAAAAACAACGCAATCTTGCGAACGAGAATATTTATTACAATAAAGATAGGTACTTGATAAACATATCGTATGTCATACAACGATTTTATGTTTAATTATCACATGAGTCTTATAATTTTCTTTTTGCGCGAACGCCTTGCCGCAGAGCATACACCAGAATTTCTTCGGCACTCCGCACTCGTATCGCAGATGCCTCATTAGGTTTCCTTTATTCGAATACGTCCGATTACAGCCCTTTGGACAAGTCCAGCTTGACATCTTATTGTCACTTTTTCTCGATTTCGAATAATTACGAGCCACGATGAAATCGAGCACGTCTGTAACACAACCGACGCCAATGAAATGTCTGTACCTTCCCATCAAAGTTGTTAGGCAAGAGGTATTAAATAGTGCGAATTCGCCAAAACTATGTACATTGAAAATAAAAACAACCCAAGTTACTGAGACACAACAGAGGACGGCACAAATACAAGCTAAGATGGGAGTTACACCGGCTTGAACGGATACAACAATACACAAATTTTGCACACAGTAATTATGATTTCCAGGTGCAGTGTGTCATTTAGAATGGAGTTTCTTAGCAGTTACACGAAAGTAAAAGTCAATCTCACACTTCAAATATCGATTGAACAATGTTAGTCCTTATTAATACAATAAACATCAGTTGGAAGGAATGCAAACTTGGAAAAAGTCACTCGCGACACCTACAATGCCTACTTGTCCAAGTATGTGAAATGAATCACAATTTTCAAACAGAATAACGTATTTTATCCATCAACCAAACATAATGAAAGTTTGATCACTTTTCTAAAATCATGAAAGAGTCTGAGCACGTGTTGCTTTTGAGTGAACTTTTGACCGCAGGAGGTGTACTGGAATTTATGTGGAACCCCACATTCGAATCTAATATGACGGTGAAGACTTCCTTTAACAAACTATTTACAACCACAAGCGTTCCGACAAGACCACACTTCGGCAGTGCCGGTGTTTGAGCTGAAAAAATTGCAAGACGGTCGTATCTGAAAATACCTATACCTCGTGTGACAAAATCAACCAAATTATGGTGTCAAATGAGAAAAGAAAAGGAATTACGAATTGATCAACATGTACGCAAACGAGGTCAAATTAGGGATTTGATTTTGAAAATAAAAAAGAACTTTAATGAGGATGAGATTTCGCGATGTTGTTTATGCATAAATGTATCTAATTCAACACGTAAACACAAGAAATATAATTTGTCATTTTATGGTGACAGAACGATGGGCATGGGAGTACCAAATTCATTTGGGTTATACCAAATATTGATTCAACATAATTCATGTTAACGAACTGGATAAATAACTTCTGACAAAAATCAGTTAATAGTCACGTAACTCGCGGATTTAGCGAAAAAGTGCTGAAGTGAGTCTCATCTCGTCTAAAAGACAACACAATGAAAATCCCATTCCGAGCTACTAATCCTCATTTTCCTCCTCATCCTCCCTTATCTCTCATTTTTTGTTACTTTTCAAATCGTCAGAACTATTCTTCTTCTTCAGAGACCACATCCGTTGGACGTTGGCCATCGCGGTTGCTGACGCGCAACTTTCCTGGCGGGGTTAGTCAGGGTAGTTTGCCATTGCTTTCCCCACGGTACGTTTCGTTAGAATTTTTCTTCGTGCCAAAGAGTGTGCAGATGCAGTTCGCCAACTAGTCACGTGTTTTCACTAAATTGAGTGACATGTTCACGACCTGCACACGCACAGTATCAATCTTTCTGATCTGGTGGTAACACGCCCTGCGATTGTAATGTCTAGTTCATTTGAACTGGTGGGGTTACAGGGCGCGCTATCTTCCACCTCGATTGACACTGTAGTCGCTACGTTCGCTAGGACATTAGTGGGTGTATCCGAATATCACTAGGATCACTAGCTTTCAGGCACTGGTAAAACTCGAACCCAAGACGCAAGGATTGCAAAATGGGCACAAAATCACTCGGCTACACAGCGACCCCGGAGAACTGTTACATTATGTGATACAGTTTCAATCAAAAATTGTTCGACTAAGAATTTTTTACGCTCGTGAAATGCATTTTTTTTATTTTTCACCTTTTCACTCTACAGTACTATAGGAACAACTAAATTATCCTCGAAGTTCTAACTACCCAATGCGCAAAATCCTACCAGTTACCCGCGTAACTAAAGGGAACCAAGGATAACTGACAGGTTTCTGGGTAATCTGAGGGTAACCGAGGGTTGAAAATAGATAATTTTTCCACGGGTAACTGGAGGGTAACTGATTGCGCATCGGGTAAAGCTTCCAATGTTTTCTATCCATTACAGATCCCAGAAACTGAATAAAAGTGTAAGAATAATAGTGTACTCGGATTGCAGAAATGCTCTTAAAGGCTCTACTGAGGAAGCAGATCCTAAGAATTACAGATAATATAGACAAGAATATAGTCAAGTATATAAAAAATGAGAGTTTTGGAGTCGCTTAATTCGTTTTAGCATTACTTTGAAGATAGCTTCTACTAGTAAGGATCCACAGAGAACAGGGATGAGGAAACTTCAAAATTATTCAACATTATTCTGGATACAATACGTCGATAGTGGTGTATCGGAGTCGCTGACTTCGTGTTTGGGGTTATTTTGACTGTAAGTCCTACTAACACGGATCCGCAATGGACAGGGACGTGGAAACAACAAAATTATTTAGGGTTTCTGAAGTCGCCGAATTCATTTTGTAAGTCATTTCCCCTGACCCCCTCCCTCCCCCAAGATAATGACCCACTAGGACTGAAACAGAAGAAATAACTTCAAAAATGAATTCAGCGACTGGTATTGGAATAGTGTTCGAAACTTTTTCGTATTTGTAACAGTCCTCAAGATTAAGAACTGATTTTGGAAACATTAAGCCATCTTTCCCACAGAACTGAGAGCACGGAATGGGATTTTCAGAATATTAATTACAAAAGCCGCTCAGAAACTGTTCGCAAAACCTCGCCTTTACTAGAATATTTTTTCAGTGGCACGTTGTACGTTATTCACCTTGACGAATCCAACGAAAATGAACAATGTGTGGTACCAAGAAAAAGAATGAATGAATGAAGAGATACGGTATACTGAATTTCAATTCATGATGGAAATTCAGTTCTTTCAACTGCAAATTAATCGAAAATAATGGCCTAATATACGACACTAAGGAAAAAATACGCAGATTATTACAAGGAACTCAGACTTGGAATGACACGAGTGAATATTGAAAAATTTCTGTACACAATTCCAAAAGATGAATTGCTAACGCCTAACATTCAACACGTTACGTAACGTAAATTTATTTATCTGAAACTATATCACAAACATTAGTTAGAAAAAGTATCTACATAGGTACATGCTTCGCCGGAAACCATTTTATGCTTAATAATGGTGTGAGTTTTATAATTTTCTTTCTGTGCAAAAGATTTGCCGCATATTTTACAGTGAAATCGCTTAGGTACGCCGCATTCAAATTTCAAATGGCGTCTAAAGCTGCTTTTGTTTCTGTAGCGACGGCCGCACCCATTGGTACACTCCCAGACTACCGTCGACCCATCATCGCCATCGGACCGGTGCCCTCGACCTCTTGGCGTCGTGACAAAACTGGCCATAGCGGTCGGGCCTGCAAAATAACGACATCAGTATTGCCAATGCCATATAATCGAGTTCGGATAACGGACACTTAAGTCGAAGTTGGCCTCGTCCCTCCATTTAGTACTGAGTGCCTTACACGCATCACCGAACAATGAGAAGTAAGAAATAGCAAGAATTAAAAAAAGTTTTATTGACTTTACATAAATAACTATAAAATACATTTAGTCGCAGTATCATTTTATATCTTTAATAACACGCATGGCCTGACTGGGGGTAAGGAGATGCAAATGCACCTCCGGGGCCTTTCGACTTATTGTGGCCTCTCTCTCTCGCAATCCATAACTTTTTACTAAAAAAAAAAAATGTTTAAGTTAAACTACGTCAAGAATTGTATCACCAGGCCATGTCTGTTCAATAACGGGAGTTTCTTCTAGATAATAACTCCATGCTTCACACCCAAATGCGTTTTAAGATGATCTTTCCGAGCAAAAGCTCTGTCACATATTTGACATTTGAACGACTTGGGTACGCCACATTCGAATCTCACGTGAGTGCTCACGTTGCTTCTGTGTTTATACTTGCGGCCACAGTTGTTCGGACACGGATAGTAAACACTGCCATTGAACGATAATGTTGACACATTTTTGGGCAACGACTGATAATGATCGTAACCTACAAAAGTACACCAGTTAGTATTATTCGAAGGTTCACAAATTTTACTGCGTAAGCCGACCACCCCACTTCAAAATTAAACTGTCAAGACGACAAGCGGTTCAGCAATATAGGAACTAACATTTTAGGAAACAAAGACGTGGAATTATCTTATTCAGTGAAAAATAAATTTGTGCTTATGTATCAAATGGGTTTTGTAGTTCTCCTTTCGAGCGAAATCCTTTTCGCACATGTGGCACTTGAAATTCTTAGGCACTCCGCATTCGTATTTTAAATGCGCGTTCAAATGGCCTTTATGTTTGTACTTTCGGCCGCAGTTTTTAGGACAGAAAAAATATCGACAAGGCATCATATCGGCACGAGGATCGAAATAGTGGTACGGATACCGCAGCGATGGGTCTGAAAATAGAAAAGAACACGTCGCGAAAATTAAGACCTATCGAATTCCAGGGCAGGGATGCTAAATAAATTTAATAAGCAATTCGACTAACATTCAGTTCGACTATTTCTAAACGAAAAAAACAAAAAAAAATTCCAATGGAAAAGTTACGCCAAGTTGTACGGGTGGTTGAATACAACCACAGCGAATGGAGTTCACTTACTCACTGACAAACAGAACAACTCGTTCTGAAATGTTCATGATTTTATAATATTGTACCGAAGGGGCTGAAACGATACTTTTGATATCAAGGCTTCAAGAAATTTTCCCTGCAGAATGCTGCGGGAAATTTGATTTCTGGAACATGAGAGGATGACAAGCAGCGTTCGAACACCTGAGAGCTGCTTATCCAATGAAAAAGTAAAATATGGATGATATACACTATTCTGAGCTCTACTCGTCATCCACAAAACAAATTATAACACAAAATTAGCGCGAAGTGGTTCCTAATTGTATATTATAACCACTATATGACAGGACACGTGGGAAAATTATACTCGTGTCAACGTTTCTATCGTCTTCTTATGGCCAATACGGTCGGTTAATGTTTTTATGGTCTGTGTCGCCAACACTTATCAACAACTCACAAAAACACTCTGCCAGATACTTTTCCTACATGCAAACCATGAGATTTGTTTGAAAATGCCCACCCTCCAAGTGACTCTCCTGCCAACTGGCAACCTTTAATCGCCGCTTCAAGATCAAGTTAAGTTAGGTTTGACCATTGTGAGAAGTTTCTTTGGGGTCAATTCAGAATCAGTTACCATTATTTGACACGCACCGAAAATCGGATACAGGCACATAATAATGGTCAGATGACATTCGTCGTTTCATTTTTACCGACTTCACTTTTGTCAACTCATAGCTTACGATAAAGCAACGACTACGAGTAGTGTAAGGGTAATGGAACAAAGTATGCGTGTAGCATTTGAGGAGTTATCTGTCAAGCGCCCTTTTGACAGATAACTCCTCATTTGTATATGCAAGAAATGTCCATGTGCCAGCTCCAATTCTGATCCTAGGTGTATTATCATCATCATCCTACATGTTTAGTCTATACGTTTGTATTAAAGGTCTGCGCCTAACTGGGAAACAACTATTACATTGTCATTTTCAGAGAACTTCAAGTTTATACTCAGACTGTATACGCCCCTTCATACAGTGAATTGTCCGTTTTCTATGCCTATGTTTCTAAGACCAGACGTTCAGGATAAAAAGTTTTGATGCATGCATATCATACGCAGAAGACAGCGCGAAGTTAAATTGCTAACTGACTACAATGGTTTTCCAAATTACTTTTCACTTTTTCTTGTTCTTCACTTATATATTCTCCATTAATCCAAGCAAATAAACGTGCAGATGAAAATCGTTATCAATGTACTTATTTCTTATTATACAGATATTTACACACAAGCACAGGCTGCAAAATACATCGCATAGTTATAAACTGTTGAGCGGTATACTTCATCAACCATAACTCATTACTAACGGTTCTAAAAAAACACCATGTTTAATTATCATATGTGTTTTGAGGTTATCTTTTCGCGAGTAAGATCTCTGACAAATACGACACATAAATTTTGGTCGCGCGCCGCACGGATATCGTAAATGGCTATTCAAACTGCCTACGCTCTTAAATATCTGTCCACAGCCTTTTGAACAGATAATAACGTCAGAACTGGACTTGAAATATTCTTGTCGAATTGAACCATTTACTGACGGATAGTAACTATGGCAATTCAATCCTGAAACACAAGGAAGTTTCATTAATCATTATACTAGTATCATTAATGATCACTTTATCCTTGACTACATAATACATGCAGGAAACGCTTAAAATCAAATACTATTAACAATAAGTGTAGTTCAAAATTAGAGACATCAAATGAGATAACGCCATAATGTAATCAAAGTAAAATTGTAGATAGGTAAGTACATTTCTATTACAGTTGCCTGCAGCACACCATGGGATCGATTATCTTGTGCACAGCACCAGTGTGTAACTTCAGACTGTGCTGTCTTAAAAGTGTCCTACAACACAGCGTACAAGCAAACTGGCCAAACATTCCACATTGTATCGCAGTGTCGTAACAAAGATTTCTGGCTTTTATATCGCTGACCGCAACCTTTGAACACAGCCAGTAACCGGACTTTGGGTCTTAGAACCAAGACACAGGGACGAATTTGACCGCATCTGCAAATACACGACTATCAACGCTTCATGTGGAGGACGCGTCATCAAGGCCAATGGCATACTTGAAACTCGTAGTAGACGCATACTTTAGGAAGTAATGAAAAAAAAAACGTAGCAAGTATCTTAACCCGAGATGCGCAATCAGTTACCCTAGATACCCGCAGAAAAGTTACCCATTAACCCTCAGTGACCCTCCGATTACGCAGAAACCCATTAGTTACCTTTGGTTCCCCTTTGGGTACCTGGCTAGGTTACCCATTTGCAACCCTCTCTCTTTTTCATTTGCTCTCACTCGAGCCCTGGAACCGCCCCTTCGAGCATTACCTCAGGGACATCGGGGAGCCTCTTAGAACTGCCTTCGCCCTCTTCTCTTCTTGCCGGGAATTGGCCTAAATCAACTGCGCTATCTTCCTGTCGAATACCCGTCACTAGCCCCGTGGTTTATGACGATGAGTTCAACAAGCACCGGCAGGTAGCGCTCTTACCCATTTACAGCTTTCAGATACTGGCGACCGATTACACACTTCTTGGAAGCCTCTGCTGTAAGTGGTTGTGACTCTGTGTACGTTATCAGAATGCGATGTTAGAATGTGTGACCAGTTCTTTCTTGCATTACTGATAACGATGCCGGCGTTGGGAATCGAACCCGGTGCCTTCGGGTTAGGAAGCCGAGTTCTTACCGCTACGCCACAGAGCCACCCATTTGCAACCCTCAGTGACCCTCAGATTACCCAGAAACCCATCAGTTACCCTTCGTTCCCCTTTAGTTACCCGGGTAACTTACTTTTTTTTTAAAATATTTATTATTAGGGCTATCTTAATTCTTTATATATTATTACACCTTAAAAATTAAATTATCCCTATTTTTCATTTTTTACTTGACATGAGTGAGGTAACGGTCCACTGACCGGCCCCCTAAATGACTACCATATTGTAACTATTTATAACGCTAGTTCATGTGGTTTCCTTCGCTTCAGTTTTCTGGTGTCATGGTGCACATCTAACAATTGGATGGCCTCTATGTTGGTGTGCCCGTGCAGACCCGGGTAACTGGCGTGATTTTGCGCATCGGGAAGGCAAACTGAAAACTAGTCCTCTATATTTCCATATCTGTGGGCAGGTAGGACAGAGGAAAAGTAATAGTGAACCTAGGGGCAAGTACAGCATAAAAACATGAATGAGTGAACCTTCCCAATAACGAGTTATTAAACTAACACAGATATGATTATGTGCTCTCCAAGGCATAAAACACAGTTCCTCTATGCACGTTATTATGAAAATGATAACATGATTTATGCAATCGATATCAGTTTCTGCTTCCTGGGGGCTTCGGTATACTCTGTCATTCTACTACTACAAAATTCGGACACTTTTCTCCTAATATCATGTATAACATTAATCAAAGTATACGAATTCAGTGCTAAGTTATCTATTCTAATAAACATCATCCAAACGTTCCACAGTGACCTATAATTAGTAAAGTAACGTACAAATAATCACAGAACCATAAATAAACACATTCGTCGTGTTTGGTAAAACAGGTAACAGGTACGCTAATTTCGAGATCATCAAATAATGGTCTGATGTTTTAGTCCCATGTGACTTTTGAGCGTGTCGGAGCGTGAAAACGCCTTATCACAAATTTCACAAATGAAGCGTTTAGGCGTTCCACACCCATACTTAACATGCCTCTGTAGATTTCCACGTAAGGTGAAAGTTTGACCACAGCCTTTTGGACACTCTAATTTCGTCGATTCGGATACAAATGCATTTACATAAACCATTGCGTTATTTTCCACTTCAAGATCTAAGAAACAAAGCAAAATATACTTGAGTAATGAAAAGTATCTAGAGTGATGAAAATATTCGCATCTCAGGAAAATTTCAACGTTAATCTGTAGCCCATATTAAAGCACGCAGAACTCTATTTCGGTACTGAGTGCAATATTATTAACATCCGAGATCTACAGGGTGCGCATTTGTGAAAATTAACTTCTGAAAGACCCGTAAAACTACTTATAATACCCAAGCATGACGTACAACCAACAGACAGAAACAGGTCAGCCACGTCTCACTAACCATAAAAAAATATTCTCTATTTAATACATTATAATTTAAGAACAAAAGAAAATTTGATACACAGCCAACAACACAGTTACAATATTTGTTCAACAATTTGAAAATTCAATTTCAAGTTCATCTTTCTACAATCCGATGTTTTGTGATCATGTGCACTTTAAGGTTGTCTTTACGTGAGAATGCGACCTCGCACACGGAGCAACGAAACTGCTTAGGCACGCCGCATTCGTATTTCGCGTGCCTCAGCATGTTTCCTTTCTTCTTGTACCTTTGACCACAGCCTTTTATACACGACCAATATTCACCGGAGTTGACAAACAGTTCGCAGCTCAGGTACCTGAAAGCTAAAATTCAATTTCCAATTAGAAACGAGCTATGTTAGTTCAACGACAGATTGATTATTCTGTAAGAGCGGGGTTACCTGCAGCAAACACCTACACCTACTAAGTACGAGTAAGAATTGTGTAAAGAAATACGAATCTGTAGAATGTAATCGTTTAATTTAGATCTATAAATACAAAAGGTCGAATATTTGAACTAATTCACAATAATTTTATGTTTCAGACCCATATGACTCTTGTAACTGTCCCTTTGAGCGAATGCTTTGTTGCATACGTTGCATATAAATGACTTCGGTACGCCACATTCGTATCTCAAGTGGCGATTCAGGTGCGATTTGTTTTTATATTTGCGGCCGCAGTTCTTGGGACAAATCCAGAGGTCGAATACCTGCGGCGCCGGCGACCTATGAACACCAGCAACACCGCTAGTGGAGAGAATGAAAGGGCCTGAAAAAGAAGTTTCACTATCATGTCTCGCCAAGTCAACAGCTAACTCAAGTCAAGGACTCCTCACTAGCCTCAGTCGCAGTCGGAGTGTCAAAGTTGAAGTCTCGCGACCATGCATTTGAACAACGCACGAACATCACATAAGAGAGTAAAACATTCGAGAGAAAATGAAATATTCACTCGTAGCCATCTGCTATCAGAGAGCAGAACTGCAGAAAAATGTCGAGGCCTAATACTCTCAGCTATTCCTTGACTTTGTAAGTTCTACTAAACTTGAGCTACACGAAAATAAGCAAGGGGTTATTTGTACGAGCTAATCATGCAAAACACTTTAAATACATCACCTAGCAACTCCTCGGAAAAATTTTGCTAAAATCAAGAAGAAAAGCAAAAAAAGCATGTGCAAAGATATGCTTGCACATACGAGTATCTACTCTCTAAATTTGGATCAACGATACGTCTACCACAAATTCAAACACCAACCATTTTCACTGATTTTCCAGCATATATAGTTGATTGGATCAGTATATTAGCACATCACAGACTTTGTCAGCGAATATATGCTGAAAAATCAGTGAAAACGGTTGCTGGTTGCATTTATGGTAGACTTACCGCTGATTCAAATTCTATGAACACTTCAAAAAGGAAAAGTGCACGCATCTTTCTGAATCATGTAATATCCCGACCAAGTGAGATTCCTTCAACACAACATTGCACAAATGAAAACTCAATAGAGTTCAAATTCTCACTTTTTAATGCATAATAGGAACTTTACACAATGGAAAAACAATAAGAGTGTAAGAAAGTACAGAGAGTTCAGTGTAAACGCTTATGTACGATGATCATGTGTGTTTTACAGCTGCCCTTCCGAGCAAAAGCTTTACCACAAACTTCACATTTGAATTGCGGGGGAACTCCACATTCCTGCGTTAAGTGTAACTTCATTGCAGATTTATTCTTGTACTTCCGACCGCAATTATTTGGACACAAAAAAAAACCAGTAGGATTGAGATAACTTTCATTATTCGCCGAGACTCCACCAACATTAAGAACGCTGCTTAACACTGCAATATGCACAAAATCAAAAATTCATTGTAGTGAAGTCCGTTCAAAACTTTGAAAGCATATTAGAAAATCGCATGCTCAGCTCTAAGATGATTCGCGAGTAGTATTTCCCCTGATTATTGTCACTTCCCAAACATCCTCAGTTTCATTCACAAGTCTTCTAAAGGTTATATGTAGAATAAATGTCTAACCACTTTGGGCCGAAGGCACGTTCTTTATGCGCAGAATGACTGTTTACTAGTTAGATTGTTTCCAGCAAATACATGGCAATTGGTGGGAGGGAGGGCCCTTAAGTTTATGAGTCATGATACTACGAAAGAAAACGTGCGATGGAAAATTCATCATCCACTAATTAAATTTTATACATACTAAGGCACAATTTCATTTGCCTGAAAACTATTTTTGCCTAGTTTCTATTTTTCTTTTAAATATATACTTTCCCTCATTTCTCTTGGTATGTGGTTATATGGAGGGAAAGGAGTTATTCTAAATCTAGAGAATACGCTCTCATCCATCCTCATCCCTCTCAACACTGTCCGGACTCTCTACTGCACAAAACAGAACACAAAATCGAAATGAAATTTATATTTTTTATTGCCATCTTAGTACTTTACATTATGGGAACGGCGACATATAACGAATAAATACTGTAATTTCACTGTATTATGACCTTATGTACAATGATCATATGTGTTTTGCAGCTGCCTTTCAGGGTGAAAGCTTTGCCACAGATATCGCATTTGAATTTCCGAGAACCTCCGCAGTTTTGCTTTACGTGGGATTTCATTGCGGATTTTGTCTTGTACGACCGGCCACAGTTATTCGGACACCAAAATGGGGCAGTGGAATCGGAAGGTCTTCCAATGTCCGTTGCAGCGTCACTGGGATCCAAAATGTAGCCATTGAAAACTACAATGCAACCCAAATTACAGACGTATCATAGTCACGTTCATTCAAAGCTATGTTAGAGAGGTGCTAAATGCATAGTGCAACTTTAGTAGTATTTCTCTTAATTAATTCTCCACCTCCACCCATAAATCATTGTCAAAGTCACCATCATTCTCCACAGAATCATACAGCTGAGCGCTTATTCTTAAAGCACCGACTTTAATTATGCACCAGTAACAATTGCACCAGCATATAGTAATATATCACTCCTGGAAGAGGCGAGGGGGTTCGTGGCCGCTACAGCACATATCACATGTCCTTTTATCTTATTGCTGTTATTTCTAATTAATTTGATAATACAGTCAACTTTTCACCACTGACTGCCAAAAACTCGGTTAATTTGATGAAAAACGCGCAAAATTACTCATTTATGTTATCAATCTTATCAAACTTGGGGGGGGGGGCGAAATACTTTAACAAAGCCAAAGTCCCACTCCCCGATAAGCTCTCATCCACCTTCCCGCGCTCTTTAAACCACGCCATTTCACGTCTAATTTCCCTCTCAACACTGTCCGGACTTCCTACTGCACAAAACCGAACACAAAATCAAAATGAAATTTATATTTTATTGCCATCTGTTAGTACTTTACATTATGGAAACAGTGACATAACGAATAAATATTGTAATTTCACTGTATTATGACCTTATGTACAATGATCATGTGTGTTTTGCAGTGGCCTTTCTGGGTGAAAGCTTTGCCACAGATATTGCATTTGAATTTCCGAGAAACTCCGCAGTTTTTCTTTACGTGGGATGTCATAGCGGATTTTGTCTTGTACGAGCGGCCACAGCTATTTGGACACAAAAATGGGGCAGTGGAATCGGGAAGTCTTCCTATGTCCGTTGCAGCTTCACCAGGATCCAAAACGTAGTCATTGAAAACTACAATACAACCCAAATTACAGACGTATCATAGTCACGTTCATTCAAAGCTATGTTAGAGAGGTGCTAAATGCATCGTTCAACTTGAGTAGTAATTTCTCTTAATTAATTCTCCGCCTCCACCCATAAAGCAATGTCAAAGTCACCATCACTCTTCAGAGACTCATATAGCTGATGAGAACGTATTCCAAAAGCACCGACTTATGCACCAGTAATAATTGCACCAGCGTAGGAATGTCACTCCTGGGAGAGGGGAGTGGGTCAGCGGCCACTACAGCACATATCGCATATCCCGTCATCTTATTGCTGTAATTAATGCGCTAAAATACATTTTAAAATGCTCTTTTTGACAGCTTTGGAGGGAGGGGGGGTGTCAGCCCGAAACACCCCTCCCCTTCCTTCGCCGGTGAACACTTTGGTATCATAAATTTTATTAAAAGTATGACAGCCCAATGCGCAATCAGTAACCCTTTAGTTACCCAGTTACTACCCTCAGGTTACCCTTGTCCCCTTTTAGTTACTCGGGTAACTGGCGGGATACTACGCAATTAGTTACTCCCTAGTTACCCGCGGCGGAAAAGTTACCCATTTACTACCCTCAGATTACCCTCGATCCCCTTTAGTTACCCGGGTAACTGGTGGGATTTTGCGCATCGGGAGTGTTACTACAAGTACATTACACATTTTATAGCACCCATTTTCAGTGACGTTCGCAGAATTCAACGAATTTTATACTTCGTTGTATAAACTGATTTAAAAAAACAGAAGCTCCACAGTTCCTCAGCCAGAAAAAAAGCAAATGTACACGGGAATTTATCTGTCCGTAAAACACAAAGAATTCACTTTTCTAGATTGTGCTAACTTCATATTTCTCGGGGGAATGGCCACAAAAACTGAAAAAAGAAGTCGCTTCAATTGAGATCTTAGTACAGTATATTTTAGAAACGTAATGAAACATGTAAATATCATAGGTTCAAAATTTTATGACACGGAGGTCTTATCCACGACAATTATATGCATTTGGCAGTAGACGCTTTTCCACAAACATGTGTGTTCTACTCTACAAAAAGTAAATGTAACGTAAATATTACAAATTCACGCTTTATAATACCTTATGCAATAAAAGCATATGAGTTTTGCAGTTGCCTTTTCGGGAAAAAGTTTTGCCACAAATATCGCACTTGAATTTTGGCGGCACTCCACATTCCTGTCTTAAATGTAACAGCAGCGCACATTTACTGTTGTACCTCCGACCACAATTATTATTTGGGCATAGAAATGGGGCCGTAATACTGAAATATCCTCCGGAATTTGTTGTGACTCGGTGACGGTTAAAAACGCCAGTCGACACTGTAATAAAGCCAAAATTAAGCCATTATCAGTTCAGTTCTGATCTCAAGTAATTCAACAGCGCATACAAGTATATTAGGCACTTAAAAATCGATTATCAATTCACAGAACACTATCAGAGCTATCCCTAATCCTCAAAGAATCACACAATTCGGAGATTACTCCCATAACCGCAAATAGGGGGTGGGGTATTTGGGAGGTGCTACCATCATTCTGATAGGTACTTGTCAGTCCTTCAATGAGCTCCCTTCCCCCGGACAGAATAGCTATTTGTATTCACGCTTACTCCACTCACTGTCAATTCAAAGATTTCTACAAGTGCAGTAAACTTTTTTCAAGTTTCAATTTTAGAATGATAAATACTGAACAGTGAAATCCTGATATGTGAAACCCCTATTTACTGTAACACATCTAATTTTTCATATAAATCAACCTCGCTAAACTCAAAATGGGATTCTCGGTAACTAAAAAATATGTACTTACATTTTTAGAGAACAAAAGAGCATTTGTCGATAAATGAGCAATGTGAAATGTTTCAACTCAACTGAACAATAAACATTTGTGCCTTTATAAGTGAATGTTGAGGAACATTCCAATTCTGTAAGTGAGACCGCCCTCGATATAACTTCTTGCTAACTACATTTTTTTCCCTTGCTCCACATGTGAAAAACTAAGTAAACAGAAAACTTATAAAATGAAAAAAAACTCTCCTCGTAATTTCACTCAGGTATCGAGATTTTATACTTAAACCATGGTGAGTTATTTCACATATACGTACGCTCCGAATTAGAATATGACATGCTTAAGACTTGGAACATGGCGCTTTATAACTCAAAAATTGATTTAGAGGAACACAAACATTTCCGCCAAAATTGATACATTCGAGTAATCGTCTGCTACTAATTCACCTTTCTGTATCTTCCCAGCTCAACACTGCGCTCTACGAAACAGAACTGAGAATAGAGCTTAGATTACTTTTTATTAGAATCTTCAATCACAGTATTTAACATGATGGAAAAATGATACACCATGTGATGTTCACAATTTCATTAATTGATGATCTTATGCACAATGAGCATATGCCTTCTACAGTTACCTTTCTGAGCAAAAGCCGCGCCACAAACATCACATTTAAATTTTGGTGACTCCCCGCATTCCTGCCTCAAATGCAATTCCATGTGGGTTTGTAGGTTGCCTTTTCGAGAGAAAATTTTGCCACAAACATCGCATTTGAACTCTGGCGGCACTCCACACTGCCTTATGTGCGACCGCAATGTGTTTCTACTATTGTACTTCCGACCGCAATTATTTGGACATAAAAATGGGGCCGCAACACCGAGAGATCCTCCAACATTCCTCACGACTCGGTAAAGGTTAAAAACACAGTTCGATGCTGCAATGAAATCATAATTAAAAATGTACCACGACTATTTTAAAACTCAAGTAAGCCAGTTTTAAACGTCCCAATACATGCAAGTTTACAGCAAAGTGAATTAGAAAAGTTTGGGGATACAAGAACTGAACTTACATAACATTATTAAAACTATTCCAGCTCCCAAAAGAATCAAGATTTAGAGCCCATTCAATTTATATAAGTGTAATTACTTTTTATAGTTTTAATGTTAAATTAATACACACTATTCCGTTCTCAAACTGAAAAACTGTTTACTGCAACGAATTTTGTCTTACTCTCACCTGTAGCTAATTTCCAATATAAATAACTCGTTTCAAATCAAAAAGAAGTCTTCGGTGATTGAAAAAGTGTACATTTTTAGGGAATAAAAGAGCATTTATCTATAAGTGACAGATGTAAAACGTTCCGACTCCTTCAACTCAGTAGCTAGACAATAAATATTTGCGCATGATCAGATCTGGAACATGGTACTTCCCAATTCAAACTGATTCAAAAAAACATTCATTCCACCAAGATGTAGACACTCCAGTATCCATCTACTATTAATGCATTTGTCTGTGCCTTCCCAGCTCAACACTGCACTTTATGAAACAAAACTGCAAGTTCAGATGCACTTTTTATTACAATCACCAATCTTACGATAGTACCTACCCGACATTATGGAAAAGTAACAAGCCAAGCAGTGATCACACTTTCATTTCATTATGGCCTTATGTATATTAAGCATATGCCTTCTGCAGTTGCCTCTCTGGGTAAAAGCTGCGCTACAAATATCGCATTTAAATTTCAGTGACTCTCTATATTCGTTCCTCAAATGCAACTCCATGTGAATTTGGCAGCTAGCCTTACGAGAAAAAGCTTTGCCACAAATATCGCATTTGAATTCTGGTGGTACTCCACATTCCTGCTTCAAGTGCATCCGCAGTGAGCTTTTATTTTTGTACTTCCGACCACAATTATTCGGACATAAAAACAGGTCAGTGATACTGAGAGATCCTCCAACATTCGTTGTGGCTTGGAACAGATTGAAAACGCAGTTCGACGCTGTAATAACACCAAAATTAAAAATGTGTGCCATTGTAGTTCAGTTCAAAATTTAGGTAGGTACATTAGGGAAGTGTTGGACATACTAGTTTACATCTAAGTACAAAGTAATACAAACTTCCATGATCAATATACATCGACACACGATTAAAACTACATCTGCTACATAAAAAATCATAAAGTTTAGAGCCTACTTACTCCTGATGAGATTTCCAAAATACAATATTTCCAATAGTAAAATTATAATTGACCCTTGATGGAAATTACTTCAAATGTACATATTCCTCCGAGTACAAATAGTAAGCATTGAATTTAATTCCATAGAAAACACAAACCCGGATACTCGAGTATCTGATAGTCACCATTCAGCTTTCTGTATTTTTCAGCTCAACACTGCACTGCACTGCATTGCACAAAACACATCAAACAATACTATGTACTTAAACTTGTGGTTTGAGGAACCAAAAACAAGGATCCCAGTCTCCACATACGAGTATATCGACAGACTCGCATCGCATGAGTACGGAACAAACAAGAAACAGGGATGCCATTTTAAACGAGTAAAAAATATTGCATTATTTCAAACAATAATACAAGTACGTATAACAAAGCTCCAAGGCAAAAGAAGCTGAATAAAAATAAATCAAAAATTAAAAATGGTAACACCTAGCAATAAGTAACCAACATCCAGAAGACAGAAGAAATACAAAAAGGAGAGGGGAAAGTCACTGAAACAGAGTGTAAATATTCCTCAAACCATGACGTAGCCGTGGAGAGAAATTATAAAAAATAAATATAACTGACTTATCAGTATGAAATTCAAATAAAAGGCGGAGCTGGGTACTTAACTATACCAATCCCTTGGCATGAAGCCTAGGGAGAAGGGAAAAGATAGCAACTAAAAGACACCCAAAATTCAAAATATAAAACTATAAATAATAATAAAAGGACATATAGATGTATATGTAAATGTAAAAAGAAAATGCATCGAGGTGGCGAAAATCCAAATCAACCCAACTTCCAAAGTCCAACCGGGAAATAGAAAAATCAAAGTCAAGAAACGTCAAAAATCCTCTGGAGGAGAAAGAGTAAGTCAACGAATTCAAGAGAGAAAAAGATTTGAATAAGTACAAAGAAATCCAACGACATAAGGTTACCTGCCTCATGATAAGGAAATAAGTAACCTTATGCTTTTTCACCAGTTTGATTTAGATCAGAAAAATTCCCGATGCATCGAACTGAATTTTTATTGAAATTTTAGAACCCAACAATACAGAAAAGTACTTACTAAAATATGAGAATATTTTAAGTACAGAATTCCATTATACTACGATCTTGTGCATACTAAGCATGTGTCTTCTGCAGCTACCTCTCTGGGAAAAAGCTGAGCCACAAATATCGCATTTGAACTTTGGCGGCACTCCACATTCGTGACTCAAGTGCGACCGCAGAGCGCGCTTACTACTATACTTCCGGCCGCAATTATTTGGGCATAAAAATGGGGCCACATTCCTTACAATTTGATAACTGTTAGAAACACAGTTCGACGCTGTAATGAAACCAAAATCAAAAATGTGCTAATGTAGTTTAGTTTAAAACTCAGGTAGGTACATTCAGAAAGTACAGTACACACTGATTTACAGCCAAGTATATTACAGAAGTACAGCGTATGCTGAATTCCATCATTAATACACGGAATAAGATTAAAGCTACCTCTGCTAGATAAAAATTCATAAACATTTTTACAGCCTACTCATTATTGGCGAGATTTTATTCTACTCTACTGGGTTCTATGACACACTCACCCCCTCTCCCCCTCCCAACCCAGATCTTCTCTCGACAGCCCAAGGGAGAATTTTATGGCATGGCTCAAACTGATTCAAAATAATAGAAGCCTACTATCAGTTTTTCAGTCAGGAGAAATAAATCTACAGACCCTCCAGAATTAATTCACGTAATCAACTCATTTCTGAACAAAACAAAACTGAAGATCGAATTTACGAATTTACTTTTATTGGATTCTCCGTACCACACATTATAGGAAAACAACGAAAGATGTAAGTATTACATGTTCACGATTTTATGACATTATGACTTTATGCACGATAATCATGTGCGTTTTGCAGTTTCCTTTCTGGGTAAAAGTTTTGCCACAAATATCACATCTAAATTTTCGAGGTACTCCGCATTCCTGTTTTAAATGCAACTTCAACGTGGACTTGTACTTGTACTTTCTACCGCAATTATTTGGACATAAAAATGGGGCAGAAGAATCGCGTGATCTTCCAATGTCCATTGGTACTTGATTGAGGCTAAAAACGTTGTCTAAACCTGTAATAGGTATAACCAAGATTAAAGATAAATTGTAAAAAGTTCATTCATAGCTATAGAAGAGCAGGACTGAAACCATTGCTTGGTGGTGGTTAAAAGCTAGTAAATTTTTGCTTTCTTCGATTATTTTGCACGGAAGGGTAAGAGCCACAGCGATCCTTAAAATTTCTACCATTCGAAGACATTGTCAAACTGGAATTTTTATTGAGATTAGTTCCAAAAGTACGAGTCCCAATAAATTATTATTTGACAATCACACAATTTAATATGGTTTTGTACTAGTTACAAAGATTATAAACCACTGCACGGTAGAATGGGGTACTTATCCCCCCCTCCTGTCTAATGTTTAGACAATCTTTTGAACATATATTTCAACCTCTTCTACCCACAGAAAAAAATTTAAAGAATTAACTTTGATTCCCTCTATTGCCCTCCAAATGAAATTCCTTAAATTCTACCCAGTAGCATCTATACATGCTATCAGTTGACCTAATAGGCCATTCTACCGTAGTTGACGCACGATTCCACAACTTTAGAATAAATCTAGATACAGAACAGCTAAGCATTTCTTGGAACCATTTCATAGCAATATGCACGAGAAATTCATAGGGAGAAATGACTGGAAAAATCTACGTTACGAAAAACAATGCCGATTCGACAACGAAGATATAAGAGGGACCGAGTTATAAAAAAATGTTTATATTTCCATCATATTGCATTACCATAAAACAATAAATGAAACTAGAAAGAAAGAGCACATATTTATTGAAAAAACTTCCGCAACCCACAACCGTAATGCTATAGCAATTGCATAGTTTTGAAAAAACAAGGTTTTACCATACTGTGAAAACATCTCACATTCTTGTATGAGTGTTAATACACACTTCTAGGTATCACGTAACAACGCCATGTCTTAAGCCCATGTGAGTTTTCCAGGTACTTTTCTGAGTAAACGCTCTACCACAAATAGAGCAAGTAAACTGTTTTGGCACTCCGCACTGCAACCTCAAATGGGCGGACAGACTCGCTTTGTGTTTGTATTTCCGACCGCAGTTTCTGGGGCACATAAAATTGTTTAATGGATCCGTATCCGCTTCGACACCTACAAGTCAATGATGAAGTGTTACCACAAAGAATCCTAATCAATTAGAAAAGTTTACCCGTTAAGAAACCTACAAGTGTTTCCCAAAGTGAAGTGCATACCTTTTTTCTTGTGAAGGCAAATGAAGCAGATACTTGCAATTAATGTACTGGGTTCCAATAAGGAAGCGGATATTATACACACCACTAATAGTGAATACTGAATAACTTATATTCTTGGGCACACAATCAAGATTAGGCATGTGATTGTAGATTATTAGAGAAAGTTGCTTCATTCGATTTATTCAGTTTTGAATTTCAATCCCTCACTGAAATTGTACGTACCATCTCTCATAATGCAAACAAGGAAAAAAAGCGCATCCAATTAAGTAGGTACCGAACAGGCTAATCACCAACCATCTATACAAAACAAGGCGAATCAGCACCACTGGTAGAGAAGAAAAGTTATCTTTTTCCACAAACATTTAACGGAAAACGTAACAGAACGTATAATTGTACGAATCAAAATACAACCTAATCGATTTAAATAATAATTTTATGAACCGTTCCAGCGTGCGATTTTAAATGGCTTTTCCGAGTGAAAGCCCTACCACACACATGACAGGAGAACCTCCTTGTAACTGCACACCCGTACTTGAAATGCCGATTCAACTGATGTTCGTGTGCGAACTTGCGACCGCAGTTATTTGGACAAGTAAAATAGCTGTACGCGTCTACACCTCGACTGCAACTTTGAGATGGAATTCTATTAGTATATTCCCGTCCATCTGCAAGTTGAGAGGAATCATGAGTGTTCTGCTCAAAATTTACGCGAACTTAGGCTTTACTACAACACCACGCCCGGGCAAAGGAAGAAAAACAATGTGAAGGCGCACACATCGCATTTAAAAAACTTGAAAATATACAATCGCTTTATTGTGGCAAAATTACCTCAACAAATGTCTTAGTGTCATTTACAAATCTGAAAGCACTTTATGCACGTTAACCAAATGACATCTGTAGTGGCTTTTATGGCGAAATGATTTGCTACACAGTTTGCAAGCGAACTGTCTGGGAACATTGCACTCTCGTCTCAAATGCATGCGTAACGAACTCTGGTGCTGGTACTTCCGACCGCACTTATTCGGACAATAAAAATAACCAGCACTGTCATCTGGCTTCGTTGCATTACCATTACTTTGACCAGCAGGAAACAAGGAATCTGATGTATAGTATTGTATGAAACCTAAGTATATATAAGTAAACCGTGTCAGAAGTTGGAACACTTATTCTTAGATGGATAAAGCGCCTCGAGAGAATTCTCAAGGAATGAATTCTACACTTCATGCAGTACATAAGGCCGATCAACCAAATTCGCAGATGTTAATTTTAAAGCATAAATGAACAGCTCATCTACCTATATTTGGTTGTTGAAGCATAATTACTGTCTGGATATTTTCAAAAAGCACGCCAATACTTAAGCTCTTTTAGTAAAATTACATTTCAATTCTCGTTCAAAGCTCAGAATGTACGTCGATATTTCATAATCTATAGTGTTCTTTAGGCACCGTATCCGATGCCGGACGTTGGCAGTCGCGGTTTCTGACACATAACTCTCTAGGCAGGTTAATCGGCGTAGTCTGTCGTTGCTTTCCCCACAGTTTTGTTGTGTGTGACTTTTCCTTCTATGCGCCGAAAAATGTGCAGCTGCAGTTCACTTACTAGCTACATGTTTCACAACGTTGAGTACGCTGTCCACGACGTGCACACGCGCAGTATCAATCTTTCTGATCTGATGGTAACACGTCCTGTGATTGTAACACCTTGTTCGTATGAACTGGTAGGGATTACAGGCCGCGCTATGTTTCTACCTCGACTGATACTGTAGTCGCTGCTTTGACTATATACATACCATGGACACCGAACAACGTCTCTTATCAGTGGTTTTAGTGAAGCCAGGAAAAGAGCCCAGGAGCCAAATAAAATTTAAAAAATAGAGATATAAAGGGCAAGGAATTAATTTTGTAATAGTTCATTTTGCAATTATTTAATTAGTATTAAAAGAAAGAAAAATCGAATCCAAATAATTCAGAACAGTTATTTTTAATGATGAAAAGTCAGACATTTTCCATTTGCAACTACACCAAATGATACGAAGATGATTATAACTGATAAAAATAGTGATATAAATGGCAATGTTGACTTCACCTTAAATCGCGTTGTTTGGTGTCCATGGTATGTATAGTCAAAGAGTCGCTGTGTTCGCCAGGACATGAGTGGGCGTATTTGAATATCACTAGCTTTTTAGCATTGGTGGGAGTCGAACCTGCGATGCAAGGATTGCAATGCGGGCGTAACCACAAGGCCACACAGCAACATTTAGTCCAGTTGTGCAATTAGCTTTATACTACATCTTCGACTGATAATACGTGATCGCAACATAGAAACATACTTTAAATACAACATAAAATACCTGATCAGCACGTTAATATTCTTATTTTGCTTCCAGGAGTTAGGAGGACATTTCGGGATTATTCGGATTTCAGGGTGTTTGCCCGCGCGGAGCGCTGCAATCACCCTATTGCAATTGCTTTTTCATTTTTAGGGTGTTTGCCCGCGCACAGCGCTGCAAGCACCCTATTGCAATTGAATTTTCATCTTCATCCTCATCATTTTTCCCTTTAAATACGACTGAACTGTTTACAGCTCATAGTTCAGTTTTAGCTCAGTTGCGTTTAGATCGTTAGATCGGTCTTAAGGCGGAGGCGTGTGGAAGATGAGAGTGCTAACCTCAACAGATTCTCATTCTGACGTTCGTGGCGTATATTTGTTTTATCGCATAGACGTTGGTACTGTGTCTGAATAATAGCTTCAAAGCTTAAACATTTCAGATTTGGTTTTGTTTTATCAATACCAGTGTAGGAAGTTGGCGCAACAACACCAGAATGCGGAGAAGCCGGAAGTTTTTGCAGTTTTAGGATATATTTGAAAAGCCAGAAGTTGGAAGCTGAAAGTTTTTCAGCTTAAATAAACACCCTCTTACTACCTCGCTATCTGCGAGGTAGCTTGTTTTCTCTAAATTTAGGTGAAGAAAAAACTGCTAATGAAAATAACGAAGAATAAAACTCGGAAAGGAGGCAAGTTGACTGAAAAGGGAAATAGGAAAACAGCACCATAAAAAAGCGACCTTCCGTTACTAAGAATATTGACACTTATGAAACATTCCCTGGCAATATGCTTACACATCTACGAGTACAACATTCAGTCAATGAGAGATAACTTAAATTCAAAATAACGGTTCGTTTCAGATAGCATAATATTCTGTATTAAAGAATAAATTATTCGCATCAACAAAGAACATCATCATGTTTCTACCAAATTAAATATGTTGTTTACACATGAGTAGAGATGGAAAATTATCATAATTTAAAAAGAAATAAATTACAGTAAATTATCATTTGATAAATTACAGTAATTTAACGTCTCATATAAAGAATTTATGTCAGAGTAAGAGTCGATAATGTACATCCCATCTCTACACGGATCTGCTGGACGAAAAGATACCTAATTCTAAAACAAACAACATTTAGGACCATTCAAAATTACATTAGGGAGAGTCTTCCATTTCAAACTCCTAGGGAAAAGACGAAAACGAGGGGGTAGTCCGGTAGTTAAATAGTTACTGTTGATTACCAGAGGGAAGAGGGTTTGAAATGCGTACCGTCAGATAACATAATATATAGACGACCATTTCGCCTACAGAAGAGCGTTATTCCATCAGGGTTTTGTGAATGTTTATAGTGTGTGATTTGCATTGACTTTTTCGAGCGAAAGTGCGCTCGCAAATACTACATTTGAATCTTTTTGGCACTCCACATTCTTCCTTGAAATGCGAATTTAAATGCTTCTTGTGTTTGTACTTTCGGCCACACCGATTAGGACAGTAATAAAAACTGACCTGTTCAGGCTCCGCTCTTCTATAGCAAGCAGGACCTGCAACCGAGATTTAAAAAATTAGTCAAGCTTAAATCTAGAAACCTCTTCAAGTACAAATTAATGTTAGTTCGCATTCTTCCGATAGTTAAGAACCGCAAGAAACTTAAAATATTGTTTAGTTTATTTAAAAGCTATTTGGATAAGAATGTAATCGAGTGTTGCTAACTAGCCATATCGTAGAGAGCTAGAAGTTGGTTTACAGAAGAGGCGGTTTTAATTAAGTAAACAAAATATAAAAAAGCATTCTTACAAATAATCCCGAATCACCAACACGATCGTACTGGTCGAATTCATGCAGAATATACAGGAACATCACTTACATGTATCTAAAACTGGCATCACGAACTAGGCCTGAATCTCAGTAGGTTTAGTGTACAGCAACAAATGAATGATCTTTTGTAAAGTAACTAAAAACAAGAAATAAACATGTTATCTGTTCGCACACGGGCCCATAACTTAATGCTAAAGATATTTAAAAGCTTGAAAGGGTAGGTAACTAAGATGAATTTTCAAAATTCACTATACTGCGAGTATTTATTATTTTAAATAAAGGAATAGTTCAAGGCCACACCAAAGAGGGTGATGTCGGCAAAGCCCCCTGCCAGTTATTTTAAAATTCTCTGAAGTGAAAGATTTGATTTGGGTTTGCAATGGACCAGCCGACCGCTGCGCAGAAGGACATTATTATTATCCAGGCGACCGCATTGACGCGCCTTCCTGACATTCCAATATCTTCTCTGGTCGTCGATTCTCGGCGTTGCTCGGCATTCTCCGTGTCGGCCGGTCGAAATCACGGTCAAAATGTTAAGCCGGAAACACACTTGAGCACGAATGCTACTGAACCGCACCGTACCGAGCGGTACAGTGCGATGCGATGCGGCGTGCACTCAACGTTACTGCAAATAATCGCTCATGAGGCAATTGCGTAGCACATAGGGAGCAATGCTCACTTTGATGGACCGACAGCCGTCGGATTGGGCCGCGCAGCGCATGCCTCAGCATGCGCTGCAAATTGCCTCATGCGCAGCGCGGCCCGATCCGACGGCTGTCAGTCCATCAAAGTGAACATTGCTCCATATGTGCTATGCAATTGCCTCATGCGCGATCATTTGCAGTAATCTCAAGTGCACGCCGCATCGCACTGCACCACCCAATATGGTGCGGTTCAGCAGCATTCGTGCTCAAGTGTGTTCCCGGCTTTAAAGGAATGAGGAACATGCAACTACATCACAATGGTAACGTTTTTTTGCGGAATTTTTCTCATTTGTGTGGCCAGCCATATGACATATCCATGTCAAAAAGAAAGCTTTGTTTTCATTGATCTCAAAAATTTTTCAAATAAAGAGTGAAGAAATCATTTATATTCCAAGGTTTGAAAAAAAAACTATACCCCATTCCCCTGTAAACTCTCACAGGTAGGCCTCTGAAATAGGGCAAGCCGAGAGAATTGCTGGCCAAATTTCTTCTTAGCGGTACAACTATTTCAAACAGTTTTAAGCCTCAGGCGCACCTACACGGGCAAACGAGCAGTGGTGATTTAGGTACGGGCAGCGGCATACGCATGGGGGGGGGGGTGTTTTAGGTATCTGAACACCTCCCTCGACAAAAGAAAACCAATACGAAACGAGAAGAAAAAGAGAAGAAAAAAATAGGTACATCAAGACTACAAGGAAACTCCAATTTTATCACTTTTTAGCTGTAGTGTACCATACTATCATAACATTATATTTGTGTCGGACGTGCCACTTCTCTATGCAGTGCAAGTGAACGTCATACTCCCATACACCAGTGTAGCCAACTCGGAGCAGCCAAAATTCCCCCTCCCCTTCCTAATTTCATATAGTAGACAAATTGAAGATACGCAGACCATGTTCCAGCTTCTTAATACAGACATAATTTATCAAATAATTTACTACTCTACGCAGCTAATAAATAAATAACATTACTCGACCCATAGGCGACAAAACCGTGACCAGGTTCGCGAGTGTCGACTCCTGAAAAGGTGATTATGTGATTAAGGTTGATGTTCCCATAAGAATACGTGTAAAATTGGTATACTTTAAAGCTTTCATAATTGCTGAAAACAGGTTTTCTTGAGTCATATAACATGTCAAATTGAAGCTTGAAGTCTCTAGTTTATGATGAAAGGTAATTTAATGCACTTTATTCGATCTGGTTAGATAAATAAGTTGATTTCCAAATTACTGTTCTTCTTATGGACGTTATTGATACCTATCTGTTCTTCAGACATTGACTATATTCTTTCAATTCTAAAATCTTTTGTACTCATTTGTAAGTACCTATTTCAAGCATAACCGTTATCACTAAGTATGAGTCTTACTATCCCTCAAAATTTTCGACAAAGTATGATACAAAAAAAAAGGTGTATAAAACACTTAAAAATGCACTTTTGGGGAAAAAAATTCAAAAGAAATCGGGGGCGAACCCCCTTTCTCTTCCCACAAAATCCATTTAATTTCTCTTAGACACCCACCCTGACTGAATGCTGCGTACGTCACTGGGTGCGGGCAGCGATCTGATCGCACGCGGTCAGTTGCGCTCAGGCGCACTTGCCCGCTTCTGATCGCATCATTTCTACCTGCATCTGATCGCGATCGCGTCAGTAATAGCCATCGCTTATATGCCCGCATAAGCGCGCCCGAGGCTTTAACGATACAAATGCAAATAATCATCAAGAACACCTTACCTCCATGCGTTGCACAATCACAGAGTTACTTGCATGATCACACAATTATTGAAAGGCAAACCATATCTTTCCTTAACTAAAACCAAACAGCAGTTTTCCAAAACTTTAAATAAGATTCAGAACCGTTCAGTTTTATATGCGAAAATGCTAAACTCTTCCGGTTCTCATTTTCAAGTTTTCAATGATACTGCCAGTCAGCAGACTAATAAAATGCTGCTCCAAAAACTGTATAAAACATTTTCAAATATTTTATGGCAAACATTACAGATAAAAACATCTAATACGTAAAAAATTAACAAACTCATCTCACTCTACTGATAAAACAAAAACATGGTTACTAATACAAAGTTGCCATCCATTGAAAACCTATCAAGTTTTCCTCAATTATAAAATTACTCTAACGGAGAAAACAATAGAAAAATGGGATTAACGAATCAAATTGGCTTCAAACTATAAATGGTTTTTCGGTAAAATAAAATGAAATAATCAGCCAACATAAAAGTCTTATTCGAACCCCTACTTCATAGAAATCTTATGCACTATGCCCATATGACTCTTCAAAGCATCTTTGCTCTGAAACTCGCGATTACATAACTGGCAGAGATTCTCCTGAGGGCCTCTACACTCATACAGTAGGTGATGCTTCAAATCCCTTTTCCGATTTGACTTATGGCCACATCGATTTGGACACGTTAAAATGGATATGTGATTTCTTCTGGGCCTACGAACCCGCCGTTTCCCGTTCATTACTGAAATATGGCATACAGATTAAATCAATTTTAGAATGCAGAACTCATTCGCCACTAGACTGTTCTTCGTGTGAGTATAAAGCGTAGACAGTTAGTTAACAAGAAGTTTTAGAGGTTTTTCTTACTTTAAGATCAATCGCTCCCCACTCCCTCAGACTAACAACCAGAGGAAGAATACTGATAAGAAGTTCCCCAAAATAAGGTCGTTTAGAGCAAGCAATCGAGAGTAGGCTTTTAAGTAAGTACCATGCAAGAGGGGCAGATATACGAAATACAAGTTTTCCAGCTTCAATGAACCCAATCAGCATTCCGAAGCTGAATTGCATGCACATGCGAAAGCTACAGGAGGTAAAGCATATTAAGTCGGCGAAACATAACACTCCCATTCGCAAGATGTTAGCTACCGCTGTATCAAATTGTACCAAATCGAAAAATTCAGTTCGCTATAATTCGCATTGCCCCAGACTTTTATCCATGCAAATGTTGGTTCTTACTAGGTTATTTTTATTTTCATATCAGCTCGCATCCTTATCAACGGCACAAGCACGGCAAGGTCAGGGGAATACATCCCCAAAATAACGTTCAAAAAAACATTTCTTAAGTCGAACTTTTTTCCAGACGTTTCCGCTCGCGAATCACCAGTTCTTTCTTTTTTCAGTTAAACCTACAAAATATCTAAGTACACAACTGCGCCTCATAAATAATTTTTGATAATATTTTGAGGGGGAGGGGATGAATGCGATGACAGCTTGGACGAGAGCGAATGTTGGTTTTCTAGTCATTTAATCCATAATAGAGACATATTTTCAAACAGGACCACAAAAAACTATTTTAAGACTAGCACACTTTATTCATGTTTTGTTATAAATATACAACCGCCGTACCTTATATGCATGTTTCAACTAATTAACAACTTGTGTATTACAGCCATGTGAGTTTTAAAGTTGCCCTTAAGGGCGAAAGCTCTGCCACATACGTGACAGCTGAATTTTTTTGGCACGCCACACTCGTATTTCAAATGCGAATTCAAATTAAACTTGTGCTTGTATTTTCGGCCGCAGTTTTTTGGGCAGTAGAAATAAAACTCGGTGTTCATTCGTGTATCTTCCCTGGGACTCCAAAATTGATTGAAAAATGATTCGCACAAGCTGGAAATAAAACCATACATCACAAGTAAGTTTGAAGATCAGCACAGGAGTGTACATTTAGGATGTGCTCAATTCAAGACCATCTACAACTTTCTCAGACTAAGTAGTTCAGGCATAGGTTTACGGATTAATAGAACGAGAACAACGAATATATATTTATACTGCAGTAATTCCATTGCCTATTTTAAGTAAGAAGATTAAAGTCTTCGTTTTTTCAATTTTTCCAATTGATACTCAGTTTTTCGAGCTTTCCCTCACTGAAGGCGACTTTGCCAACAGACAGAGTTTCAGGGGCGGTTACTCCACATACCCTCCCCTCTGGATACATCCCTGGAACTGATACAAGAAATATAAAAAAGTAAGTATACATTCTAAATCATAAATCGAGTATTGGAAGCCCCGTTTACTGCCTCTCGCTACATCACACAATAACTTAAGCTTACCTTACTGTTAAGTTGGCAGCCCTGCCACGTACGCCCAGTAGCTACAATCGTTCCTCTCGTTGCTTTAGTCTATCTATACCGTGCGTGTAGTTAATACGATGTACGAGTTCGATGCTGGGTTACGATATAACCCTATGTTCTTTATTCTTCAATTACATTGGTTATCCGAGTTAATACTTGTGTCGTTATTGCGTATATGGAGTCGGTATTCGGTCTTACGTTCCTTCAGAACTTATCAGGTGATGTGCCCAGCCGATAGCACGCGTCCATTGCGCGCTACTCACACGAGGTCGTAAGTCGAGTAATTATACCAAGTACTTCAAATGAGCGCTCATAGTTACAGTAGATTTGATATTAGTTACCGACCAGTGGAACTGCACGTTTCCGCTGTTATTCCATAGACGCATGCATGTATCTTAAGGTGCACCTCACTTATCCGATTTCGGTTTAACCTTGACTGTATTGTTTTTGTGCATTTCTTTGTGCTAACGTGCCCTTTCAGTCATAGGTTACAACACTGCAGCGACGGCCGTCGATAAATAAAATCCGGAATTTTGTAAACGAATTGTTTCCGATTTGTATAACCAAATTATTTGTCGAGTTCGAATTTCTTTATTTCTATTCAAGGCCTTTCTTTCTTTGCTTGCAAGCACCAGGTTCACGTGGCATCAGATGCCGCAACCACGTTGCCGTCCCCGTCTAGTTTCGCACTTTCAATCCGTAAATGCGCATTTGAGTATGGTGGATAGCGAATCAAAAGATCACACAATCAAAGTCTACACAAGTGCAAATTATTAATACAGCAATCCTGCACACGAGTACGAGTTCGCCATCTATCCACCATGCGTCTTTTGAGAATTGCTGCACACATGCGTACGCAACTGTTTAGCCCAATGAGTTAGACAAAGACCACACTATGGTCAGAGAGAGAGAAAGATACGGAGTTCGATGAAAATGTTGCCAGCATTCGCAGCCGAGCCGAGCTTATCTTACCGCCTCTCCTCCACAGCAGCTCATGCTGTTTCAGCTTACTTTGTTAAAAGACAGTCCGATTTCGATGTTATGCCGTCCGGCCAGCCGGCGGCAGCGAGCACAATACGTATTAGATTGGTTTTAGAGCTGAGGTTTAGCCAATGGCGTTTTGCGTTTTCGAATTCGGCTACAACCAGTGCGGGGAGGAAGGCTGGTTTCGAGAAGCTTCACGAGAAAGCCGAGCACGCTGGTACAGTTCGTTTTCTGCAGTGTATTGCGAGTGGTCCTTTCCGTTTTCGAGTTTTTCTGTAACGCATGTTCAAAATTTACAAAGTCGACATTTAAGTTGTTAAGAGTTTCTTACTTCCGAGGCATTTTAGTTGACTTTCCAATTAGTTAGTACCGAAAGGGAAAGCTTTTTGTAGTTTAACCTTCTTTCGATTTTTCGCGTTTTTCGCCTGCATTTACCGATTTTCGATTTTTCAAATGGCGTCTGAAATGGATCCACTCTTTGATCTGTACCTCGTGACGGCTCTCGAGAATTCCGAATTTGGGACGAATTTAGTTGCCGATGATCCTAAACGTATTGTACCACTTACCGCCAACCGAATTGATGTAGTTAATCTACGCACCGAGGAAATCTTTCCATTCTGTAAGTACAGTCATTGTGATTGTCTTTATTTAGTGCGCGGTATTAAACGGTTTTGAAATCAACAAGTGCGAAGCTAGATGAAGGCAAGATTCTATTCTCTCTCAGGATTAATGTGTCAGGTCCGGACAAAAACGATGGGCGAAATTACCGAGTGGGCAAATTTAAATTTTTCTGACACATGTGACTTTGCAGTGGGACCTGCATAGCTCACTGGTACCGCAGCCTCTCACGTGTTCAAAATCTTGTGTAGCATCTTACAAATGACGCGTGGGTTGGCGAGGCAGCTCCACACCTGGGATATGCTGGTCCCATTGGTGGCCTCTCTCATGAGATAAACAATGCGTTCTGACGTCCGATTTCGAGTCAGGAGTTCGACTCCGCACGAAGTACGAGCCTTTAATTATTAGTGCAGGTCGTATTAAATGAATTTACCGAGGTTCGCCAAAAATTTATGAACGCGAAAATTTCTAAATTTTTCTGGAGCTGCGTGTTCTGGTGTACAACAGGACACGTGACTCTAGGTTCGGGAGGTGTGTTTCTGTAGCTGTTCTCAGTGCATGTCTCTCAATCTAGACCCGGCCAATAGTAACAGAAAAGCCAAAAGTGTGATCCGATTTTGATTTACCGATTTTCGAATTTCCAATTTGATTTACCGATTTTGAGTTTCCGATTTTCGAGTTTACCGATTTTCGATTTTTGATTTTCCGAGATTATGAATTTACCGAATTGGTTTCTGAGTTCGAGAATTTTCAAAATGGCTTTCCGACACCTGAGTGTAGGAGGGTTTATCATTGCTGTGCGTGATAAATTGTGCCTGCATTTGGAAGTCCCTTCTTGGGATAAGCTTTCGTGTATTTCTCAGATTGTAGTGGGTCCCTGCAGTCTCGAGTGGTATTGCGAAGTGCTTAAGTTTTCTGTTACTGGGTTAGCATTGGCCAAACGTGTGCATTTGAGTCTGATCAACTCAGGTGTGCATGAGGCGTTGACTGACGTGTGTGTTCGACTGGTACTTGGTACCACTTAGCCGTTGGGTTCGTGTCCGTGGCTGGATATACGTATTCCCAAAACGGGTCGGGCATATGTTCGCGGTTGTTACGCTGTTCGTTGCTTTGGTTTTAAATGGGATTGGCGAAAATTTGTCCCTACCAAGGTTTCCTACCGTTCGAGTACGAAGTTTTGATTTTGAATTGGGATTCAACGAACATTATCCTGGTTTCGCACGTGTGGATTTCAACTCTGGCGTTTTTAATAAATGGCGTAATTTCTAATTGAATCCGTACATGTGCAGATCGGGACGATACGGGCTGGCATCACCTGTCGGATGTTGTAGAACAGGCGGAGGATGTTTTGCTAAGCGGAGATGATCCCGCTCCCGCCGAGTCAGCCCTATCGCAGTCTACCGAGAAATTATCGCTGGAGGCAATAGCCGAGGAAATTCTCCGCGAGGAGAAAACTATTGGGGCCGTGCCGCTCGCGGAGCCAGAGCCGCAGCAGCAGCAAGAGGCAGTTCAGCCGTTCAGGCCACCACCTGGTTTGGTTCATCCGACGGAAATTGCGAGTGCAATGGAAGTAGAGCCGCCAGCAAGTTTACCGATTTCGATGCCGGCCGGGGTACCGAGTACTAGTCAGTTGGTGACGACCCCCGCCACATTTGATACACCGATTTCACGCTCCCGAGATTACGTCACGCCCTACAGTTTACGCCGAACTAGGGGTGTTTCGAGAGGTAACGTAGCTAAGCCACTCGCCTTGTTCAAAAGTCGTAATATTAAACCTCGTAAAGTTTCTCAAACTAACCACGCTCCAGCTCAGCTCAGTACTCCTTTACCGAATGTTAAAACGAATTGCTCCACCAAACCGAATGCTAATACGAATTGTTCCTTAGGCACGAGTACGAGATCCTCACAGGAGGATAACGATTTCAAGAGATGGACGGCGGACATGGTGAATCAATTCCTGGAGACGGCTCGAAAACAACAGGAGACGATGCAGGACGTTAAAGCCATGATGGCGGACTTCATTAAGTTCCAGCGAGAGCAGCTAAGCCATCCGAGTTCGAGTTCGAGTGGGCGAGGAGGAATCGGACTTCCCTCTTCGCCGGACGTTGCCCGTACTCCAGTTATTGGAGGAACTGATTCTCGTAGGCGACGGTCACCGAGTTCATCCAAGAGGCGTTCAAGGTCCCGATCGTCTACCCGTTCGTATTCATCCCGTAGCGAAGAGCCGTCTTCCAGGTCATCCCGGTCACGTTCATCGAGGAGCCTAAGCCAACCAAGGGGCGACTGACGCGATCGTTCGAGATCAACAGCGCACCATCGTCAGGTAAGATCCGAGCCTAATCTTTGTGATCCGAATTTATATGTACAAAGGGATGGTGCTAGGCAACCGATTCTCGTGGAAGGGAGGTCAAATGGGCAGTCACAGGGCGTGTCAAACGCATCCGAGTACGAGACGTCTGGATCCCAGATCCATGATGTAAGCTTTGAGGGACTAGTGGTAAAAGATCCTGTCAAGCGCGAGTATAAATTAACGAATAAGACTAGATATGAGATCTGGCTCAACCAGATTAATTCCGAATTACGAGCTAGAGGTCTTCTAGACCTGACTGACCCTGCGGCCTTTCCGTTTAAACGTTTTACCGAGCAACAAAACTCTATCCGTAAAGGATATGCACGAGATATCATTATGCAACGTATTGACGAGTCTTATAAAACAAAAGTTTACGAGATTATTGAACCGAAGGATTTAATGAACCGACTTAAAGAAATGAAATCTGCTGAGAGTAGCTGGAATCCGAATTCTATCTTGAGCGAAATTGGCAATCTGCGGTATGACCCTACACGAGAATCGGCGGCCGAGTTCAATATTAGATTTGACGAGATAATGCAGCGTAGGAATAGCCTTGACCACTTACCTAAGTTGGCGGAAACCGAATACAGGCATTACTACTATAACGCTGTTGCTAATCATTGCGCCCTACTTAAAGCACCATTCTGGCAGCACCATCAGCTTACTAACGAATGTTACGATGTTGAAACTATGAAATCATATTTGTTAAAGGAGGAAGCATTAAATAAGGCTTCAAACCCGAGTACGAGCGGTGGCGGTGGCAAGAAGAGTCAACCGAAGGATGCGATGGCCGCCTCAACCGTACACTGCTACACGTGCGGTCGCATGGGACACATGCAGAGTGCGTGCCGGTATGCCGAGTCCGGGCTGCGCCGTTGTTATGAGTGCCATCAGATGGCGCACCACACAGCCGAGGAATGCCGCCGTCGTAAAAAGGAAAGCGGAGGAAATGAGCAGAGGAGCCGTGGTCGAGGGTATGTAAAACCGAGCTCAAATAAGAAAAATCCTAATAACCGAGTTTATAAAGGGAAATCCGATTTTCGACATAAGAACAAGGGCGAGAAAACTGGTGGCGATAACAAAAAGGGCAAAAAGGGCAAATGGAACAAAAAGGACGGACAGAAATTTAAGGCTAAGGGAAAAGGCAAAGGTGGTGGTGGTCAGAAAACTAACAAACCGAGTCAAAACCCTCCGGACAACGCGGTTAAGAAATCAGGTACGTCTGTAGATAACGATTTAGATTTGGTTGTAGCGAATTTAGCAAGAGTCACTCTCAGTGACACCGAAGATCGGCATCCGTATTCCGAGTCAATTAAATTTGTAGCCGATACAGGGGCCACCGAACACTTAGTGAAGTCCTCCCACGTGTTATCCGATTTTAAACGTAGTAACGGCGATTTTGTACGTAGTGCTAATAAAAATAAATCTGCAAATTTAAGGCTTGATGGTCATGGTGATTTGATTTTAGTATCTAACGTTGATGGGCGTAAACAAATCGTCCTACCGTATGTTTTGGCAACTAATAATCTGAGTAAGAATCTCCTTTCTCTGAGACATTTTGTTGAAGAGGGTTTCAGCATTTATTTGGACAACAAAATCCTCAAAATCTTCGATGATGAGTCTGGTGAAGTGATTGTGCGTGGCAAGTATGATTCGCCTATGTGGACAGTTGAATTCGACGTTTTGGGTACCGATGATAGAACCGAGCAAAAGTATGAAACGTTTAGCTGTTCCGCGCACTTAGCGACTGCCGATTTCGAGTCTTTGGTTTGCGAGTATAATTTACGTTCACAAAAGAAAAATAAAAGTTCACCACCCGGCTCACCGTCGAAGGGAGTAGAGGATACCAAATCTGGAGAGGCAACTGAGGGGGCGGAGGACGCTATCGATACTCCTCAACCTGAAGTCATTCAAGCCGATCCGGAACAGAATGCTCCAGTACCGCCGGAAGGCACAGGCGCGGGTTCGAGTTCAATTTCTGAAATTAAAGATCAGCCTGTTACTGAGCAACCGAATGAAAATGGAGCCAAACCGATTTCTATGGCAAATACTTCTGCGGTTACGAGTGTTCCTGCTGAAACTGAGTTACCGAATTCCCTGGAATTGAAATTCAAGGCAACGATCACAGATCGCAAGATTGTCCAGCTTGATAGCTTAGAGCCTGACGAATTGAATACTGAGTTCGAGTCTGATACAATTTCACATGATACTGCAGCGAGGAAACAACCGATGACTGAAGGCTATATGTGGCATTTGCGTCTTGGCCACGCGAGCTTGAAATACCTAAATAAATTGAAAGCTAGTGACGAGCGTCTGAAAAACGTCAACTTTGACAAGAGCATATCCGATTGCGAAGTTTGTACATTGGCAAAGATTGAGCGTCTGCCTTTTAAGAGCGAGCGTTGGCGAGCCACGCGGCCACTTCAAATAATACATTCCGACGTTATGGGAAAGATCAGTCCGCCAAGCCATCCGGGTAAAAAGGTGTTTATCGTTTCGTTCATCGATGATTATTCCAGGTTAGCGATGTCTTACACCCTGAGAACGAAAGATGAAACTGGCCGATGTTTCGAAGCGTTTATCCGTAGTACGAGAAACCTTTTAGGTGAAAACGCCAAGGTCTGTTTCTTGCGCACAGACCAGGGGACCGAGTATACTGGAGGATACATTTCAACGGTCTTAGAAGCCGAAGGAATTGAACGGCAGCTAGCCGCTCCGGATACTCCCCAACATGCTGGTGTCGCCGAGAGATATAACCGCACAATTCAGAACAAGGTGAGAACACTGATGTTCGACTCACGCCTACCGAAGAATTCATGGGACATGGCGGTCGCGTCGGCTGTGCATGCCTATAACCGAACGCCACACGCGAGTATCGATTTTGAAGTTCCGTTGAAACGATTTGCGCCGCACATACATTGTCATACCGAGCAATTGAGGTGTTATGGATGTCTGAGCTATATCAAGATACAACGAGTTCCAGAATCAAAATTCTCCTACCGAGGCTTGCGAGGTGTACTGGTCGGTTACACGGATACAGCGTATCAAATCCTCCATCCAGAATCAGGAAAGATCTACGAATCACGAAATGTTCGATTTAATGAGAAACTGGTTTACGGAGATAAATTTGGACCTGATGCCATCAAGGACTGGCCAGAGCAAGACACACCGAATCCAACCGAAGCAGATAAAACATGGTTTGACGAATTAATCACCGAAGAAGAGGTTGACCAACCAGACGAAGTTCCAATTGAACCCAAGAAGAGAGGTAGACCACCGAAGCGGAAGATTGCAACCGAGCAGAGTGAATCAACCACTTTACCGAAGAAACGAAATCTACCAGAGAAACGTGAAGGCTTACGAAGCCAATCGAGGAAACCACCGATTTGTAACTGTGCCGAGTATATGCATCAAGCATTATGCAAAGATCCGAGTTCGATGAAACCAATTTTAATACCATCTTATGATGACGTGTACGATGAACATTTGGATACCGAGCTTTATTGTTTACTTGCGGAAATTAAAGGCGATCCTTCTAGCTATGCGGAAGCTATGAAGACACCAGAGCATGTGGCGTGGAAACGAGCTGTTGATGACGAGTTAAATTCCATGGAGGAAAACGATGTTTGGATTTTGGTTGATAAACCACCTACGATGACTGATGGTAAACGGCTAAATCTGATCGACTCCCGTTGGGTGTTTAAGCGCAAAATTGTTGAAAATAATAAGCCAAAGTTCAAAGCGAGATTAGTTATCCGAGGTTTCAAAGATCGTAATACCTATGGTTTGAGTGAGACTTATGCCCCCGTATCTAGACTCCCAATAGTACGGGCGGTACTCACCATTATTAATAAATTGGATCTGTTTGCAGTACAGCTTGACGTCGCGACAGCATTTTTGAATTCCGAGCTCGGGGACGAGGAAATTTATATGAAAATACCCGAGGGCTACAACTGTAGTGAAAAGGTGCGCCGAGATAAGGTTTGCCGATTGAAACGAGCTCTTTACGGGTTGAAAATTAGCCCAAAGAAATGGAACGAGAAATTTACCGAGGTTGCACTTACACTTGGATTAGAAAACGATGACCGAGAACCCTGCTTGTTTACCAGCAAGAGGAAGGGCGAGTTAGTAATTTTGTTGCTGTACGTTGACGACATGCTAGTTGCTTCAGATAATGTAACGAGGTTGAACGAGATCAAAACAGGCCTAAGTAAAGCTTTCAAGTTGTCTGACATGGGAGAGCCGAGTTCGTTCCTTGGGATGAAGATAGTCCAAGACCGAGAAAAGCGAGTTATGTCAATTACTCAAGGGGATTACACCAGAAAGATTTTAAACCGATTTGGATTTGCCGAGTCTAAATGCCATAAAACACCGATGGTTGCGCGACCGGTTGAGAACCGTGAAAAGCGTAAACAGGTATCCGAGTCCGAGAATTCTACCGATTTCGATGTAAGTTCAAATTGTAGAATCAATGTACCATATCGCGAGGCAGTTGGTAGTTTACTCTACCTTGCCGGAGCGACGAGACCTGACCTAGCCTTTGCAGTAAATGTCCTAAGTCGAAACCAAATAAACCCGACTGCCGATGATTGGGGGCGAGTTAAACGTGTTTTTCGTTACCTTAATGGGACTAAGGACTTGGGGCTTCGCTATGTGTCGGATCAATCTAGTCTAGTAGCCTATTCAGATGCGAGTTTTGCGGATTGCGAAGGTTCTGTATCCACTTGTGGGTATGTCATCCGCTTATTTGGTGACACAGTAGCTTGGCGGACGTGTAAGCAGACATATGTTGCTTTGTCAACGTGTGAAGCCGAGTATATTGCCATGGCTGAAACATGCCGCGAGGTTGTTGCTTTCGATTTAACGCTAAGACGAATTTTAAGCAGGAGTTTATTCCCTGTTACTTTGTTCTGCGATAATACCGCCGCTGAGCGCTGTGCTACGACTAGTGGCCAAAATAAACTCAGACACGTTACCGAGATTAAGCGTGATTATGTCCGTGAGTGCGTGCGTGAGAACCGAGTTGTGATCAAATGGATTTCCACCCACCTTCAGTTGGCTGATATTCTTACTAAGCCATTGCCTATCTCTAGCCATGAACATCTAAGAGAGGCCATCTTAAATGAGCCTTAAACTTTCTCTCCTTGTGACGAGTTCGATTTGTAGTAAGCATACTTAACCGAGTGTTTGATTTCAGATTAACAGTGACGACCCGACGTGTGGAATTCCGCGATCCCGAATCGCCGGAAAGGCACCGCCATCGCCCGAGACGGGACTAGGCGTCGAAGGGAGCTTGAGTACCGATGTTCAACCGAGTGGTCTGCCGATGTGTAGTGTACCGATGAATGGAGCGCCGATGCACAATTTAGTTTGTAGATTTTTGAATCTGTATATTTTTGAAAGACAGTTCTAGTCTATAAGAAGTTACTATTATTTGTACGTCTGTTCCTGCCCGTTATGTACATATGTTGTTATGTATATCGTTGTTATTGTTTGTTATCCGAAGTCATTATTATTTGTTAATTAGTTAGTTATCCGAGTTACTCATTCCGCTCTGGTCGGAAGGGAGTGTTAAGTTGGCAGCCCTGCCACGTACGCCCAGTAGCTACAATCGTTCCTCTCGTTGCTTTAGTCTATCTATACCGTGCGTGTAGTTAATACGATGTACGAGTTCGATGCTGGGTTACGATATAACCCTATGTTCTTTATTCTTCAATTACATTGGTTATCCGAGTTAATACTTGTGTCGTTATTGCGTATATGGAGTCGGTATTCGGTCTTACGTTCCTTCAGAACTTATCACTTACCCAAATACAAACAAAAACTAACTTACTTTCTTTATTAACACATATTATACTAAGTAGGTAGGTACAACGATGAACACGAATAAATATCAAAATATAAAATAATCGACATCGTCACGATATTATAACTTGATGCTTGATGCCCATATGCGACTTCAAGCTACCTTTAAGCGCAAAGGCTCGGTCACATATAGTGCATATAAATCGTTTTGGTACTCCGCATTCGTGCTTCAAATGCGCCTTCAAATTCCGTTTATACTTGTATTTTCGGCCACAGTTATTAGGACATACATGCTCGAACGTGTCCAGAACCCGGATGCGAATCGCGATCGGGTTAGGAGCTTAAGGGTATCTAAACCTGGAAATGAAATATACACAAATTCATCAGTAAGGTGCTGACACGGGTCTGTGTCGTGTTAGTCAATACGGCTGAACCTCTGAATCACCTACACCAGCATGCTCCCAGCGTGTGCCTTTCTCTGGCAACGAACGACACCAGTAAATGATTCTAATCACTTTTATTGTACCAAATAAATATAAAACTACATACGATTGCTGGACAACAGCAACAAATAAATCACAAAACAAAATTTAAGAAATTTTCTATCCACTTTTTCTACTGGCATCAGAAAGAAAACTGTACAACTAAATTTTAGCTATTAACAAGTACCTACAGAGTACAGAAGTAGATACTCAAATATCGTCATGATTCGCTATTAAAATAAAGCAATGTTCAGAATCGATCCGGTTCGATTAATCTAGCAGCACCTTGTGAATCAGCCCCATGTGGGTTTTTAGATTCTGTTTGTAAGAGAATTCCTTCAAGCAGATTTCGCATTTGAACGGTTTCTTCTTGCCGCATTGTATCTTCAGATGCTCCTTCATATTGCCTTTGTACTTGAACAGACTATTGCAGATAGGGCATGCGTACATATTCGGTGGCGGTGGCTGTTGCTGCGGATGTCGGGAATGCGACGAAGGCGGAGATGATCCCTCGTCCCCAAAAGACCAGCGTTTCTGACGGAAGCTAGAGTTCATCTCCAAACGATGCACAATGCGTTCCATAGTTTCTACAATAAACAAACGGGTGTCAGATCTTCAGGTACAATCACATCGAGTTTTAAAAAAGCAAAATGAAAACTGATTAGTCAAGATTTCGACGATGGAGCAACTCAAAACTGAATCGGTATACCAAACGAACGCAAAAAAAAAAAAAAAAAAAAAACTCAGGAATAACACCCGGAGCATATTCTTTACAAATCAACTGAACTAGCTTTACTAAAAAAAAATTACACGAATCCGCAGTAATAATGATACGTGTAGGGAGCATATATGCAAATCAAAAAGGCATGCAATGGGTTTTCTATAGGAATTACAGCGGTATGTTTTACTCTGGCCCAATTCCATAGCATTGAGAATCAACTATTCTCTTTTGAAGAATAAATTTTTTCACAACTATGAAATAGCGTTACGGGGTTGGAAATTCAACGAACGCGAGAGTTCTTTCTTCACTTCTTGTAGGATACGTTTTGGACACAAGATACCTCAAGGAGTAACTGAAACGCTGTGTTCAAAGAATCAGCGTCAAGTCGGAGGAACATTCAGCAAGGAATTTCGACTCAAATTCGCAGGGATAATAATGAATTATTTCGAGAGGAATGCTATGCAAGGAGTGGAAAGTATGAAAGACTGAAAATTTTGACCCTGCCTGTAAAATCAAATTGATCTTTGTAATTAACAAGTAGTTCCTTCATGATTACTGTCTCATCCATTCGTAAAATTAAAACACACTTATCTTTCTAAACGCTCTGGTGAAAAATCTCCTCATGTATGACATCCCCGAGTAAAATTGAAACACGGTAGCAAGAGCTACGTTCTAATGTCTCACTATCAACTGGCATTGGTACCTATACTCGGCTACAATCATTTATACAGGAGAATTTGACCCCGGACTCATTATTAGTTACAACAAATCCTGCACCAGCATTTTTCAAAATTACTTACTTCATAAGACGAACATGTTCAGTCGTGACCATCAGACAATCAGGCTTTCCGAATATAGAGCAAGATTCCTCTCACTCCTAGCCACCATTGGGCATTTGCATGAATACCTCACATCATACCTTTCGATAAACCGACCTTTTTCACTGCCACGTAATTCCAGAATGAAAAACTCGCTGATGTGACGACTGATTCTACATCTACAGTTGAATTTTACTTTATTTGTCGATATAGATATCTCATAGCTCAGCTTATAGCATTGTTCCATAAAATTTATCAAAAGGTTGCAGGGAGAAATGATTCTACACAACATATAAGGCATACGTATGCATTAAAATTGACATGTACGCCGTACACATATATATACTGTTGGTATACTAAAATTGAGCACAAGCAGTTATTCCCTATCTACATTTATATACACCAAAATTGAAAAGTATGTAGCAGACACATTACACATAGAAACCAGGCTGATAGTATACAGCGCCATGTCCATTCTTGGATGATTATCTCTCAGTTAAAAGCCATAGGCGAATTATGGTTCGAGATTTTCCTACTTGCAGTTGAAACTGCACACAAAAAGTCCCCAACTATTTCATTCTCATATATATGTATAGTCAAAATACTCGAACTTGTATTTGGTTCCATTTAACGATTTTCTCGATTTCGAATAATAATCGAGACCCAATGTAGATAGAACGTTTATTGAAACAAAAATAAATACATGAGATTCATTCATAAAACAAATATCACATTAGGAACAGGATACATCAACTTCAATTAGGGACTAACACAACAGAAAACATGAAATTGTAATTTTATCGCTTGAGTTTTACTGTTTAGAGACTAGCAACAGAATTTAAAAAACCACGAAACCCCGTAATATGAGTAATACGTTCATTTTCTTGTCTGTAATAGTATATTGCACGCCAAGGCTCGAAAGTGAGTCCTGCACACTCACTTCGAGCCTGGCTGTGCCAAATATTTTTTAATCCAGATGTACGGAAAAAAGAAAATTTTATTTGTTTTTGAAGAATGGATCAGGTAATAGCGAATTAGAGATGTAAACTATAGGACATTTTCGTTATCGATAATTATCGATAATTTCGTGGAAAATATCGATACTGTCGGTAAAACAAAAGTCAAAACTCGAAACTGTGTACATCACAGTCTGAACTTTGAAGTCAAATGAAGCGCTGCGTAGAAAAAGGGCTTTCGACTGATAAGAAAAAAGAAATTCGTTGATCGAAAATCCTTCTTCCACGCAGCGCTTCATAATGAAATAAGTAGCACATTAGCGCTCGCGGTGGTGGTATGCGTAAGTTGATAAAGGAGCGGACTGTAATTTCTACTTTACAGAACAGTATTCTGTAAAGTAAAGTACAGTCCTGTATCAAACTTGGAGCTACAAAGTAAGACTTTCGGAACGGTAAATAGACCCACAAAGAAGCGTTTTCCGTGCATCTGGATTAAAAAATATTTTACAGTTTACCGTGCACGATACCTCTGTGTGATTTCAGGCTGCTCTTCTGCGAAAAACTACGTCCACATTCGGGACATACAAATTGCTTATCAACACCGCATTCGTATCGCATGTGTCGATTCAGATTGAATTTATATTTGTACTGTTTGCCACAGTTTGGACATGATACCATCTCTATAGTAATACGAAATGCTTCAGAGTCAGGGCGTTTGCGCTCGTTCAACTTCAATGGTTGCTTTCCTAGAGAAAGTGAAACATAACGTTACTAGATGACAAAAATGATAAATTATCGAGATCAAGTTCTACGTGCTGGCGAAGTCGTTTCTCAACGAAACCAAAAATCTTTTTGTACATCAGGTATACAACAAAACACACTTTTCGACATGAGTTTCCGAAACGAGACCAGTATTCGAAACTATTCGAGTCCACACTAGGACCGCAATTTTATTAAACATTTAAACTGGCCCCAAAAGTAAACTGATCAACAAAAAAAAAAAAAAAAAGAGCAAATGGAAACGTGAAAATGAGAAATATTAGTCCTGATTCATAAGCCGTTTGGTTTCTGAAAATGGGGAGCAGAATGGTTATAATTCATTGCAAGCATCAGTAGACACGAACTGCTGGAAACTAGACCGCAGATTAAGTTGTTTCGAAAACTGAGTAAAATTTTTAACAGACTCACTCACAGCCCCGCAGCCTTCACCATCAACAGCGGCGGATTTAAGAGAGAAGTTAGCCTTGTTTTCAGGCGAAGGGCATAATTGGAAATTTCTGAAGTATCCATGCCAGCATTCAGAACAAGTGAAGTAGGAGCAGCTAAGTGACAGTTACTGACATAACTGCAGAATATGTACTAGCAACGAGGCAGGTTAACTACTATGCCAGACTTGGAACGAGCACTGGCAGCTAAGAAGTAGCCTCCTAATGACATACACAGGCCTCAGTACTGAAATTCCCACAGTGATCCGTGTTCTCATTTCAGCAATGCTAGCAGGTCAGTCCCGACCAGACCTGTGCAAAGGGGGGTCCCCCGGGCCCGAGTTTTTTGAGGGGCCCGCTAAGGGCCCGCCAATGCTAAAAAAAAAGCTGCTTTTAGAAAAGGGGCCCAAGAAACATTGTTTCCTTTTTTTCTTTGCTCTTACCTACTTTTTACATCCCCCTCCCCAGGGCCCGGATTTCCTCTGCACGGCCCTGGCCCCGACCATCACTACCACGCCTGTACAGTCGTTACTATCACAGCACTACACCTTTCAAGATTACGTATTAGGACCCATTTTTCCCGGGGAATCCGCTGTATTCCCTTCTGATCCTCAGTGGAGCTCATTAGGATACGGGGCTTACCAGGTACATGTCCGGTTACCAGGCCCTACAGATCTACCATTTGTCATCAGGGGACCAATTAAGTGTGAACTGTTCTCTTCTCATCTCCTAGAATTCAAGAATGAACCGAATTAACGTATAATTACAACAACAACCGTATAAATTAGTAGGTACAACAATTTAACGTAATTTTCCGCGTCATTTCTAATTTTCAACTCGAAAAATTTTTACAGCTACTCGTTAGGTCGTCTTTTATTGTGAAGTTAGCTTTCTCCATCGTCAGGCCATCTTTTATTATGAGATCACTCTTTTCCATCGACGATCAATTATTCAGCTTTGTTCATCCCACGTGAGAAATGGCACATCAAATCGTTATGTTCTTATGAATGTTTATCATGTGCGCTTTTAGATGAGACTTCTGAGCAAAAGCACGATTACATATCCAACACTGGAACTTTTTAGGAACGCCGCACTCTTTCCGCAAATGGGCCGTTAGGTTATGTTTGTACTTGTAAAGGCGGCTGCAATTTGGACACTCAAATTTTTCGCTGGATGTAGGGCCTAATAAGGAAGCCTCCGTCTGGGCCACAAACACCTCTATCGCATTTATACCTGCAAAAAAAAAAATGTATACCACCGAGTGAGTGTACAATTGATAACCATTCGAAGTGAAGATTCCATTCTGTGCCGACATCTGGAGCCGCAATGCACTAAAAGAGGAGATACATATAAAGAAGGTATAAGAAACTTCATAACTAGGCTAAACTGATTAGTATAGCATTGATAGTGAAGAGCGAGAATTGAACACTGGGGATGAATAAGGTCGTCAGTATATGCCATTATAATTGCGACCATGGTCCCTACATTTCTCAAACTTCTGAATGGATTACTAAATTTTGAGTCTCATATCCAGTCACTGAATGGTCGTATTTGCTTCTATTTAGGTACACTGACGTTCGAGAGTTTCCGATGGCGATCCAAAAAATCCCGGCGGCAAAAACTGAGCAAAAATCTGATTGAAAAAACAAGTACACAAGTAGGTACATGTGCCAATAGATCGATCTGACATCTAAAGCAGCGACTTCCAGCGAGCCAAATAAAACTCATTTAATCATGCTGCACCACAACAACTTTTGCAGTTATCAAGTGTCGAGTTCAAATTAAAACAATAAATTACACAGATGATAAGAATGAAGACAGCAAATAGTTGAGATACTGTATTTTATACATGAAGTATTTTATCTAAATAATGTTAATTTACAAATATTCCACATAAAATTAGAATTCGTTCGATAGTAAACTAAATCGAATAATTATCGAGAAAACTATTGAGGAGTACTTTGTGTTTTATTCCCATATGCGACTTTAAACTGCCTTTCTGGGCGAAAGCCTTACCGCACAGCTTACATACAAATTGTTTTGGGACGCCGCATTCAAGCCTCAGATGAGAATTCAGATTAAACTTGTGTTTGTATTTCCGACCGCAATTGGGACAAATGAAGCACTCAGATGGGTCCACGATTTTACGACCATTTGCCGCGTAATACGTTTGTTGTACATAACCTACAAAAATACGTAACAAGAGAAACTTGTGTCAGTTCGGAGGAAAAATGAAAATTTACTGTACGATGGAACGTTTACTAAGAGCTAGTTAGTATGTCTTGTATTGTTTCACTAATAATATGTACTTCGTACACATGAAACATTAGCTGGCTTCATGTGTACGAAAAGTTGTGCCCCTTAATGATACAAAATCCAAGTACATATTATACAAATTACATTGTTCATGCTTACAACATTTTGCTTCTGGCAGTAAGGCAGATGCGCCAAATGCGGCCAGCACAAGTCCAAATGTAGCAATTTAGAAAATTAACGCGCTACAGAGGACGCATAAGAAAAGGGAATACCAAGTAGTAGAATATAATTACTGTGGCTTTAATGATATTTCCCTTCATGATGATTCTTACAGCTCCACTTAGATGGAAAGGTGGCCACATTTGGCACATTTGCCCTACATCTCCCTCGCTAGTGTAACGACACTACCTTCTATACAAAACATCGAAAATTAATACTTGAATTTATACTCCAGCTACTTACATAATGAATCTATTTTTTAAGCATATCACACCCTCTTGAAATACAATGATCAATGTCATACAAATACATGACAACTGTACCTACACCAAGATCTTCAAATTATCCACGAAGACTACCATCTTTTAGTGTCCCGAACATTCGATAAATGTTGAATAATCTTACAAAATCTTTTTTCATACAAGTATATTTGATATCAAGCATTCGAATACAAGCTTATGGTTGTAGTCAAAATTTACATGAACAAAAAGATGTATACAACACTCGGAAAATAAATTTTATTAATCTTTTCATCAATTCGACCGTTCTCAAATAGCTCACTAAAAATCATATAAATATTTTATGCTTGAACATTGTATGCGATTTCAAACGGTTCTTGTGAGCAAACTCCCTCTCGCAAACGTGACATTTGAATCTCTTCGGAACACCGCACTCATTGCGCAAATGAGCGCTCAGATTACACTTATATTTATACTTACGACCACAAAGATTAGGACACGAGAAGTAGAGCAACGTGTTGTTGTCCGTGTCAATCGTTGGCAGGGACTCGGCTTTAAAACCTGAGATAAAATCAAACTTGAGAATTAAAAATACTTCGAAAAACTGTTTTCGATATTCGAACAGTGAACAAACAATAGTGCTTGTTTCGGAAGGAAACACTAGGATAGAATGAATGAAACAAGACATTTTGGTGACCTAAAATAAAATGATGAAATGAAACCTTCTGCAAAAGGTCTCAACCTCACAAACATATGCAAATCAGCTTGAAAAGTCAAACTTACAGAATATCTATTTATAACCATACTGGCGCTATAAAATAAATTATCAGCCCATACGAAATCAAATTTAATCATAGATTGTCAAACTATTGAGGGCAGGGTTACCCGAACTACAAATTATGAACTTATTCAAAATATAGATATTCGGAATTTCGAAATTCGTAATGATTAGTGTGGCGTCTCTCCCAAATACACGCTGATTATGTTAGAGATGGCGATATATTAGGTCGCATCGACACTGTATGTCATCGGCTTCATGGGAAAACTCACTAAGTCTTACTTAAACATAGACCTTGGTAAAGTCTCCCTGCAAACCGACGATATTTATCCCGCTGTCTTATTTGTACGCAGATATACTTGTTCCTATCGGTACTTGCATTGCCTGTTAAAGCGGTGAGTTAGAAACAGGAGATTCTGTGGTATCTTACCCCTCCGTTCACGCTAGGTCCTGTTCTGGCTGAGCAATCGCTTTGGACTGTAAGGGCCGGCGCGCGAAGGACTGCTTGGTAGCTGCGGCGAAACGTCGCTAGAAACGCTTCCAGCCAGCCGGCGGTTCTGAGCGGAGGATAAGAGCCACTAGCCCCCGTGAACGACCGTTCCTCAACAGTCCCATATTGGTGACCTCGACAGAGGACGGACCCACTATTAGTAACGTTAATCATCGATTCCTTATGTCCGTCCTTCTATTTCAAATTCCAACAAATGGAAAGGTTATTACAAAATAGGTAATATAGTATTTCGTCCCGTGAAAACCTCAGTCAACTATTCTGGGAGGCAGCGAGCAGACAGTTCTTTGTCTTCCTGTCAGTCATCTATTCGTCTGTTAGCCGAATTTCTCTTTGACAAGACTCTAGGACCCAACACAGACAAGTAAGCAGACAACTAGACAAGACAACCGAACTGCATGACTGACAGAAACGAAGACGGTTTAAATGGCTGACTTACTGCATGAAAGGCAGGCGCTCAAGCCTAGTTCACACGATGCTGGTACGCTGGCGTGCGAAGCTACAAGCTGGTGCACGAGCTGGTATGCTAGTCAAATTTATGTTCAGACGGAGCGTGTCAAGTTACTGATAAGAGTCAAAACAGCTTACCAGCTCAAAAGTAGAAAATTTTGAACTTCCATGCTAGGCTGGTAAGCTGGTAAACTTCATGCTGGTTCTCTGGTTCATGCACTTACTAGCTTGCGCTTCTTGTACCAGCGCGTCGCGTGAACTAGGCTTAAGCGAGGCAAGGAAGCGTCGAGCAAAGAACCTACATGCGAAGGAAGTGAGTATCGGTGAGGGGGTTGGGCTGCAGAGCAGTTGGTGTATAGTCCCGTTTACAAGACCATCGCGATCACAGATGATAAAAACATACAAATAATAACAGGACTAATGGCTAACGTTTATGATGCTTCAATTACAGTCAATACTAAAACGATTAAATTGAGCTGTACAATTTCTGTTATCATCGAGACATGCGCCTAGGACCCAATTACAATTTTGTGCATGATGATTACATGCGATTTCAGGTTGCTCTTGTGCGCGAAATCCTTTTTGCAGAACTGGCATTTGAATTGCTTCGGAACACCACATTCATTACGCAAATGAACATTCAGATTATACTTGTATTTGTACTTGCGACCGCATTGATTAGGACATGGGTGATATTTTATCTCTTTTTTGATGTCATACACGGTAAACGGCCGGCTGCACAAACCTAAGGTAATACCACATGTAAGTTTAAAAATATTACAGAAATTTTATGAAATTAACGAGAAACTAACATAAGAAAAAGTCTCTCAGAGACCACTGGGGGATCTGTCATACCTACGCCACTAGATTGCAGAATTTCTCTCAAAAACTCAACAAAAATGACAATAGAATGAAGAAACTGGACTTTAAGACGCGCAGAGTAGTTAAAAATTGCAAAAACTCCGGTGTTGCTGTAGAAAAAATACGAGACCTTGGTGAAGTCTGCCTTCAAGCCGACAATATTAACCCCCTTTACTCTTGATTATACATATACATATATGTAAGACTAGAACGGAAGTGCCTTTAAATCATGTTTCTAAGATTACAGTGAGAACACTGAATCAACAAAAAGCTACAGTTCCGAGGGTGTAGACCACACGACATGTACCTCGGATAACAACTGTTACTCCGACCTACTACATATCTCGTACACTGCACGAATCTATCTGCGAGTATCATCGCAACCAGGATTGCGGGGTGACGGAATCTTACAATACATGTTCCTATCGGTACTCGTGTTGCCTGCTATAGCGGCAAGTTAGAAACAGGAGATTCTGTGGCAGCTAACCCCTCCGTTCACGCTAGGCCCTGTTCTGGCTGAGCAATCGCTTTGAACTGTAAGGACCGGCGTGCTAAGGACTGGTTGGTAGCTGCTGCGAGACATTGCTAGAAACGCTTCCAGCCAGGCGGCGGTTCCGAGCGGAGGATAAGGGCCACACGGAGGGGCACTAGCCCCCGTGGACGACCGTTCTTTAACAGTCCCACATTGGTGACCTCAACACAGGACGGTCCTATAATTAGTAACGTTAATCATCAATTCCTTATTTCCGTCCTTCTACTTCAAATTCCATCAAATGGAAGTATTATTACAAAATAGGTAATATTGTATTTTGTCCTGTGAAAACCTCAGTCAACTATTCTGGCAGGCATCGGGCAAACAGTTCTTCGTCTTCTTGTCAATCATCTATTCGTCTGTTAGCCGAATTTATCTTAGACTTCCGTCTCCGCGGGGAAAGACTCTAGGACCCAACATAGACAAGTAAGCAGACAACTGGACAGACAATGGAACTGCATGACTGACTCACTGCATGAAAGGTAGGCGATAAGCGAGGCAAGGAGCGCCGAGCGAAGAACCTATACGCGAAGGAAGTGAGTGTCGATGAGGGGGTTGGGCTGTAGAGCAGGGGGTGTATAATCCCCTTTACCAGACCATCGCGATCACAGATGCTGAAAACATACAAATAATAACAGAACTAATGGCTAACGTTTATCCTTGAATTACAATCAATACAAAAACGATTAAATTGAGCTGTACAATTTCTGTTGTCATCAAGACATGCGTCTAGAACCCCGTTACAATTTTGTGCTTGATGACTATATGCGATTTCAGGTGGTTCTTGTGCGCGAAATACTTTTCGCAGAACGGACATTTGAATTGCTTCGGAACACCACATTCATTACGCAAATGAACATTCAGATTATACTTGTATTTGTACTTGCGACCGCACTGATTAGGACACGGGTGATATAATATCTCTTTTTCAGCGTCATACACGGTAAACGCCCGGCTGCACAAACCTAAGATAATATCATGTGTAAGTTAAAAAATATTACAGAAATTTTCTGAAATTAATGAGAAACTGACATGAAGAAAATTCTCTCGGACACCACTTTGGGATCTTTTCCTCGGACCCCCTGCCATACTACGCCACTGGACTGCAGAATTTATCTCAAAACCTCAATAAAAATGACAATAGAATGAATGAGATTGGACGTCAAGACGCGCAGAGTAGTTTAAAGTTGCAAAAACTCCGGTGTAGCTGTAGAAAAATTACGAGATTTTCTCGACACCGCCAGCATTTATAATTTATAGTGGCGGAAATTCAAAGTAATTTCTATGTTATTCAGTTAAGTTGTGCACGCGCAAGCAGTGACCTCGAAAAAAGCACAGTGAGCCGCATAACATCACACGTCGGGCGGTTACATAAATGTAGCAGGAACCGGCGCCTTTCCATGCAAGTACTTAATAAATACAACTCCGAACTCGGCACAGCTTACAGTGCAGTCGCTTCCATCAATTTATCAAAATTATGATTACACTCCACTGTAGTACAACCTTCATAGAGACAACCTTCATTGAAAAAGTTCTATTGGGGCAAGAAGTCATTGGGACTTTTCATTACTTACATTCGTTGGGTTTTTATATTGTTATTACCATACTTTAGGATTTCATAAACACAAACAATTTTCGGGAGAGTTTAGAAAGCTTTTATCCAAGAAAGTCTCACGGCCACTCACTGCTACTGTTGTGAACAGGGGCGGTAACTTCTGTGTAGCATATGTAGCGCGGATGCTACACATAAGATTTTCAACAACAAAAAAAAAATTAAATTAATACTTTTTAATTTATTACTGAACTTGAATTTTTTTGTCATGCTACACATGGAGAAAATGTAGGTTGCCGCCCCTGGATGTGAACAGTGATGCACCATCGCAACTGAAGTCAGCATTCATCTATTAGAATGTTCTTCCTAGTTTAAATAACTAATGCGAATACAAGAACATAAAATATATTACTCTAACAACCAAGAGTAACATATTATATAATTATCCATATACTTCTATTTGAACTGACCATAAGGCAGGAATTGGGAACACTGAGCGCACTCGTTTTACTCTTCCTTTTTGGAACACGGAGAATGTGCGCGTTTACTACAGTGATATTCTGTAGCGGTAGAGTAGGTATGAGCATTAAGAGTATACCATTCTTCTTGCCCCCAAAGGGAAGAATAAAAGAAGTTTACTCTGAGCTCTCAGTGCCGGCCACTAGGTAATGTAAGTGCCTAAGTACTGTCTACTGGGGTAATATCGAACCCCGGTGGTAATATCGGCCAGTCATGACTTGTTTACAGATAACGATACTAGCGCTCCAACAACAAGTCAAGAGTAGCCGATATTACCTCTGGTATCTGATATTACCCCAGTTGACTCTTTGACTCTACTGATATAACGATACTAGCGCTCCTGCAGCAGGTCATGGGTGGCCAATATGACCACCAGCGTCCGATATTACCCCAGTTGACGGTATGTAGCCTTACAGCTAGGGGAACAGTTATAACCCAGGACCCGCAATACTACGATAGATACCTAAATGGGCACATTTCCTCTACAGCTACATCGAGATATCCATAACGCTTCGAACATACGCGCTCATGTACTAGTTATAATTTCCATTCTCTCAGCAAACTTCAATATTTAACAGCATATCTGCGCCAGCTATAAGAATGAAGATGCTATCTATCTATCGTTCTGCACCAAAGGCATGATCTACCAACATTTCAGTTGTTTTAGAAATTGTCTTTTATTCGTTAATACAAATATTATTACAAATTACAATAAATACAAAGAAACTGACATAACTTAATCACGTACGAGTATAAAAGAAAATCTGGGATCTACATTACTCACTAAATAAGCTATCTCAAGTTCGGCTGAATTTTCATTCATACTAATCTATAATGTATAATACTTGAACAACGCGAGGTATGAAACCACTGGAGATCATCATACAGGTTAAATAGGAAATTAAAATGGCAGGTCAATTTAATCTTAGGATTCTAGGGATAATCATAATACTGCATCTTCTAATGAGTTCAGGGTAGATGTGTCAAATGTGGCCACTTGGACAATTGGCTCGCTAAAAACATTCCGTTAAATAAGGGAATATCAAGTATGAGAATAGCATTGCCTGTCGTATCCTTAGTTCTCCATCCACGTGATTCCCTCTTCTTCATAATTTTTACAACGAACTGACATAAAAAGTGACCACACCTGGCTTGTCCAAATTAAGAAACCTCACACAGCGGATGAAGTAAGAACTAATTGAAAAAAGGGACGTACGTAATCGACCTCATTGAGATGTACACAACTTCAAAATTTTTTAATTAACTATCCAGCGGACGCTGGTGAATGAAATTTGATGTATAGGTTCAGAGACCATCGAGCCTTATACATATGTAAAAAATATTACTCGGATAGTACAGATCTCACTTTCGACGTATTTAACGCTCGAATTTTAAATGGGAAATTGAAATCGAAAATTCAAACACCAAACATATCATAAGGTCTGTATTATCGGAGTAATATTTGTTAATTGAAGCTTGTTGACGTCTGAACCTGAAGACCAAATTTCATTCACCTTTTGTCCGATACATAATTAATTAGAAAATCTTGAAGTTGTCCACATTTGAACAGGAAAAACAGTACAGGTCACTTTTTCAATATACCCACAGGCGCCCCAAGCTGGAATTGGACAGGCTAACAGGACCTTTATGTAGCCACATTTGGCGCATCTACACTAACTGTCCTCTTTCTTAGTGAACAAGAACATTACTTCATGGGATTGTAAAATAAGAAAAAAAGAAAAGAAGATGTGTTGCATCCCAGGCCTTCGCATCAACAAGTATATTACAGCTAGGGGCGGACTGGGACTAAAAAGACCTGGAAGCAAGTTCATTTATACCAAACCACTTGAGTGGTTACTAGTTAGAAACAGGGCCGGTTTTAAGTACTTTGTCGTCCAGGGCTGCAATATTTTTGCCGCCTTATTTTTACCCCTTCCACGGCCTTCTACACAATTGAGGTAACTATTTTTTGAACCACAAATTTTTCCGCCGCAAAATTTTATCGCTTTGGGCTACAGCCCAGTCAGCCCGTATGGTAGAACCGGCACTGGTTAGAAACGACTCACTATTTCAGAAGAAGCGAATGAGTGTTCATGAGTTATGAAGAGGATAGATTTCTCCAATTTTTAATATTTATTTTACTTCTCAGCGGGTCACTTTTTCAGCCAACAGGCCATGGAACCGTCCAGGCCAGGAGGCATTTCCCTCTGGCCCCCTAGCCAGTCCGCGCCCCGATTACAGCGTCCTATCAAATCCAAGGCCCATGAATCCGGTGACAATTTTATGTTTCATGACAATGTGCGATTTTAAACTATTCTTGTGTGCGAAGTCTTTGTCGCAAATCTGGCATTTGAACTTCTTTGGAACGCCGCACTCGTTGCGTAGATGCACGTTAAGGTTATACTTGTACTTGTACTTGCGGCCGCACAGGTTTGGACAGGGGTAGTAGGGTATCGAGTCGTTCAGGATCACGAAAGGAGGGCGAAACAAACCTGCGACAAAATAAAAAATTAGTACATTCTGGAAACATTTCAAACGTAAACAGTAGTGAATACTCAATGTCTTCAGACATTTACTCAGTTTCTGGGAAGCCAACGGACAACCATGAACTGATGTATCATCTTGTCATGCTCAATGTCAAGACAAGTCTGAAATAAATCGTGTTTTCGTAGGACAAAGAGCGGAACGATTGAATGATTCTGTAGACCACTAGGGTATATGTGTATATATTATGTAGGTAAAATAAAATTATAAAATTTAAAAAATATAGCCTAGAAAACACGCACACTGTTTCCGTGATAAACATGCATGTGGAAGGAATTTTCTTAGAAAGTTTCTTCAAGCATGCCCAAATGAGACACCAGCAGACGTACACATTGTATACTTTCCAAAATATCCAGTATCGAAAATATACTCGAGGGAAAATCATCAAGAAACGTCATCTCCCGAGAATAATGATTTTTTCCTTTTTCTTCCTCCGTTCAATTTTCTTTTTAACACTTTATTTCAGGCATTCGTTTTTAGCTAAGAGCAAAATACCGTTCGTATTTCAGTCTCACGTGGAAGTTTAACGCTGCACAAGACTTCTGATTTGTTCAAAACTATATGCGTTTTTCAGACACATTTAGTAGACGTTAACGCTCATTGAGACTAGTTCAAGGGTTACTAAGCCTCTTTAAAGCTTTATTGAGACTAACCAAAACTTCTTCACATTTCTCAGGAACATTTTTTCAAGCACAATTAATTAACCCCCCCCCCACCCTATTTCTCAATGGGTAAGATGAAAGGCAATTATATCATTTTGCATGTGCATTATGATAACTCTCTTACCTCTAAACAAAATTCAATACACCATGCTGTGTGTCACTCAATACAACACGTAAATGGTGATCACTACTGCATAATCCATTAACTGAACCGACTGAAAAAACCTCTTCATCATCATTTGTTTGAGTATGCAAAACATAAATTCTTGAGAGACACCAGTGCTGTGTTCATTTATGAAAAATCGTGAAGTGAAACGAAAGTAGTCTAATAATCTGCAATAGAGCTTAAGATTTCATACAATTTATTTTTGGAGAACTTTACGAAAAAATATTAATTTTCTCCACGGCCCTGAGGGCCTTACCACATATGAAGCGGGAAAATCAAATTTCTATCCAGGTGAACTTTTAAAATTTTAGGACGCTGATTCTAAATTTAGCCCCAGAAGTTCTTTAAACGTATTTACTTTACTAAAAATCGAATAAATTTAAATGAAATTATAAAATAATGGTCACAAATACAAGTATCTGAAAAACGAATCGACTCATAGTTATTCTAATATCGAATTTTGAATCAGCGTACTCACATTTGTAAGCACATAGATCACAAAATTCACATCCACAAAGAGTTGTTAAGTGTAATAAAAACATTTTGAGGTCTTTGGGCTAAGGAAAACACCAATATTTTCTAGCGAAATTTTCACAGGTTACTTACTTTTACATCAAAATACAAATTTTCACTTCTATTAAACATCTATGCTCCACAATTTCTCTTTCGTTCCACCCCATTAACAAGTAACGTGACCAGACGCGAATTCTGAGAAGGGCTCATTATTTGATTAATGAAATAAGGCGGGAAAGATGGGGGTCGCTCAAGCAATACCACTGACTAATGCAGCTAATCATAAACTTCGTTAAAGTATACTTTCTCGTATGTTAGTACGCAAGTCTATAAAACTGCCATAAATAAATTAACTAAAGTGCGAAAGTTCCAACATTTTACTTCTAGAAGAAAATCACTTATATCACAGTATACAATGAGTTAAGAACAAAAAATTATAACGAATCAATACTCAAATTAAACGAGCTGACACAATCGGCAACAGATAGAGGTGTGTATTTAATGGTTGGCGGAGACAATAATCAAAAAACGTACGATGCTACAATTCGCCAATTTTCACATTCTGTGATTATGAAACTTTCGTCACGTGAAATCACCAATTTCGCATCCCAACACATCTACTAAAAGTGCATTCACACGTGAACTGAACATACCAAACATATTCGGTTCACATCTGGACACAGTTTTCAGGTAACTCACCAATCACCCAATGCACAAGTTTACTGTACCCGGCTACTCGTTAATCAGTTTCTTATGCACGTTTATCAAATGAACTTTTAAATGACTATTCCGACAGAAAGTTTTCATGCAGTGCATACACTGGAACTGTCGGCCCACTCCGCATTCGTACTTCAGATGAAAATTCAAACTGAACTTGTGCTTATACTTGCGTCTACAGTTCGGGCACTGGTAATCATTAGCGCTGGTGGAAGACTGATGCTGATTCATCCGGGTAAAAAACCAATCGTACTTGAAAGAGCCTGTAAATTCGAGTTAAATTACTGCCACGAAGCACACAAATACGAACCCAACAACTGCACTGTCGCGGTCAACTTCTCGCACGGTAATGAAAAATGCTCTATATGTATTTTCAATTCGTCTTCTTTATTCGTCAAACAAAAATCCTATAAATAAATAAATAAATAAAAACATAATATGAAACTGAAAATTATAGTCACGAGTGAATTCTTCGTTAAGTAGACACGATGTGATGCATCAGTATTAAATGCGATTTTAGCGCACGTTTTTGGGCGAACAATTTATCGCACATTTCGCATTTGAATCGCTTAGGAACACCGCACTCGTCTCGCAGATGAGCATTTAGATTAAATTTATATTTGTATTTGCGACCACAGTTATTTGGACAACGAAAAAAGTCGAAATCAGATCCACGGCGGACGAGCGACGAACTTTCAAGTCCAGAATTTGAAGAGTAATCGACGAAATCTGAAACAAGCATCGACAACATGCAAATTATGGACCTGTGTAAAGAGAGTGCCGGGGCTGTAACAAGAGAAAACTGCATCACTGTCGTACATTCTGGATCGTCGTCACTTCAAACACGAAATGCTGGACAATAAAAACGGTCAAATTTCCAAAATTTACTCCTCAACTGGGGAACAAATTCTGTCTTGTTAATAACACTATACACGTTCAAGCCAAACTTGGCAGATTTAACAAATCTCTAGCCGATTTGCGGACCGCTTCAACTCAGAAAGCAAGTTGGACAGAGTAACCAACAATACTATGGCTGGGTGCACTACTTACAAAACTATAACGTATTAATCCGCGACCTCGATTCCTAAAATTAATCACAATAAATTCAGCCTGGTCGTCGATACCGCGGATTTCTACATTTTCTACAGAATAAAAATACATGCTCAGCTTCTGCAAAATATTTCCACTAGTCAAAAAGAACTCCCTTCGATCTCCATCCATAGTCATACCATTATCCAACTCAAATTGCGAACATTTGCGTATTTCTGTAAGCATAGGTACATGGTAGGAAGTGTTTTCTTCTGTAGTGCATTTTTTGTTGCGTATAAGGCAACCAAAATAAACTATTAAGATTACACAGAACACCGAAAGGATGAAAACGTGTTTTATTTCAAAATAAATAACCTGAACCATTGAGGGGCGCCAATTAATATCAAACTATTTTCTTGTGTACATTAATTAAATGAGTTTTCAAATGGCCCTTGTGCGCAAATGCTTTGCCACAATCTAAGCATTTGAACTGCCGATCGATACCGCATTCGAACCTCAAGTGCGAGTACAATGCACCTCTGCTCTTGTACCTGCGACCACACTGTTTTGGACAAGGATAATTTTCTTCCTGAACGTTATCAAAACTCAAATGCTTTGAAAGTCCTGGAAACGAGGAGAGCGACCATTAGCTTAGGTTTGTTTTTTGGAAAACAGCAAAATAGTGGCAAACAGCGTTAACAAAAACTGGCGACTAGTTACATTCACAAATGTTAGCAACGAACTACAGTTTAGTTTCTCGGAACTATGACTGTAGTCAGAAGCACACTCGAGTGTTCACGAGATTTCGACCAACAATTTTAAAAGATTGTACGATAGGTAAATTTCAAGATAAGTAGAGCTCCGAACAGTTTTACCCTTGTGAACGAGTGTCCATCGACAAGCATTATCAAAAGTCGATAATAAAATCGTTATTCAACTCCGTAGAGTGCGGATAAGACTTGCGATCAGATTTCATTTGATTTGTACGAATCATAATTAGTACTCGTACTTTCAGCACGAGCTAATCACACTACTCAGAAGGTCAGAAATGAAATCAAAGTCAAACACAAAATAGCACCTTAGTCTTTTAGCTACATTTTCTATCTTATAAACAAGTTCCCATACTATTCGCATTTCGCAAGATCGCTCTATTTAAAGCTAACATTTGTAGTGAAGACCATTCACCATCGCATCAACCAACTGGTTCACCAAAAAGCAATTCTAGGTCAAGGAAATACCAAGAAGGATCAATTAGAATATGAGGATACTGGAGTATAACGTTAATAGTTGTATTATGATAAAAATTTCAAAAATAAAAAAAAAGTAAATAATTATGGAAACTTTTCAATGTGGTTTTTGGCAATAGTCATTCAAAAGGTGGTCTTGCATGGCCGACTGCGAGAGAACAATTCGGCCACATCTGATGCATTGGAGAGGCTGACTCACTCCACATTGATACTTCAAATGGACGAACAAATGACTTTTATGCTTGAATTTTCTGCCACAAAATTTTGGACACTGAAAGGTCGACAAAGTCTGATCAGTGACAATGACTTGGTTCATCATATCTTCATCATCTGCGAATATATCACGTATCAATTAGCACTACACATAAAAATACAATTTTCGACGTACACAATTTTCGACGATCGAAAGTTCATGAATATTAAGTACATTTCTGAGAAAGACAATCAGTAAAAAAAAAAAGTTAAACAAGCCCAAATACCACACCAACAATAAGGCAACCATTAACAATCTCAAAATCGACAATAAATCCAGAAATCGCGTCCAAATGAAGTATGTAGAGAAAAAGCCAACTTAAACGATGTATTACTAGACAATTATAATGAGTTATATTTGCGCGTGCGCCAGAACTTTCTTATGGATGTTGAGAGCGTGGCTTTGAAGATGCGCTTTCCGAGCAAAAGCCTTGCCACACTCGAAGCAAGTGAACTGCTTGTCGACTCCGCATTCGTATCTCAGATGAACGTAGAGCGTTGACTTGTACTTATATTTGCGACCGCACATATTTGGACATATATGTCCATTTCCGTCGCTTTTATTCGTGGTGTGTCTGAAACGACCATTGCAAACAACCCAGCTCCTTATACCTGCAAAAGAAAACCACTCAACTTATTAATAAACGCCCATATTAAGACACGTACGTGAGTTAAGAAAAAAAAAAGAAAGAAAAAAAGGAAACAATCGCAGATTACAGGACGAATTCACATATCAATTCTGGTACGATGATCATACTAGCGGAACATTATTTCATAACCTCTCGGACATCAGAAGGCAAAATCATGCAATACCGTAGTGCTGCAAATAATGACGATATCCAACAGGATAATAGAAGCTAACTACTTCATTAATTTCACAAACCCAAGCATCACCCTAGTGGTTTCACCAGCAATGGCAAAAGCAATACGAATTAGGGCTACACCAATCTATTCGTCGATGTCAGCTAGCAGTATTACTCTAGCGGTGTAGTAAGCAGAGCTGAAATCTGACTAAGAGTATCTATGAACTGCGTTTGTTTCAGATGACCAGTAGATCACCCTGGCAGTTTGTTAGCAATCGAATGTAAGAGGAACCGCTTTGTTAGCATCTAATAGAGGACTATCCACTTTTTCCATAGCCAATTTGTGTCAAGATAGTGACCTCATCCATTCGAAAGTCACGAAGAAAATAAACCGGTTAATATTGATACAGATCTACCAGTTTGAGATAATCTGTACTCATAATCTGATATTCCACGTTCTTGGCAACAGGTCAATTAAATAATCTTACCAATTCATCCGCAAATAGTAAATGGAATGTGTAAATTTCTTCAACCATAAGTTCCCATGAAATATACCTGTATCTACTTTCTCGTGTATAACGAATACCATAAAATCATGTCAACACGTAATTCAATTTATTAGTGATAAAAAATCGAGAACACAACGTTGAAACAAAATAATGAACGAATTAAGAGAGTCATTTGGTTGAAATATTACTCATTAGAACTTTCTTCAATGAATCTTAAGTGGGTGTGCTGTAAATTGAATTGTCTCACGAATAACGTTCCACAAAGGTCTCATTCAAACTTTCAGCAAACTTCATAAAATGTTCCTGTTGTCACGTTACAATAGCACTACACAACAGAATGAAAAACAATGGGACGAGATTATATGATTTTAGCTATATTTCAAATGCTCAATACTAAGGCGTTAACCATTTTTCTCGAGAACCTCTCGTTTTCCATATTCAGAATTAAAATTGCATCAAAATTTTCACTTCTTATTCCTTTTTTTTGTCCATGAATGGCTACACTGATACTGATAAATACTGAACAAGCATTCGGGCCGTCCATCCGTCAGAGAGCGCTATAACCAAGCACTAGTGATAAGGACGAAAACATGAATCTATGCATTTCCCCCATTAATGTACATACTCATTAAAATTGAAATATCTCGAAAAGTAAGACTTTTTAAAGTATTCAAAGAGAAAAGAATTTTTCGAACAAAGAATTTTCTTTCGATTAAGACTATTTTTATACCTAGATTCCAAAATTTTGCTGCATGCGTGAAAAACTTCACGTTTTGGTCGCTGATAGTAGTCGATACTAGCGCTGGACGGCCCGAATAGTTGTTTAATCAGTGGCATCACTTTGATGATGCTAAAATTCCTATTCAAGATAGGATAGGGGAAAAAGTGAACTATAATCAAAGAATTAAAATCGGCATTAAATTCCTTGTTGAAAATACAATATAGAATCACATATTCTCATGCCACTATTTAAAAAAAAATCTCAAATTGTTGTGTAGTGTAATATTTACAATAATGGCTATAGTTATTAAAGCAAACATGCGAGAAGAAATTTGAAGTAATCACCGGGTCTTCAGTACAAATCTGAAATACGAACATACTGCGAGTTTGAATAATGGGAAAATATCAGTAAAGGTTGGTCACGTCTCACACGCAATCAGGAACTACAAAACGAGATCAAGTCTCAAAGGTTAGTGACCATACGATGTCTCGTAATCATATGAGTTTTATAAGTAGATCTTCGAGCGAACGCTGAGTTGCATACATGGCAGATGAATTTTCTAGGCACGCCACATTCGTACTTCAGATGTTGATTCAAATGACTTTTGCATTTATATTTTCTACCACAGTTCCTAGGGCACACCCAAAAGTCGGAAAAATCTTCAAATTTACCTGCAATGAGAGAAACAGTGGTGCATTTTCCATTCCAAAATTTTTCAAGTACCTACAGTCAGTGAACTAATTCAGGATGGAATCAGTCAATTTTAAGAAACGAGAGTTTTTTCAAAAGGAAAAAGAAAGTCATACTTGCAAGCAGTAATTTTAATAACGTAATAGGAACAATTCAAGAATATTTTTTCTTTAAATTTCTCCAAGAACAATCTTCCGGTTCATGCTCAAAAAAGTCTACACATAGCTAAACTTACACGTGCAGGTAGCTGAACTTAAACGATCAGGTTTTCAAAATATGAATCCAATACCAAATAATACCTAACTACGAAGTAACACGAATTTATTTGATTGATGAACAACTTCAGCACTATTAGTTACTCGACAATAACGTGATGTTTTTTCATCATATGACCACGATACGTAAATTTGCGGGCAAAGGCGCGGTTGCATTCGCCGCAAACGAATTTCTTGGGTACACCGCACTCGTATTTTAAATGAACATTCAAATCTGACTTGCGCCTATATTTTCTGCCACAATTCCTAGGACACAGCCATGAGTCAGAGAAATAGCAGCCCATACCTGCAATAAGAACGTTGAGAGTTAATTTGAACGCATGCTGAAGGGATCTGCTGTTGTCAAACCCGAAAAATGACTAGCCCAGTCACAAAGGAGCCCACATTGAAGACAAAACTGTGTACCTATACCGGAGCTGGTAAACCGATAATCAGAATTATGTTACATGCCAGAAAATGATGAAAAATTACAGTACAATTCCCACTGCCCCGTCTTTTTTTAAAGCTACCAAGACCTACTTTTGAAAATTAATGGATTTTGCCCATGCAATATGCAAAGAGTAAAAACCACCAGTACGGGAAAGCCTGCTGTTCCATTCATTCCACTATTAGCAAGAATTGATTCAGACGCTTCTGGAAAAATTTGGTGATACTTGTCTTCTCAACCACCTCTTTTCTAGTTTTGCTCTCAACCCGAGCCCTGGAATCCACCCTTTCGAGCATTACCTCAGAGACGTCGGGGAGGCTGTTAGGGCTGTCTTAGCATTCTTCTCTGCTAGCCGAAAAACCGGCCTAGGTCGAAATGTAGCGAGTTGCTACGCGGGATCGAACCCGGGACCTCCGGATTTCGAGACCAGCGTGCTATCCACTCGGCCAACCAGACCCCTCTTGTCTTCTCAACCAGAGGCAATATCAATTTCTTTCTCAATAAATTTTTCACTATAAAATTGTTCTCAGTATTGGTTGATTAGCTACGGCGACTTTCGAATAAGAAGAAACGACGACAACATTACTGTTTAATCAACATTTTTGCAAGTAGGTAACAGACAAGCAGATTTTCAAAAAGCACCAAATTGAATTTACAGTTTCTATGACTTAGAACAGCACTGACGAGAAAACGTATACAGCTAGAACACCCTTCAACAATACAGTAATTGAACCGAGCTAGTGAGTGCTAACATTTAAAAATTGAAACGGTAGCTGACTATTAATGGTGTAACACCACTAGCAACACCACGCTCCAACGTAACCGCGTCTCTACACTAAGTTTAGCAGAATGTAGTGGCGGCGATTCTAAAGGGGTGTAGAGGGTAAGTGCCCTTCCCAGAAAAATGTAGGAGGCAATACTTCTCCTGAAAAAGTGTACCAAGCTCAAATTTGTCAAAACTAAATGTCAGTAGAGTTGGACTAGAAAGGTACATGAGTAAGGGTACAAAATACCATGTGTACTTTTCCCCCTCCCAGTGATAATTCATTTTTCTCTTGCTTAGTAAAAAAACGCTCTGGGTTATAAATGTCCAAGGGGACAGATCACCACCACTGGTAGAATACCAAACTAGTTGTCAATAATAGAAATAGTAATAATAACAGTAAGAGGAGGCAACAGAGTGTGCCACACTCTAACACATAAGTAATGGTCTCCAGAGCAAGCACATACATATAATTGGTTAATAGATCACAAAATTATTCGACAATCATTTTATGTATCATTCCCATGTGTGATTTGTAATTGACTTTTTGTGCAAACCCCTTATCGCATAAATCACAGTGAAACCGTTTGGGCACACCGCATTCATATCGCAAGTGAGATTTCAAATGATGCTTATGTTTGTACTTTCTACCACAATTCCTGGGACATTGCCAAGAGTCGATATTCAAGACAGTGTACATACCTGCAATTATAAAACAACTGCTATAACTTATGTGCTTGAAGAACTAAGATCACGTAACTATAACAGTAACATATGAATAACTGATATTCATGTTATAGTAATTTATAACATGTAACCAAAACCATCGACCCACACATTTCTATAAGCAAAACAAGCATTTATGTTACAAAGTGGCATAATACGAGTAGCCACACATTTTTACAGGTTAATTGACGTGGACTATCCTTCCTCTCCTCACACTCGGCTGTGACGTTTCTCTTTCCCTCGACCAAGTATCAGCATGTATAAGATTTATTGCCGCTCTATGTTATATGAAGCTATATGCAAGGAATCCATAAAGAATGTTACAATATCAGTGTTTTTCTTTTTAGATACTGAAGATAGAACGCTCTACAGGTACTGCCTCATTATTACGCAGAATTGGTAGATTTCTGGAACCCACTAAACGTCCACGGTCACTGCTTAATTGCTACTGCCTACTAGAGAATTTGCCAGAAAAATCAACGTGTTCAAGGTGAACTTAGAAGCCGAGTTTCAACTTTGAGAAGCAAGTTCAATATACTGTATTTCCTCGCGTATAGGCCGCCATTGCCTATAAGCCGCACCCTTGTTAGAAGCCGAAGTTCATAATGAAACACTATCTCATGCTGTACACTTTCATTTACCCAAATCAGTGTTTATCACGGGTAGACTGATCATCTACCTAGTTGCCGAGAAAGTTTTGGGAGGGGGCAGTCCAATCTATAAGAATTGGACTAGTAAATCTGGAATTCTTAAGTCGGTTTAATGACTGACAGGGGAAGAGAGGTGAACAGGTGGGGTATTCAAAGTGAAAAGTCGGGATATAACAATAGCATTCTTCCAGTAGCTTCTCAGGTTCACCCTAACCCCCACCCCAGGAATTTACCAACATTTGTAAAATTCAAACTATGAACAAGTAAAATAAATTCACAACTGAATAATTAAAGATTTATTAGTATATTGAAATACTATACATATGAGCCATACCAATCTCAACAAAAGAAAGGAGCATTATCGTCTCTTTCTTTTCTTTATAAAATCAACAAAAATGAGTAGCATCGTTTGCATGTAACCAACTCTTTTGGAAATTTTACCAACCATTGTAAAATTAAAAAAGAAAACTGGAAATAAGAAATACAAATTCTTTGGAATGCGGTAAGAACTGGAAGTATTACTTAAGAAATTATGACTTTATGAACTAGACCCATATGTGTCTTGTATGCGCCTTTCTGGGCAAACCTCTTATCACAAATGGTGCAGTGGAACTGCTTAGGAACACCGCATTCGTATTTTAAATGGAACTTCAAATGATGCTGATGTTTGTACTTTCTACCACAATTTCTAGGGCACAGGTACAGGTCGAAAGTTTCGTTTGGAAAGCCTGCAACGAAAACACATGCTGTAATTCTGTACTGGAAAAAAGTCAGACACAGTCTGATGGAAGTCGGCAGAAAAGTGTGAGATTTTCTTCATAATTTCCTCAAATTCTGCTGTCCAATACAAATCATACCTAAATCAACCGATGTATTTTTTTTTTCAGTTTTACTAATTTATGTAAACAAAGATATTGATTCAATATTATAAAGCATAGATTGATCATTTTTCTTCCTCCATTAAAAATGCTGACAGTTAGGTTCATACCAAATATGGGTCAAATGAACATACTGGACAACGCTTCATTTTACATTGTAGCAAGTAAATTTATTTTCAAAGCTAATTACAAATGGGAGCTCAGACAGAACACAGTTACAGAAAGCCAACATAAGAAGGAAAAAAAATATATAATATATATATTACAGCCAAATTTATAATTATTATTGCTGCAAAGGAATTCTATACAGTATGCAGTGTTCGACACCTGGTTGGCAAAGCTAAAAATGTGAGGTCTTCTTTTCCTCATTTTTCACATGCTTCATTTCAGTACTTATAAGATACTTCTTTTTTCTTTTTTATATTCATAGGTACTTTCTTAATACGTGAATATTAGAATAGCACCTGATATGGTAACCCAAGAAACATACCAGTACACATAGTAAAAGTCCAAATATTGCTATAGGAATAGTCAGAAGATCATTGTTTCTGTTAAGACTGAACCAATGCAATGAAAATTATTACAGAATATTCCTTTAAGATCAATTAATAAGTACCAAGTAAAAAATAGTTCTCCACAAAATAATTGTTAGTTCTTGACAGCGTGCTTCACTTACAAAACCAAACTCCTTACATTACAATGTCACAATAATTGTATTTGATTGGTGAAATACGCTGTACTTGTTATGACAAGTGAGCTGATACAAAACGCCTAAATAATAATTTTATGTATATTTCCCATATGCATCTTATAATTGCATTTCCTAGGGAAGGTCTTGAGGCACAAATCACAACGAAATCGGCTAGGTACACCACATTCATGCTTCAAATGGTAGTTCAATTTGTGCACATGCTTATACTTCTTACCGCAGTTCCTAGGACAGAACCATACCACACCTGCAATGAAAATCATCTATCCATTACTATTGGAGTCAGCATCCTTTTTGACATCATCTCATATTCATACCGCCATTTTGATTGGCATATCTGTGTGTACAATTGTTTGTAGGACAATTAACATCCTAATATGTAAATATAATTGGGATACTTACGCGTTATACTATAATTTACTACCAGTACTACGAGGATAGAATGTAACATGAAAGCTCCAATAATAATTAAAAGTATTTATCTAACATGTTTTATTAAATTTACAACCAGTTAAAATAGGGTAACTTAGAACTTAAACAGGAGAAAGTAACAAAATCACAGCATAATCAACTTTTATTAGTGCAATAGGCTGCTTGAAACAGCTGTGGAATAGTAACTTAAGTACACGGAAGTATTTAAAAAATTGTTTTGGCTTCGCAATTTCAAGTTATAAAATGCAGATTTGACAACTACATATTCTTCATATCAGTTCAAATTGAGGGACTACCCAAATGTTGAAGAGATAGAGCATGAATAGGTTCAGTTTGAAAAGTCATCTTCAAATCAACAAAAATCGGATTATTACAAGAGGTGTGGGAAAATCAATCTTGTACAATCTGGCCCAAGCTGTACCCATCTAAAATGTTCATAAACCCATGATTAAGTAAGAATAATCTGATGCACATTGCCCATGTGTGCCCTATGGGTGGTTTTTCTATGGAAGCTTTTATTACAAATTTTGCACTTAAATTGCCTAGGTACGCCGCATTCATACTTCAGATGGAAATTCAAATGATAATTGCGCTTATACTTTTTGCCGCAGTTCCTAGGACAAAACCAGAATAATTGATCTGTTCCATCCACCATTCCTGCAATGCGAATAAATTGTGAATTTTCACATCCATAGACAACCAATAGTAGCACAGATAATATACATGTCAAGCTATGCACAATGAAAAGCGATTGTAGTGCGTAATTCAAAATAATGTTATTATATATTTTCCCCAAAATTAACAACCATTTATTTTGATATTTTAGCAATTCAAAAGCATAATATAAGAATATTTGTACAGGGGGGAGGGGTTATACAAATTCAACCAGAAAACAACAGACATTACTACAAACTGCCAATTGTTGATCCAATTTTTTCAAAAGCTAGAAGCTAGTAGCTATTTCCCATGAAAATACGGAGATACAATTTAAGCAATATATCATTATTTTTGAATTATGGTCGTTCATTTCTGAAATGCGGGCGGGGGGGGGGGCAGAAAAAAAAGAAAGAGTTCTCAACATTAGAATTTACATCAGTTGGCAAATATTCATAAGTCAGTATTTCACAATTAGCTTATGAAATTCTGCAGCACCATAACTATTCTTTTCACAATACAGGATAGTTCTTTGGAGATAATTTTGCAATATTTTAGCTAAAACAGCAAATTGTTGGTCAATCGAGATTTGATAGTCATTTCATGGCATCTGTCAGAAAAATGAACTCCCTATAAGTAATAAAATAGGATAGTGTAATTACCTACGTGTAATCAGAAATATCAGCGGACAGCTATGGGCCATTTAAAAAAACACAAATAATGCTTTAAAAAAACAATTTTTCACAGATACCTAATTTGAAAACTACACTGATCAATATTAAAGGTTGCTAAGTTTTTTTGGACGCAAATTGACAATTTTCTTAATAATAATAATAATAATAATAATAATAATAATAATAATAATAATAATAATAATGTATTCCAGACTATTAATATAACTAGAGAATTCTTCATAATCACAGGTTTTGCAACTGGACCAAAAGCATGACGACTTGCAGTTTGCATTTCCACAGTCCAAACTTAATAAAATTCTCAAAATATGCACTTTATGGAGTTAGTATCACACCTTATCTTAAAATTACTTGATTACTTGATGAGATAGAAAAACATTTTAATATTTTGAAGCTCCCTAGACCTAATCACAGTGATTTTAAATTCAAAATTTAAACCATTGGGGGGGGGGGCTAACTGTTGCACTCTGAATGAGCGGCCCTCCTAAGTGTATCCATACTCTAATATTGTATTATGTGGGTACAAATATCTAGTCTTTGGGACAAGAAGGAATATTACTCAACTCTCAACTCACTTCCCATAGGCTAAAGTAGGGACTGACCTTTTACAATACAAGTAGGTCAGTAGGCCATTCAAATCTAGTGCCTCATACATTTACTACACTTCTGTAATGCGAAATAATCTCATATTTTTATATTTGTTAACAAGCACCAGTCCCTGCTCATTCAAGTAGATATACAATTGTTTTCTCAGGCAAATGTAAGACTAATTAAAACAACACAACGCAATCACTAATGCAAATAAAAGCAGCAGAAAGGGCTTTCCTCAATGTGCTGAATGCCCCCTCCCCTTAAAAATTGCAACTTGCCAGAGGGGATGGAGCTATACTACCAAGAAGTTTTAGTTAAAACATGAAATGTTATCGGCCTCTAATAGTTTCAAATCTGTAATAGGTCAATGAACACGTGACAGTTCGACAAAACTGAAATTCAGCTATTTTTAAAGCTACACCCCTCACCCCTCTCCCTCCTAGAACCATCAACCAACATTATAGATCCAAATTATGAACTGAAGCCTATGAGAACAAATTTTTAAAGCTGTTAGCAGCAACTGCCAAACAATAATTAATGTTTACATGCGAAAACCTTTATAGTAAAGTGTTAGTGTACAGGTACACCACATTTTTGTACCAAATTCTGTTGCAAATGCCGTTCACACACGTATGTTTTGCCACAATTCCTAGTACATAGCTTACAGAGGTATAGCCAGTGCACTTACAACAAATATTCTTGCACTTCCATACCTGAGAACTGCAACTTCATGAGCAGTCTTCATTAAGGAAGGTGATCTGAACAAAAATGGTGAAAGAAACAAGTAAAAACTTATTATATAGTAATCAGCTGAACTGCGACACAGCATTTCCAGTACCTTGATCAGTTTCACTACTTTGTGTGATGCACAATTTGAGTAGCTTGGCCTTAGCCGCCTCAAAAACATAGAAACAGTTTCTACATGTTCCAAACATTGAAAATTATGGAAATAAACGCTAAGGGATTCAAGAAAAAGATTTCATAGCGCCAGTCTGTGTCACTTAGCATATCTCAACAAACAGTTCATAGAAAACCTCAAGCATCTGTCAACACGCAGTTCATAGAAAACCTCAAGCATCTGTCAACACGCAGTTCATAGAGAACCTCAAGTCACCTTGGTTTTTCACTAAGTTAGCTTAGAATAGATGCAGGCAGTTCTCCCTCTGTAGTTTATAGAGATGGATGACGAACTCAGCAGCTTGTAGATTATTATAACAATGAATGACAAATTCAGCGGCTTGTAAATTATTATAAATCAACAAAACTGAAACTTAGTTCCAAACAGTTAATGAATACTTATGTCTAAGCTAATGACAGGAGAAGCAAGAATCACTTGATAAATTTGCTTTGGAACCCAACCCTATAGATATATGTTTAATTTTTTTTTTTAATGCACACAATGCAGAAATAAATCACAAAAATAAGAGAATATCTTTGTTTACCATCAAACTGACAGAATTACAGGATATAATATCATTATTGCACATTCAAAATAGAAGGGCATTTTTAAAAAATGCAAACGTAACATCAATACTATTTTGTTAAATACAAAACTGATACACAGTTTATTGGAAGATTTCACAACAATAAGGACATTTTAAGCTATAGTCCACACAAATGAAACGGTTCAATAAATCCTGTTTCCATACTAGCATATCACATTGCATCAAGTGTACATACCTCTATTTCTAAGAAATAATCATTTTATGTATAATGCCCATATGTGACTTATAACTGCCTTTCTGAGCAAAGCCTTTATTGCAAATAGTGCAATGAAACTGTTTAGGTACACCACATTCGTACTTCAAATGTTGAGTTAAGTGTTTCTTCTGTTTGTACTTTCTACCGCAATTCCTAGGACATGGCCAGAAATTAGAAAATATGCCGAATGTACCTGTAATTAAAATAATCCTTGTATTTTACACAAGCCTTCTCACATATTTGCAGAATTAAAAGGTACACAAGTAATCAATAATATAAAAAAGAAATCTTATAAGTATACTTCACAAACACGCAGGAGAATTGAGTTTAAAAGAATTTGCTTCAAAAGAAAAATCAGCAAACAGACTTTCAGGACTTTCTTTATTCAATTAATAACCAAATCAAATGACCAAAAACTATAATCTAAGAAATAAAAAGGCGCAACAGAAACTTTAAACGGTATACATAAAGTGGTAATCAAGACGTCAATCCCCCTTCAAGCACCACAAAGAAAAGTAAAATTTTAAAGCTTACAACCTAACATGTCAGAACCTTTATATATTTGTTAATTATTTTCATTTTTATTAATTCTTTTCCTTACAAAGTTGTAATTTTGACACGATTCTGTAAATCTAGAATTACTTTACATACTAAATTTATACACCCACCCAGTTCTGTTTACCTTACTGGAAGCTGTAAAGAGGAAGTTGTCAAGTGTATGTTACCCCCAACTAGGCTCATAGCGTTTGAGGGGGTCTCCTCTCCCATTAGCAGAAACAGTAAGACCTCTTCAGATTTTCTTTTTTCTAATTTTTGGATGTGAATTTTGCAATTTTGCCACAAATTACCCCTCTTGGAAAAAGGTTCCCGTCTACAAGAAATAGACAGGCTAGGGGTCAGCTCATGGATCCAAGTTAGTGTTCTATCAAACAAGCAACATTCAGATAACTCTCTCACTGATATTGTCTGAGAGAAAAACAAAAACAGGGTTTCTAACCAAAGGTAAATAACAACAAAGGTTCTATTTGTTGGTATTGTTCAGAAGAAGATCAAATACAGTCATTTATATCAACAGTGCTCCATAGGTAAATTAAAAATTCGGCAAATACAATCAACTAAACCATGACCTTATGAATGACAATCATATGTGTCCTATAGCTACATTTCTTAGTGATTTTCTTCTCACAAATTTAACAGTAAAACTTTTTAGGTGTGCCACATTCTTGTTTTTTATGCCTGTATTTCTTACCGCAATTTCTAGGACACAACCATTCAGCAGAAGAATCTGAAATTAAAAAAGAAATTTTCATCTCAGCAAGCAACAGAGAAGTGATCCCAAATAAGAAACTGTCAGTACATGCATCTTTGGTTCCCAGCAAAACTAAAATTTCTCAGCTGTACTTACAATCTGCACGTTTAAATATTACAATGTGGGCTACAGGTGAAGTTTCAAATATTTAATATACGAAGTATGTTTATTTTACAATCAGCGTTAATATCTATAACTCATGTGCTCCAGACTTGTTAAAATTAACTAGTCGAAGTAGACATGAACCATTCTTTTCCTAAAAGACCTCGATATTAGTTCTTCAACTCTTTCTCCGCTACCAATAAATAAAGTATCATCAACAATAGGCCACATAGTCAGACTGTAAAAACCTACTGGTACCAATTACACTACCCAACAGCCAAAAAACCGCAAGAACGAGAGTAGCCGATTCTAGAAGTATTTTTCACGCTGAATTCAATGCCGCTTTTTGTTTTTCTTAATTAGCTCTCCTTTTCTCGTAAATTCATTCTGAATTATTTCCCGTAATTTCCCTCTTGTGTTGGAAATATTAGTGAATGTGGCCACACTGCATGTATCACAAAACAAACTCGCCAACACAGTGATGCGTGTGAACGTGTATTTTGACGTTTTGATATCGGAACGATCTAAACAGTTTTAACTGATTCTAAGATTTTATCATTAACGATGAAGTGACGGAACAACAATTTTGAGGAAGGCGATCTCTTCAGTGAAAAATTAACGCCTTTTCATTCCGGTATTCACAGTTTATTGTTTCTTTTACGAAATGTAAGTGAACTAGATAAATGTGTTCCGACAATAAATTTGATGAATATGTGTTCAATGCCCAAGTATTCATGATAATCACAACGCTCGTTGTTGAATTGGAATAATGCTTACGGAACACAGAGGGACAGAGAACAACACGGAAGTTTTCTATTCAGTACCGTCAAAGACGAAGCTTATCGGTAATATCAGTTTAATACAACATCAGTGTCGCCACATAAAATAGAACAATTTCTCATAATACACTATTAAATTTCCCAGCAAACGTAAAAAATGATTAGCTAACTCAGCATTTTTAATATCATATTTGAATTCAGCGTGAAAAATACATTAAGAATCATCTATTTTCCTTCATGCGGTTTCCAAAAAATCTCAGTTTGTTGTGTAGTGTTATTTATTTTATCTAACGACGCTTCAACCGTGTATTATCCGCGTCGACATTTCAAACAAAAACTCAATGCAACGCAAAATGATAAGACATAATTAAATGAAGTACCTTTCTGTTTGTGCTCGAACAGCACAGTTTTTCAAAGTCTAACTAGATGAAATACACCACAGAAACTCCGATATTCAGTATAGTGAAGTTTATTACAGGTTTCTCATAATCAGAGACCATACGGGTTCTCATAATGACCTTTTTTAGAAAGAGTTAAGAAATAATCGTTTTATGAATCACTCCCATATGCGACTTGTAGGCGACTTTTTGGGCAAAACGTTTATTACAAACGACGCAGTGAAATTTCTTAGGCACTCCACATTCGTAAGTCAAATGCCGCGTCAAGTCCTTCTTGTACTTATACTTCCTACCGCAATTCCTGGGGCAGAACCACGAGTCAAATACTTCATCAAACATACCTGCAAAGAAAACAGTTTTGTATTTTCACATTTTGATCTTAATGGCAAGATAAGATCAATGAGAAATGAGAAACCAATTTGCTCTACCTCACACCAAAAGGTAGAGAGTTGAAAAAATTCATAATAATCAAAACAGTGCTCGACAAACATCACTTTATTTGAAAAACAGGCAGTACACCACAAAATATGATTTCTTTTTCATCCACGTGTCATGCACAACAATAGCAAAGTTAGTTAATTCATCCTTCCAAAAAGTACAGGTATAATTACACGAAGCCACAGTTGAAATAATTTTGAGAAATGCTCTGAATTATTTGCATAACACTCAAACTGAGCAGATGTTAGTAATTGTGTACATAAACAAGAAGCCGAATATTACACTCTATTTTTATAATAATATTTAAAAATATCCCACGCGTACACATGGAAAAATATGCTTGTTTATTAGTTTCCTAAGTCCCAATGCTCAGAACATCCTATTCACCAACTACTGCTCAGCATACTCACCAACAGAACAGGAGACGAAAGTAAAATAAAGCAATCAATAATTGACTTCCCCCCCTCCCTTTAATGCTTCTTCTTTAGGCGCGGCACTCGATGTTTGACGTTGGTGGTTGCGGTTTCTCACGCTGAACTCTCCTCGTAGGTTAGTCGCGGTGGTTTGCCATTGCTTTCCCCATGGTTTTGTTGGGTTAGAGTTTTCCTTTTCTGTGTCAAAGAGTGCAATTGCAGTTCCAACCACGTGTTTCACGACGTACACGCGCACAGTACCAATCTTTCTGATCGGGTGGTAACACACTCGACTATTATAATGTGTTGTTCATGTGCCTTGGCAAGGGTAACAAGATGCGCTATGTTTCCCCTCCGACTAATACTGTAGTCGCTGTGTTTGCTGGGATGTTAGTGGGGGTATTCGAATATTACTATCTTTCCTGTGTTGGTAGGACTTGAACCCAGGATGCAAGGGTTGCAAAGCGGGCACGTTAGCACGTTGCCACGCAAATCTCAATGCAGTTATTTTTTGGACTGTCAGAAACTTAATATCTTATACCAAGGCCAATACTTCCTTCAACATTTAGAAATGTTCATGTACAAGGCCCATGTGAAACTGGTAATTACATTTATGGGCAAATCTTTTATTACAAATAGCGCAGTAGTTGTACTTCAAATGTTGATTATTTTATTTATTTTTCTTTCCCCAACTTATAGGTTCTACCACAATTCCTAGGGCACAACCATTACTAAGTAACGTCAAGTGCACCAGCAATATAAACAGTTCATGATTCTAAGAGTAAGATAGTTACTCATGATGAATCGAACCGGACACATTGCACCAATCTCAAACTCAGACATTCCTAAGAAAGCGCGAGGGGAGCAAGCAGTAACAACACGATAAAATAAAATTCAACAACTAGTAACTTATTTATTCATTACAACCAATTTGAGTGGATTAAGACAAAAAAAGTATAAAAAAATTATACAATTTTTTTGCTACCTTCACTAAACAAAAAGTATTACTGAGTGGATCGGGTGGTTCAGGGTGATGATGTAGAATTTTTACACATTGTAAGTGAACTGATCTACTAGCGAAACTAAGCGAATAACAGGTACTGTACTAAAATACTTTTGAAAGTAGGTGACCAGGGCAGATTTTAAATACTTCGCCGCTTTATTTTTTACATCCCCCACCTCTCGCAATTTTTTTTTTGAGGTCGCAAATTTTGCCACTCCGAAATTTTGCAATTCTAGGCTGCATCCCAGTCACCGGCGCTGTATGTAACATGTTTCTTTCAATCTGGAGCCACTAACAGAATGGCATTCATCACTTGCAGAAGTTTCAAGTGGGGCAAAGGAAGAACTGTCTAACTTTTTTTGTTTTTAATACCAAGGAATTGGTCAAATCCCAAATAAATACCACATTCAGTACACACGCACATTAATCAACTACCGTTACCATTGCCAATAAACCAGTCTGCCAGAACTGGAAGTCTGGAACGGCGTTCCAAGTTCGCACTCAAGTTCAAGTGAATGAAGGCCTTTGTCATTCAAGGAACAGAGTTCAATGAATGGAAATGAACTACAAACAAATATGCGTCCCTTTTCTTCGATTTTCTGCTACACGAATAGGAACATAATTAATGTTGGATCTGCGTTGTCTCCGTATGCATGATGTTGCGTATTTTATTTCCACTACATAAATAAATGTGAACGCGTTTGTTTTGCGATCGTTTTTCCTTCAAGTTTTTGAGCTGAATGGCCATCATTCAATTTCCGTTCATAAAACGGGAACAAAGAGCAAACAAACGCCTTCATTTTTCCAAGTTTGAAACCCCTGGGGAGAACGTACTTATCACTCATTCTGATGAGAGGAAAACATCCATTTATACCTCAATTCTGGATCAAATTTTCTCTTCCCAACATCACAGATCAAGTTAGTAGCATTCATAAATCTTCGAATCCGAGGGGCTAAATATCCGATAGTGTAACAGGAAATTTGGAGGAGGAAAGAAGGTTATTCAAAAATGTTTTATATATATTCCAGCCCAATTGCACGCATTCTAACTGAATAAGCAAAAATAAGTGTAGTTGACAACTGTATATTCCACTTATCTTTGGCTTGGGGCAGGGAACTCTCATTTACGTCACCTAAACATCACACAGGCACACCAAACTGAATAATAGGATAGGCCTATGTACTTCGCTTCACACCCTATACTTCACATCACTACATAAGACAAACTTTGCTTAAAAATGGGTAAATCACGAATAAATGTATACATACATGTAGAACTATGTAACAATTATCTTGTGTATCATGCCCATATGCGATTTATAACTGCCCTTCTGAGCAAAATCTTTACCGCAAATATTACAACGATACTGTTTAGGTACACCACACTCGTGTTTTAAATGCGAGTATAAACTGAACTTGACCGTGTAAACTCGACCGCAGTTATTAGGACACCGGTACAGTTCATCGGCTGAAACTTCGGACAATTTCTTTCTGGATATGACCTTTGAACCTGTGAAACAGTGAGAGGCAATTCCAACATTAATCTACCTATTTGATTCTTGAAACCAGAATACCTTAATTTCATTCCCATTACAATGATATTTATGCGTTTTATTTTTCAGGCACTGAACTCCGTGCGAATGCCTAATCTCTGCTAAGTTCCCAAAGCAAACGTGGGTTATAAAATAGGATATGTATACGCGTACATTCCTTACTGTTCTTACTAGTTTCAGTTTCAGTCTCTTCATTTAACGCTGTTGATTGAAGAGATTTCATCAAGAATATTCCCACTTTTACCAACTTGCTTCCGGGTATTGGTGGTGATTTGGTGGGGATCAGGGCGAATTAGCCTCTAACAAAAAATTGTAGGACTCCCAAACAACAAAAAATGGAGTTTTCTACCAAATGGCAGTAAAGCCTCCAACACAATACAGATATATGCACATAAGTAACTACTCACTACTAACAAACCTAGTCAGTCAGGACATACATATCATTTATGCTAATAAAAGAAAAAAGTTCTCAAGGAAAAATTTTGGATTAAACTTGCGCTTGTTCTCAATTCAATAATGTTATTTAGCTTAGTGGGATAAATTTTCAAACTTAATGAAACCAATATTACAAAACTGGTGAGCTGAATTTCTTCTTTGGTCATTACAGTATATTAGGTAAATTGAATTAGACCTCTGCTTTATATAGGTTCTTCAATTTCTTAATTACTGAAAATAAATGAAACAAACGAATAAATGTGTCTATTAAAGGATATAACAATATCCCTACGTGATAATTATCTTATGTATCATGCCCATATGCGATTTGTAGCTGCCTTTCTGAGCAAAGCCTTTATCGCAAATATTGCAGCGGAACTGTTTAGGCACACCGCATTCATGTTTTAAATGCGAGTACAAACTGCATTTGACTGTGTACACTCGACCACAATTATTAGGACATCGGTACAGTTCATCGGCTGAAATGTTTGATAATTTCTTTCTGGTTATGACCTTTGTACCTGCAAAACAGCGAGAGGGAGTTCCAAAATTAATATATCTAATTAATTCGTGAAACGTATAAGACCAGATTTTAAAGCCATGTGGTAAGAAACATATAGCCATTTGAAATTAGAATCAGCACCCCATCGCAGACACATACACATCCCTGAATTCCATTCACAAAAAGCTACAAACTGTGAACAAAAACCTCACTCGTGCAGAATTCCTAAAACGAACGCTGGATGAGAAAATAAGACCGTTGTGCATGTCATCTTTGTGCATACCTCACTTCTCTCTTGATAATCAATTTCAAACTCTGCGTTTAAAATTGTGATTTATTTCAAAAGTACTCCCACATCCATTTATTAGCTACCCGGAGGGCGGATTTATATCCAACATAACATTTGGCGGAAGCCATGACCAAAATATTACAAAACGAACTTTCAGCTTTTCCCAAAAAAATGGAGTTTTCAACCCAAAATCTTCATTCTTCAGTTCTATTTCTATAAAATGTTTAATTGTCGCCCCCTTCTTCGAAATGAAATATGTGATAACCATCTTCCAGGGGTAGTTTCATCATTATATTATTCAATTAATTACGTAATTCAAGACCTACAAACACAAAAAGTTTCAGAACAACTTTACTTGCAAACTATTACACCAACTAACAATACCAGAGTGGTGAATATAACGTAAGATTTATTAATAGGAATGTATTTTTGTAAAATCATTACAAGACTAGAGGTACATTGTTTTGTGATGAACAACAATCAAACGCCTCTTCAGAGGACTCTTTTGAGGTATATTCCCTACCGCGATTAATGCACTAAAATAACTCTTCTTTGGTACTGCATTCGTATTTCACAGAAGCGAACAAATTACACGCATAGTGTGTACTTATACTACTAACCACATTAATTCCGGCATCTCCATAAGCTTCAACAAAGGTGTGACAACAGTAATATACCTGAATGTAACCAGACATAATATGTATGGTTGAGCATGCCCCAGATGTTTAGACCCAGAAGTTTTCAATTAAACAAACTCAAGAATAACTCAAAATATTATTTTTCTTATAACCTCAAATATCCCCTAAAGAGAGGATGCAATTCTTTCTGAACTCGAAATAAATAGATCAATATTTCAACGTAATTTGAAACAGGATATTCTTCCTTCTAAAGTGAAAGGCTTGCTGTGTCCACACATACGAATACCAACAAACAGAAACATAAAATACGGTATGAAAACAAGATGTTTTCATTCCATCATAGTTTTGTTATCAACATACACACAATACTGTTAAATTCTAACAATACCTATTGAAACTGCACTGGTTTTATAAAACCTATTATGGAACAAATTATAAAGTAACTTAGTTTATACATAATACATGTTGTAACACTATTAGGGTAAAATTCACACAGCGCTGAGCTTTGCATGGACTAAACTGAGTTTGTACCTTTATCAAAACTGGAAGTACCCTCTGCATCTCCCTGTATCCACCATGCTGTAGCATGAATGGTGGTAGCTATTGTACTACGCGAACTCTGACATTACACTAGTACGTTTTGAATTATCATACATAATAATGCTGAAACACTAAGAATACCGGATTTGATGTAAGATAAGTATGATGGATCTGATATCACAATGTATTCAAATTACTTTTCAACTTTTGGTTCAGCCGTCCTCAATAACAAGTGGCAGCAATATTAAAAAATAATAAGCACTGAAGATACGCATGAAATGTGATAAAACAAACATGCAAAGGCGGAGCTAGGGTGGATTAACCACTAGAATGCTCACTTTAAAAAAAAAAAAATAGGAGGATACGAAGGAAATTCAACTCACTGAGGGGGAGCTTGAGAAGGTTCGCAAGCAAGCTCCCCATCTCAACTCCGCCACTGAAAACATATACACTCCGATAATTGAAACGTAATCACACACATCAGATACATACATACACTTCAAACATGACACGATACTTAGAAAAAATATTAGCTACACTGCCACAATATACTGCATAAGTTAGGAAAATACTCGTACCACAAATAATTTCGCAGTCGCTTATCACAACTAGTTCTTTGACACTTATATAAATACCAGCCGCCTACACTTCCACAACAGGCTACAGAAGGTAGGAAAATACTTGTACTCGAAAAAACTTCATAGTTGCATATCACAACTATTCGTCACTACGCCAGTACACGTAAATTCACAGATCAGTCATTCATTTACGATCAGATCTGTTTATGAACGTTGACTAGATGGCACCTCAAAGTAGTATTTCTGGCAAAATTCTTATCGCAAAGCGGACACGCGAACTGCTTCTCCACGCCGCATTCGTATCGCAGATGACTTCTCATGTGACGATAATGTTTGTACTTTCTTCCACAGTTCGGACAGAAATAACAGGAGCTGGAGAATCGGTCATGACCACCACCTGATAATAAATAAGATTGTTAATACTAATTCCCAATATCCGATGAGTACGAATACAAGAGTATAACAAAATTCAGTTGCCATTTTTTTTCTGGCGAAAGTCATAGGCGTAACGAAGCACACGAAAATATTGCAGAGGCAAAAGGGCAAAGAATGTGGCAAAGTTCTCTGAAGTCGTGCTGGTCTTCAGCGCACAGGCATAACACATACTTGAGTCTCTGCACTGTAATATTATGGCACAGAATATGCAAGTGTAAGTGGGCACTGAACACGTCTTTAATAACCAAGAGTTCTTTTTTCCTCGGCATTTCTGAAAATTAATCAGCGAGTATTGAGAAAACATTCGAGAGATAACTGTCCTGTCATTCCTAAGTTACGCCAATACTGTAAATGACAACTAAAATTTCATTACTATAAGTCAAAATCTTACTATGACTAAAGCCTTAATGTAAGTGATTAGACTACTCCAATTACCACAATATCTATCTAACAGGATTGTACGAAGAGAACAATTCCAGCCTTACAAATTTATAAATCAGATAAAAACTTAGTTCTGGTCATTTTCTTGATGAGTATAAACTTTGTTGCAACACGCATAAATATTTTACCATATTTCAAACAAACACGTCACATAAAACACAAAACAATGCGCACAACTTACAGATATCCCATGTGGAATTCAACGATGGGCACAACTTACCACATTCTGATTAGTAGGACTGATTGGAGCTAAGGTGCATAAAAATGAAAAGCATCTCGGTTTGCGAGTTTGAACAGGTATCGCATATTCGATGCTGGTGAGGTTCGCTAGTGTCGTGGACAAAAACGTGATGCTGTTCATTATCCCCATACACTACAGTGCTAAATGTCAATTGATTTACATGTTAAAATGAACTATTTTCTGTTTACTAGACTTCACTTTACCCTAATAAAACAGAATTTTGATCAAAAAAATATTATTTTAAATTATAAAACTATATTTAAAGTGTACATGTTCATACCGATGTATGGTTTGTACTATGGTTTACGTTTTCGTCCAACGACACTAGTGAACCTCACCAGTGTCGAACATATAGCGTTAAGCTTTAAGATTAGTATGTCACTGTCAAACCACTCACATTCACAACTCAAGAAAACGAGGAACTAAATCAAACTTCGATCTATAGCTATCTCAATGTGGCCTAAACTGTAAAAAGTTTCAAATAAAACAAAACTTTTTGGGTTCTTCATTAAAAAAAAAAAAAAAAAAAAAAAAAAAAAGTCTTACAAGTCTTGCAATTTTTCCAGAGGCATCTTAGAAATGCCGTAAATAGGGAGTTCAAAATAAACCTGAACTGCCGCTGCTTTGCATGAATTTCAATGGCTGAATCCCGGCCATTTTTTCAGCAACACCAAGTTCTGCAAACATGCTCATTATATCCCCCTCCCCCTCAGTACTGATGCGATGCCCGAAAGGGTAGTTTCCGGTGCCGTAGGTGCGGTATCTCAGGGGCCACTTTGGCATGCGTGCATCGCCATACGTCCCACCACACCATTATATCCCCCTCGAGTCCATCCATCAAGATTTTCAAATCCAAGTACAAAAAATTTAGAAACTGTGACTTCTAGAATACTGAGCAGCCTAAGCATATCAAATAAAGCGAGTCTTTACGAAAACACATTTATTAACAAAAAATAAATTAATAAAATCTATACATCTGTAGGGCAAATTTGTCAAATATGGCCACTGAAAGGTTTCAAAGTTCTATCGTAACAACTTTCCAAATCGATGCGTCGTAACAATCATGAAAAAGAGGGAATAGCGAGATCATCGAAAATTAAGGTCATGGCAATACTATCCTCACACAAGGCATTCCCTTCTTTCACAGGATTCTTACAGCATGTTAATTGTCGATGCATCCACATTTTTGAGTTCGCGGCCACATTTGGCACATAAGCCCTAACTCGTACAATAATTGGCCGCTAGACAACTTTTAGCACGTCAGCGTCCAATTGGTATCACAAATCAGCAAAAACAATAGTTCGAGTTCTTAAACACAAATCAATCGGTCATCAGCATACTATGCACCATAGCTAGATGGGTCTTCAGGGTACCCTTACGCGAAAATCGTTTACTGCAGATCACGCAGTGAAACTGCCTACCAACACCACACTCAAATTTGAGATGCCGTTTCAGGTGACATTTGCGTTTATATTTGCGACCACAGTTATTCGGACAGAAGTGGAAATGCGCCAAGCTGTATAAACTTTCGTTGGCTGAAATTTCGCTCCAGCGCTGCTGACTCCCAACGAACCTCGTCTCTAGAATGTGTAACCCAGTGTTATTACATTTGATACAAACAGTCTATTCTACACTCATTGGTGATGCAGACTCGAATTAATACGAGTAATAATTTACAATTCGAATGCTGGAACTCAAGTACATCCGAGGATTTACAAATCGAAATTACAATGCTGTAGCGGGTCACAGAAGCGATGAGTATTCTGTAGTAGTTGAGAAAGCCACTGTTTTTATTCTGGAGGGATATCCCTAAAAATTATAGATTTGTAACGCCGATAAAACGGGAAAAATTGATTATTTCATCTGTACAAAGTTAAACTTACATACGCATACATCAAACTACGCGTTTCTTTCACACCTACAGCCAATAATCTTAATGAATTATAAAAACTACGTAGATCTAGAGTAAGCCTACGCCTTAGCCTCAGAAATAATATCATCCGCATAACTTCAACAGTACCCAAACATCCTTATCAAAATCGCGAATTTTCTCTGTTACTCGCAGTAGAATAAAAGCAGTTTTAACGTTTCCTACGCACACAGTATTCCTAATCATTATTATTTACCCAGACATACTTATCCTCCTATTCCCAGTACCTATTTACAAGGAAGTTGCTACTTTCTTAAAATAAATATTAATACCCCGAGTAGTTCAAAAACAAACAAAAGTAAGAAAATGAGTAGTGTATTTCAAAAAGACACAATATATCGCAATTTAAATTAGGTACTTCGTTCAATTTGGAAAATACGTTTGACGGAACCGTCACAGAATATTGAGAATCATACCAATTTTAGGTATACATTTTGGTTTTATATCATAAACTAACTACATTCGAGGTCACGTTGGTATTTTCTTGTGTACAATAACAGAATGGCTTTTCAAATTAAAATTATGAGAAAAAGTTTTGCCACAGTCTTCACAAGCGAAATGTTTATTCACGCCGCATTCGTATCGTAAGTGTCTGTTCAACAGATACTTGTTTGTGTATTTTCGGCCGCAACCATTCGTACAGATCAGTAAATTTGAGGAAGTCTTCATACGACGTTTGCCCATGGGGCGTGCAACCATGGGATAGAGAAGATCGGTAAAACAATCTGGAACAGATATTTCTCAGTTAGGTACAAAATTATATACTTGATCGGATCAATAACAAGTTAATTAAATAAGAAATGAGAGTTACATTTGTCCAGAGAGGTTTTCGTTCTAAAAAGGTGTTCGCAAGATTTCTAATATAGAGGAAAGGAAAGAATACGCATCGTTACCAGAGATTCTTTGCAACACTGAAAATATATGTGTTTCTGGAATAAGAAAATCTTCATGTCGATCACTGATAATTACCCAACTCAGAGACCACAGGTATGAACTACAGCAGTATACTTTAGAATTTGTCAATGATTAACCTACACTTCTACAATTCTCAATCAACTAAAAAGTTACAATAACTTCAAACTCCTTACTCGAAAGTAGCAAAATAGGTTCTCTGGGCGAAATATTACTGTAAAGTTAGTTCAACGTAATAAAAAATAGAACGGGGTGGATCGGCCAAGTAATTACCTGAAAGTTTCCAGTGAACAGATATAGTTGTACGTAGAGGCAGGAGGAGGTAGGTGGTAAAAGAAACGGTACAGGGGTAACGAAAATGAACCCTTGGGCCGATCTAATAGCATTTTCTCGGTAGCTTTTTGAGTCTGAATCCACTCCTGGATAAAGGACCTTATATTTTCTCTAATATGCAGAGTATCCGCAGCATGAAAACGACACATCTCAATTAACAACATCAACGAATGAAATATACCCGATATCCGTTTAATACATGAACACGCGTTGTACTAAATAGGACTTCCATAAAACAAACAGGTAACTCTAGAACTCTAGTTCAACAAAAAGGACTCGAAATTCATAGGATCTTCTTATGAATATTAATCATATGCGAACGTAAATGCGGTTTTTGAGTGAACATTTTTCCACACTCGCTGCACTTGAACTGCTTTTCAACTCCGCATTCGTACTTGAGGTGCTTGCTCAAACTGGTCTCGTGTCTGTATTTTCTACCGCAGTTGTTGGGGCAATAGAAAAGTCCGATCAAGTTGGCGGGTATTTTATCCTCGACCAGCGGATAATGCTTCCATATTTTTCGAGGTTTCGCTGAAATAAAGCCCGGTTAGTAAGTCGACATGACTAAATAAGGCCGTCGAAAAAATAGTAAGTTTACTATACCAGAGAGTTAATTTCTATATCGTGAAAGCGTGCCAAACCTGGAAATACATCATTTACAGTATTACGTTATACAAGTCAAGTTATCAACTAAAAACACATCGGACTAGCGAAGAATGACGGCGACACTTTGACAACGACCATTGTATACTTCCGCATAAAAAAATTTAAGTTTTCTGAAAAATACAAGTCAAAGATTTTCATTCTGAAGGTATTGCAGTGTGGTCACCTGCATTTAATGTAAAAAGGTAACGAATATTGTCTTCCTCATTATGAACCAAAAACACTTAAATTTGAAATATTGCTTGAATTCTAATAACATTCAGTGGCGGATCCAAGGGGGGGGCATGGGGTACATTGGCCCCCATTGGTTGAATATTTTTAACGCAATAATAGGAGAAAATGAATAAAAATGATGAATTGTACGCTCATTACACGCCACGAAGGTCACCGCCGCTACTGTACCCCCCACCCATATCCTCTTTCTAAATCCGCGCTTGTTAACATCCGTCGGTAGGGACTCGTTTTTGGCGTATAATATAAAACTAATAATTCACGATATTTGATGATCATTTTCTTGCGGCAATGACAGACCTAACCACGAGAGTTCTCTGACATCTATTTCGATCATTACGGTCCAGTTTGTTACACCGTCATCACGCTCGAGGACAGTGTTACTATATCCCTCCACAACTTAACCCCTATACTGACGATCACTTCGCCCATCGGCACCCACACTGACGCTGCTCATTTCACATTCAGTCAGATATAACATACGGTTTGTCTCGATAGCCGGTGATCTGTCTGACTGTTCAACTTGATGGCACATTTGCGGTCTATCTATCTCGGATCCTGAAGTTTTTTTCAATGGAAGCGAGGAGACGGCCAAGGGAAAGCTCTATTTCAGTAAAGGCAAACAGGAAGTCAGACAAACTGGTAGGCGGACAGACGCCGAGGCTGTCTCCCTTCGAGAGAGATGAGGCCGAGAGCAAAGGGAGTCAAAAATCTCCCCAACTCTCTGTATCCCATATCCGGTTCGTATTACATTGGTCGTTATTTACTCTAGATGGATTTTTTTTTCTGAATTTCCTCAGGTTCCCCTCCTAAATTGATTCTAATAAGATAAAAATCCTACAGTTTTAAGTCGATCGGATAAGAGGAACCCGAGCCACAAGACCTTTCTTCATCTTATGGGGAAAACACATGAGGTTTTGACTTTCTTAACAAAAAAAACTTTTTTCTCGGCCTCTGAATGTGTTGAAAATTTATACTCCGAAGTTTCCACAGATTATTTATCAGTGATTCAGTATCAAATAAAGTACCTGATTGACAATGAGGCCAATTGTAAGTGCATTTGTGAACATCACTCAGTAATTACACTAATGCTGAGCGATCACTCCACACACACTATCTTAAAATAATGAGATGTTAAACACTCACAAAAAAAATGTGATTGCACAAAAGTCTAAAAACGGTAGTGGCTTGTGATATGTTGTGTGAGTGCTCTCCAAATTGTCAATCGGGTATAACTTCACAATCTAGGATAATGGCCCCAGATAGTGGCTTCACGGGAGGGGGAGGGGGAGGAACGGGGTCGAAAAATAAAATTCCAGATACGAATCGGTTTACAGGATTTCAAGGTAGGTGAATTCGATTTTGAGGGTCATTTTTCGATTCAATTTCCAGGGGTGCGACCACAGAAGGATGAGACAAAATGATGGTAGTTTTTTGTGATAGTATTCGATTCATAAATTCACACGGTCGTTGAATTAGATTTCGGGGCTTGTCTTTTGGAGCCCTCCAGTCTCACTAAACGGGACGAATCGAATACCACCTTGAAAAATTGTAACACGATGAACCGTCATCAAAAGCAGAAACAAAAACAAGCACATCAACTTTTCTGCCAATATACCAAGAGTCTGGTCTCCACCACTTAGCACTGTAGCGCGACCACCTATCCGGGGGGAGAGGTAACTCTGGGTCCAAGAAAGACAACTTGGAGGAAGATAACGATTTCAACTTTCAAACACTAGTAAACGTTCAAAAAAAGGTCCTTATTTCAACGTATGACACAAGAATCACTGAAAGTAACTTGAAAGAGATAATGATTTCAACTTTCAAACACTAGTAAACGTTCAAAAAAAGGTCCTTATTTCAACGTATGACACAAGAATCACTGAAAGTAACTTGAAAGAGATAATAACAATGGGAATCGGGACGTAAAAATAAGTAAAAGAAGATAACACTGAGGTGTCACTAAGCCTCGTGAGACTTCATTAAGGTTTTCCAAAACTTATTATACAACAATTGCAACATATTTCAGACGACATAGCACCTTCAACAAGATTCGTCAATATTTTATACAGGCTAAAAAATTTATTCAGACCGATAAAAATTTAATAGCAAATCTTTGAAACTCTCACTTAGGCTCTTTAAAGCTGATTAAGTCGGGTTTAAGACACCTTAATACTTTGTCAAGGACCACGAAGTCCCTGTGAGTACTCTCAAGAGGTTGTTAGAACTCTGTTCACACTCATTTGTGACAAAGGAAAATTACAGCCAGGCTTGAAAAACAAATGTCAATAATATTAGCTCTTATAACAACAGTCATTCTTAGTTTTACTCGTACATTGCAGTCGATCGGTGACATCTAACTCCAAAATCACAAATATGTCGAGGGTCGAATTTTCAAACAACACTGGAAGGGGGACACCGCCTTACCATCACGATAGCTTTGGGTCAAGGACGTATCGAGTTTTTCTCGGGAGGGGGGGGGGTAGAAATTGTGAAAGTTCCAACTGACTCGACTCAGAATTCCCAAGTATCAAAAAAAAACAAAAAAAAACGTTTTTGACTTCTTGGATTTTCCCAAATCGTTTGACTGAAATGGTAAATTTTCCCAACTACTGAGCGAAAAATTCATACAGGGAGGAGGAGGAGGAGGAGGAGGACGGAGGAAGCCCCCCACTATCGGTACGTCCCTGCTTTGGGTATGGGTGACTACATTCGAAAATACTTTACGCCACTGACACTTCAATGAGGTAATTTTTGTCACCAACTGATAAGACAATTTGGAAAATATTACGAGATTTTGGACGAGTTTGGAGTGAGTCCATAAATGCTTTGTAATAAGTACATACATTACTAAATCTGAAAACTCAAGCTACTTCTAAATATTAATGTTACCCCAACAGCTCGTACTATACTTCAGATACACACTTTACAACTATAACCTCGGCTCACTCCACTTATCAAACAAACTGTAATCCAGCACATGATTCAAACACGACCACGAGTACACATATATTTGAATAAATTAACACAAACAATAAATAACTCGTCTTAAAATTACATAGGAATTACGATACAGATTAAAATCTACAAGTCTGTTTTGATTCGCATGATGTAGTCTAGGCAAATTAGACTCATATGGAAGAAATAAAAGCAATTTTCGCGAGCAAATGTTCAAGAATGGTCCCCTGACTAACATACTGAAAATTCCAAATTTCGTCCCCCCCTACTTTCTCCCAAGTGTCACGACTTCTATTCTGGGGCGACATCGATGTCAAAAATAAGTTCAACGACCTTCATGAAAAACCGCACAAAATGATAGCCATGTTGTTTTTTGTCAAATCCCTCCCTCCATGTGCCATAATTTTCACTTGGGGATGGGGATGTTCAGAAATGGGTTTCAGAGGAATGTGCAGCCACAGTTCCCTTACTAGTTGTATGTTTCACGACGTTGAGTAGGCTGTAATGTTCCCACCTCGATTAATATTGTCCTCATTAACATCCTAGCGAACACAGCGACTACAGTGTCAATCAGAGTGGAAATATAGCGTGTCCTGAAGAGACAATTGGACTCTCCTCATTGGGACATTTGTGGACTATTTGAGAAAAAACTGTCAACTACAAACCTTTCATAGGTACAATGTCACCATGAACAATTTTTATTTAAGATTTTGTTTCAGAAATTTGATACTTCCCGATATTTTTGCAAGGAACCGATTTTTGAGGCTTTGACGCCTCCAACCAGAAAACCTTAATGATTTCCCTCAAAAAACCGTTGGTTGCGAAAATTCTTTCATTTTTTTCCTATTTGCCTAGACTAGTGGTAATACAAGTATTATGTGTCTCGCATTGACTTCCACTAGATCAGCATGAAGCGGCAAGAAGTTTAGAAACGCAAGCAAAACGTCCTAAATTAGTTTCTTATGAACTATAATCGCATGATTCTTTAAATTATATTTATGGGAAAATTTTTTGTCGCACTCCTCGCATTTGAATTGCTTTGAAACGCCACATTCGTACTTCAAGTGACGATTCAAATGGCGCTTGTGTTTGTATTTGCGTCCGCAGTTGTTCGGGCAGTACAAGGCGTTATTCGTGTCGTAGAATTTGGGCCCGTTGTCCATGTAGCCAGGGCTAGAGTACTCGTCGAAGTAGATAAAATGCGTTCCAAACGGCACTGTAAAATACAAATGTGTTAGCACAAGATAATTACAAAGAAAGAGGCTTAAGTAAAACACGCGATCTAGGTTACAAGAAATAGTGTTTCTACTTTTCAAAACAAAATGTACTATGAGAGAACGACAATCGTTTATTATGAGCCCACTGACTCGAGTCGGTGACAGTAATATCCACAAGCAATACAGGTACAACATTAGCTAATTATTTTTTTGTGTACTATTATCGAATGATTCTTCAGGTTGCACTTATGAGCGAAAGAACGGCCGCACTCTTGACACTGGAACTGTTTATGCACTCCGCATTCATATCTGAGGTGTCGATTCAGGTGATGCTTGTGTTTGTATTTACGACCGCAGTTGTTCGGACAGTGTAAGGGGGCGTAAAGATCGCGATGAAACCGGTCATTGGTATCCGAAGATAAGATCTGTTCCCAGTAATACGGTGGCAGACGAAGGGTTTCTGGAAACATTGAAACTACTTAAATTACGATGACAGGAAATATTAGTAGAAAAGATAATATGTTAATTTACACTCTAGGTCAAGTAAAGGTGACCGTCGTTAAAGAAATTCATACAGCAGATGGACTGAGAAGACTGAGATTCAAAATAAATCTCGAACTATTTTCATCTAAGAGTCAAACACAACGGTAATATCAGTAGTCCATTTTGAAATATTGTGACGTAACCGAGTACATATAAATGTAGATAAGATGAAGGATACTTAAAATCTTCATACTTAGTAAAGTGAATTCTCAAATATGCTTCTAAAATGGTGTTAAGGGAGTTGAAAGTTTCAATCATGACGAATACCTTCAACACTCAACGAATGTACAACTTTTTCAGCATACAGAGCCTTCTGCAAATCTGGGATTGAAAGGAATCACCCCGCCATCGCGAATTAGCGCAACAACGTGTTTTGCTGTTGCATGGTCCTTTTTTCTAGTGGAAACTGGTGGGAACATTTCACGTGTCTTCGAGATTCATAAGCCAATAGTTGCCATTGTTGCGCAACTTGAAGTGCGTTGAAATGTTTTTCAATCTCAAAATTCTCTCCTCATTCCAGGTCACATATAGAAAAGCCTAATCAACAAATTGATTTAAATAAATCTAAATAAATAAGTGACTGTATTTGCGTAGAAAAATAAATAAAAATAAATAACATAGAATTAACTTTTTGCGAAGTATATTCTTCGTTCATTCATCAAAAAACTACTTTATGCATGCGGACCATGTGAACTTTTTGCTGATCTGGTCTAGCAAACAATTTTCCACATACACCGCAAGCAAATTGTTTGTCAATGCCGCACTCGTACAAAAGATGGGTCCGCACGTTGCTTTTAAATTTATAACGACGACCGCAATTATTGGTGCAGTAGTAGTATTTGCATTCGGAATTCTTGCCTATAACAAATGTTCATCTTACATCAGCAGGAGTAATAAGTGGTTGCCAGAATTTAACGGCAACTGGACTAGAATTAGTTTTATATTACACATCTCAACGGTTATTCAGCTACCGGTGGTGCATGCGCACTCTTGAACAGATAATAAGGAGACACAGCACTGACAGTAAGACGGTTTTAAAGGAAATAGATCTCGGATGCAGGAAGAATCTGTAGACTAGTTCTCCTTTGGCTGAAGGACAGTGACAGCAATAGAAACGAAACCCATAACTTCAATATTTTAGAATTTCACCTCAATTTTTCAAGGTATTTTCGTATTCTTCGCGAGATATCATCGTACTATGTGCGACACTCGTTTTCATAGCAGTATAATAATTCAGGATCGAGGTTCATTCGAGAGAATATCAGACAACTTAGAATTTCTTGGAACTTACGGTATAGGATTGCTATGAGAAACGAAGGACGCTTACCTAAAACATCTCCATTACACACTCTGTCACAATGAAGCTCCTTATAATCTTTTCCCACCAGCCGCACTCCGCCTCTATTTCGCGCCAATAAGTCAAAAGTATTCCCACAAGAATCATATTCTATCAACGTCGCCATTGCTTCGCACTGTACCCCCTGCAGAAATTACCGGAAACATCGTTCAACCAGCAATAACTAACCGTAAACTAAACCATTAAACCGGTTTACTTGTTTCAATTGGGTGTTGTAATAACACAAATAACTAAATAATATTTAATCTACGAGACTGGACGAAAAAATTCTTACTAGATAACACTGTGGTTTACGGCTGCCATTATAACAAACAAATTCGATACACATATCACGTCCGGAACGCTAATAATCTAATATTATTTTGTGGACATTTAGCATGTGTTTCTGCAGGTGGTTCTTGTGCACAAAAGTTCTGCCACACTTTTCGCACTTGAACTGTCGGTCAACTCCACACTCGTACCTCAAATGGCGATTCAGGTTGAACCGATGTTTGTAACGACGTCCACAACTATTCGGACAGGGTAACACGTTCACATCAGATACCAATTTTGAACCAGCAACGGTATGACGAAAGAGCGTTGTAATAATCGAAGCTAAGGGAAAATAATAATATCGATTAATTGAATCTATAAACGCGTCGCCCAGCATGATAACAATCGTTAATGAAAGACACCGACATTTGCAGAACTAGGTTGAACAAGTTAAAAATAAGAGCAGCTTTGAATTTACATAGAGCGAAGGAAGTATCCCAGGGCGTTCAGCTGCAAAGGGCCGCTTGAAAAAACGAGACAAATAATAAACGAATGAGGGTAAAACAAACAGAAATAAAGAATTTTGAATAGTGGGGATGGGTTATAATGTGCCCAAAGCATAACATAACCCTAGAATCAGGCACTGAATGTTAATTTTGTTCTACTGGAGTACCTACTCGCCCATATGTAGATCAACTGTACTTATCATATCAACTTTTTACTCCAATAATTCACCATTAGAATACCTCCATTTTGAATAAAAGAATGAGAACTCTGTGTGTTTATAGCCGTAATTAATCCAACACACCCAAATAAAAACAAAATAGTTGATAGGTAAGAGAAAAGAATCATCCAGACACATAACGAAGTCCAAATAGAGCCATTACTTACTCGTTCCTCTGTGACACTGTGACATTTACCAACGAATAAACAATTCGAAAAAGTATAATCAAAACAGTTGGCTGAGCCGATACAAGCAATTTAACAAGAAACAGAAATTTACACATGATACGACGACCACGTCAGAATACATTTCTTAATTCATAAGTTTTCGAGGAATATCTTCTTATGGATGGTGATCACGTGAGTTTTCAAGTTTCCTTTCTGAGTAAACGCTCTGCCACATTCTTGACATTTGAACTTCTTTTCCACACCGCATTCGTACTTCAGGTGGTTCTTCAAGCTGTATTTACTCCGGTAACACCTACCGCAGTTGTTGGGACAGTTATAAGGAGTTGGAGACAGAAGTTCATTGTTCTTATATCCTCCGTAAGAATTAGAGTAAAACAGGGGTGAACCTAGAAGAAAGTGGTATTATAAACATCACAATCGATCCAAACTAAAGCATAACAAGCGTACGGATTTCTTAGTTAATAATAAAAATGCTTATTCGTACTCGATGGATGACCACGGTAATTTATTTACAAATTCTCTGAAATACATCCCACAATAACCGAAATTTAAAAATAAAATAAAAACAAGAAAAACTACTATTGAAAAAAAATCCTTCGGCCATATTTGACCAACAAAGACAGTGAACCCTTTTATAGAAAAAAGAAAAAAGAAAAACCAAATAAAAATTAGCAAACATTGTATTGAATGTTGGTTACGAGCGTGTATAATTCACGGTAAACGCGTATTATGTACCATGGCCGTATGAGTCTTCAAGTGAACTTTCTGGACGAACAGACAATGGCAAATGTCACACTTGAACTGTCTACTTTTGTTGCCGCATTCGTACTTCACGTGCCGGTAAACGTTGCTTTTATACCGGTAAAAACGTCCACACTTGTTGAAGCATTCGTATCCAAAACTGTTTGATTGCGGATGAAGGCCTTCGACAGAATAATATTTCAATTAATGAAGATAAGGCCAACTAAGAAGTGTACTAACATACATGAAACGGTTCACTTAAAATAACCTAAAGTTAAATAGCAAGTGAATATCTCTCAAATGTCCATATATGAACATTACCGACTGAAGTCAGCGAACTGACTGTAGCAGACAATTTTGACATACTTACATCAAGGCATAGTTGCACATGGGTGCAATCCATCCGCTATTTTGAATTCAAAAAATAAGTTCTAAATCTTCCAGTTTTCATAAAATGCTTCACCAAGCTTGCCTTTCCACTCTACCTACATTTATAATTATTATCAGTACTCAGGTCCTTATACGATGTTTTGGTTATGACTGTAAAATGTAAGCAGACATTTATTGGAAAGAAGGGTTACTCCTATCCTGCTCAAAAGTTTTGCGTTTTTACGGACTCAAATACCGTCAACAGGGGTACTATTGAACGCTAGTGGTAATATCGGTCACCCATGACCTGTAGTAGGAGCGCTAGTATCGTTATCAGTAGAGCCAACTGGGGTAATATCAGACACCAGATGTAATATCAGCAACTCATGACTTTGTTGTCGGAGCGCTAGTATCGTTATTAGTAAATAAGTCATGACTGGCGGATGTTACCACCGGGGTCCGATAATCCCCCGTAGACAGCACAACCAATTTCTCTGAAATTCTTAAATATTTGTACATCTGGCACATGTCCTACACACTTTTCATTAAAAATTCCTCGGTATTCAAAAAAATGTTTAGTGAAAAGTGAAAATGTCAAAACATTTTAGGATTCTAAATAAAAAAATTTAAAGAACTCGATTAAATTTTGAAGCTATGAAAACGCAAAAACTTTTAGGCAAGAGCAGGAAGTGTTCCCTCCTTTTCATCAAATATTTATTAGCTTTTTTCCACAATACAGCCATAAATCTCTTAGTTTTGAAAGGGCGCAGTCTCCATCTCCACAGCAAGAACACGCATTCTTCCAGCAGTTTCCTTGCCCAGCGCTCGGAAAAGAAATTAGGTCTCTTTTTCAAGAATTATTAAGTGTAAGTCGAAATTCCATACTCCGGCAGATTATTCCAAGTTTTAGGTTTAAAAAAATATTACTCGACTAAATCTCGAATTTCTTCACCAGCGACATTGTAGCAGCTGTACAAAAAAATTGGAATTTTTCAACACATATTTGCCGAACAATTTCTTGTTTATACTTTATTGCTCTCTGAACGTAAATTTACAATCTAGTTTCACTCGCTAGAATTGAATTGAAATCAATACTAGCCTTCGCAACATCTAGGTAGGTATATCTACATTTTTCTATTATCACAGCATTTCGTGGTATCGGTTAAGGTTTCAAGTAATCTACTCGGTCAGTAAATGCACCAAGAAACCTGTTTCACGAATGATGAAAAAACAAGGGTTGAAACTGCAATTCCTTTCATAAAATCATTTTATGCACAATGCCCATATGGGTTCTCATATCTGCCTTGTGCGCGAACTCTCGGAAACAAAGTCGACACTTGAATTGCTTTTCTCGGTTACATTCGTATTTCAAGTGCCTAGTTAATGTGAATTTCTTCAAGTAACTACGGCCGCAGTTATTTGGACAAGGGAATCGCTCCTCCAGTGTTTGGCATCTCGTTGAATTATTCTGCAACAAGACTGATGAAGAAAATACGAATGAGTGTACGGCAAACTCTGCCAAGTAACATCAACAATTTTGCACCACGCAATGTTAGTATTGAAGATAATGAAACTGACGCCGTTAGCGTATGACATCCAATCAACACTCAGAATTTTAAACCAATTCAAATGAGAGCATTTAAACCCAGGATAAGTTTGAAACCATCGATAGTAATGAATATGTATCATCGTACACCATTTAAAAACCAGTAAAAAAGTTGTAATTTACGAACACCGGCAATACACCGTAGTTATAACACAGCAGATATAAAATTTTTAAACCATACAATTTAAGGCCACATGACAAAAAATCTAGAGCTCTACAACGAGCCCTCGATGTAGAAAAAAGAAGAAGAAAATGTATGAAAACCTTCAAAGATTAAAACCAGACATGGGCAAGTTCAGTTTGCAAACCTGATGTCACGAGTTGGTTTACTTTTTTGATGAGCTTTATCTTCAAGTTCTAGAGCATGCCCATGTCTGTTAAAAACGCACGCGACAAGTTGATTTTTTCTAATGTACACCAGAAATTTACAACATGATTGTTTTGTGTACCATGCCGACGTGTTTTTTCAGATCCGCTTTGTGACAGAATTGCCGTTGACAAAATTCGCAGTTGAATTTCTTAGAAGTGCCACATTCGTATTTCAAATGCCTCGACAATGATCCTTTCACGGTGTAAGTCCGCCCACAACGATTGGGGCAAAAGAAGATGACGTTCTGGTCTCCGGAGATAGTTAATTTCAGGGGGGAAACACACGTACTATGTTGTGTTGATGCGACTGCTGAAAGAAAAATCAAGGCATATACGGATGGAATTATTATTTTTGATTTAGGAAAATTAATACCAACAACCAACAGAAAGCTATCAGTTTTCCATAATAAAATATCATTCGTGGTGTTCATTTGACCAGCGCCTAGGTCTGTAGGTCAGTAACCAACCCTTCCAGCGTTGTCTGTCAAGGGCACCGAATCCAACATCACCATCATGAATAGAATTACCTTCACTGCCCTTTAAATTTTCAAAAAAGAATGAGTGATGAAGTAAGATAGATGATTAAGTGTTCAGCTAACTCGATCATAGTCAATATACACAGTTGAGCCACGTGAAATGTCAGAACTGATACCTAACTAGCCCACCACTGACCGGTAAATTTCTCGGAAGAGCCGCACTGATATCTCGAATGTCTCGAAAACATTTCTTTTTTCCTTCTTTTTTAGATCAATTTATTCTTCCACAGAGACTGTAGCAGGAGAGAGGTTTCTGATTACGGATCCGAACGTACATCAAAGGCATGGACTCAATAAACGCATTCGGACACACGCAGATGACATTAGAATCTTTTATTAAAAAATCAGTGTCAATAACCTATTCAAATAAACCAGCTTTCTATCATTTCACAACAACATTCGTACACATTTATAAGAGTAACTGATATTAGAAATTATAAATCATAACAATCTAATGACAGATGACGAATCTTAATTAAGAGCTTGTCGTAGAAAACAAGAAAAATTCGTACCTGCTCAATCGAAATTTACATGACCATCTTATGCACTAAGAGTACATGTTTCTTCATATTTGATTTTAAACTGAAACAACGTAGACAAAGTTCGCAGCTGAACTTCTGGGAAGTACCGCATTCATATTTCATGTGCCTCGACACCGATCTTTTAGCCATATACGTTCTACCACAAAAATTGGGGCAGGGGTAGACGTCTTTGATTGTGGAGTTCATTTTCGAAGGGGGTCCATCAGAGTGCGTCGACGACATAGCTGTCATACAAACATCTAGACACATACAGGCGAAATTACAATCTTGATTATAAAAACCCGGCGTCAATAACCCAAACAAATCAACTAACTTTTCTTAATATGGCCATGCAGTAACAGACGAAGTTATACGTCATCTCATGACAGATGACATATCTGACTGAAAGACTCAGTGTGACCCCCCCCCCCCCTCTGTAGATTTAAATAAAAAGCCCAGAATACTTTCGATTCTATCTGGAGTTCAATCGAGCTCTACGGGATTATTTTATGTACGTAGAGAACGTGTTGCTTCAGATTCGATTTATGACTAAAATAACGTTGACATAATCCGCAGCCGAATTTCTTCGAGGTGCCGCATTCGTACTTCAAGTGCCTTGCCAGTGATCTTTTAACCGCGTAAGTTCTCCCACAAAGATTGGGACAGGAATAGACGTCTTCGATTCCAGAGGTGACTTTCAAACAGGAACCAGTGAACTGCACCATCGGCGTGGCTGTAATAATGGCAACATACAGACGGGCGAAATTAAAATCATTACGAAACAGGTGCCCTAATCCATTTGAATCAACCAATTTCCCAATGTTATTGGAATGCAGTATAATGATAAAAACCAACATCATACACCATGAATCATAAGAATCTCACGATAGATGACTAAAGATCTTATCGAAGAGTTCGATGGACAAGGAAACCTTCCTCAAACAAGAAAAATGTACACTAGAAAACACGAAACAATTCGATTTCATTCATTTTCAGCCGAGCTCTACAATATTATTTTATGCACCAACAACGCGTGTGTCTTCAAATTTGCTTTCTGACTGAACTGCCGTTGACAGAATTCACAGCTGAATTTCTTTGAAGTGCCGCATTCGTACTTCAAGTGCCTCGACAACGATCTTTTAACCATATAAGTTCTGCCACACTGATTGGGACATGAGAACTCGATGTTTTCGACCACAGCCTGTGCGCTGTTTATTTTCAACGGGGATACAGTAAATGGTGCCGACTGCATTGCTGTAATAAAGATTAAGTAAAATGTACTGAGTTAAAATTGAAACTTTTATTAGACTCGGATAAAGCCCGAAGAAGCTACCAGTTTTCCATCTAGTAGAGCCGAAATTGCAGATCATTAATTTAAGAAATATAACAGCACACGACAAATCTCAACCAAAACCTCAACGGTAAGGTCTCTGGATCAACCAAACTTGATAATTAGGAAGCACGTAATTTGGATTCTTCCGGCTGATTATACGTCGGAGATCTACAGAATTGTTTTATGCACCAAGAGCACGTGTTGCCTCAGGTTTGATTTCTGACTGAATTGGCGTTGACATAATTCACAGCTAAATTTCTTGGCAATGCCGCATTCGTATCTCAAATGTCTCGACAACGATCCTTTAAGCGTATAAATTCTTCCGCAAAGGTTAGGACAGGAAAAGGCGACGTCCTTGCCTCCGGAGCCAAATATATTCAAAGACGATACGTCCCTAAGGCGTCTTGCCAACACTATTGCTGAAATAAAGATCAAGGCACATACGGAGGAAATTAATAACTCATTTCATTAGATAGACCATTGAATAAAGTCAAAAGTTTTGTTTTACTATTTGCAAACATAAAATGATAATAGCCGTGCTGATTCGGCTATTCCCTAATTACCGACACTTGCCTGTAACCAGTTCTTGGCGAAGTCTGTGAGCCAAGTATAATGAAATCCCTAGCAAATGTGGCTTGTATCGCTGAAAATACGAGTAAACTTGTACAAGTATAAATGTCCAAACTTACAGACTTGTACTTCGAAAATTACCAAAGATAGGGTACTATAATAAACGATGGGTAGAATCGATGGCCATCATTTTGATTTTTGTTTACCTTTTGCGAGTAGTTTTCAGTGTATAACTTTATCTTGTGTTTCATGGTTTAAAATGTAATATACATCGATAATACTCGCAAAAAGAAAACAAAAAACCAAAATTATGGCCATCGATTCTACCCATCATTTATTATAGTACCCTAAAAAAATGTTCGAGCAACGAAACAAGTATATTCTTATGATTCAATACTGGAAAACTTATCATTTTACGTCTGCAATACATAGGTAGAGGTAAATGTAGTCATAGCTTGACATTCAACTAAAATTAAGAATACGTTGTGCGTGGAATAGTATTTGAAGAATAATTTTCCAAAAACGGTTGTGTACAGAAAATTTTTTTATTTTTCAGAAAGCGCGAAAAGCCGCTTAGAGAATATATTATCTTTATTGATGGTAGGTGGAGATCTTAGAACTCAAATATCCTGGTTGTTATATCTGATATGACCATTTGACAGTACTGTCGGGACCTGATTGCTGACACTGGAAATTTCAAATTTTCGATGACAAGCCCGCTTCTGGTTGCTCCAGTAAAATACAAACCTCAATTTTAGCACAAAACCATAACTTCAGAGTTCTGATTTACCTACAACTGTCATATGTAGACAAATACAGGGCAACACCCAGTAGTCTGCATAAATTCAAAAACACAGAGTAATCGATCATTTTCGTTGTATTAAAAAAAAAAATGAAAGTCGAACAAAACTTAAAATTGTAATTCATTTAGAACATTAAAAACTCGTCAATACTGAAAGAGAGATTACTGAATGCTATATATTCTTCCAATAATAAACTCATAATGTGAAAAAATGGCACAAAAATGACAATGATCACGATCGGTTAGATTATGACTTTATGGATTAAGGACATGTGTGACTTCATATTAAATTTGCGACGAAAACATTTGTTGCAAAACTCGCATTTAAAGTCGCCTATCTTACCGCACTCGTACTTCAGATGCTGATAAATGGAAGCCAGATTCTTGTAGTACCTGCCGCAGTTCTTTGGACAAATATAGCCGAGAGATGTTCGAGCAACATCGCCGTACTTCGTCTTCCATAAATGGACTTCGGTTGGACCATACACATTTCTCGCTGCGTACCATTACAATAATATTATTACAGGCCAGCCTCAACATGTGACACGTGTTATAAATAGCAATCATAAACCCTATCCCAGATGCTCTCACCTTCATCAACTCTACAGCTTTCGCTTCTACTTCATCAAGATTTTTGTTTTCAAACTGGAAATATTGAAGAAAATTTGTCGAAAAAAAAGAAAAAAAAAGTGAACTAGCCAGTTTTTTTCTCATTACTCACTATTAGGGCCCCCTAGATATCTAAATATCCCAGTATATTTAAATAAGCTCTACTGTTGAAGTCACATACCGCAAACTACACCTTTCCATTTCATCTGGTACATTGGTTTGAAGCACTTCAATCAGTTTTACAAAAACTGGTTTACGAGAAAACAGTATTTTACGCTTCCATCAAGCAACACTCAAACGTAAAAGTAAATTTTTGAAACATTCAACTTTATAAAATTCAATAATATTACTTTTTTTATTCGCTTTATGTTTCACAAGAAATCGTTAAGTGGGATTTAAATCAATTTTGACAATAGTGTAGATCGAATGCGGTACACTTACAATACTACATCCAATAATTAATACAATACAGGAAGCAGAAAATGGGTAGAAAATTTGCCCACGTATCAATTTTCAACAACTTGATATAAATGAATGATGCATAAATGCACATGTAAAAACGTGTAATCATTATCAAAGGTCCAAATTCTCAATCATTACAAATAGCATTCCACGGTAACAAAAATTTCAAGACAAAAAACAAAATTAAGAAACGGATACCATATGGAGCAGAGATGCCGCCAGACTTTTCTTCAATTGGGAGCAAGACAATTCCAGAAAAAGGCAAGACCATTTTCCAGGAGAACAGATATAATTTTGATTACAGAACAAATTCGTTGAAAATTCAAGATGCCCTCCATTTGTTCCTAAGAGCATTGGCTATCCTTTGATGGAGCCTATGGCGACAGCACTCCTTCATATCAGCACTACTTTTAAAAAAAATTCAAGAATGAATCGCACGCAACCCACTCCAGTCCATAACGAGGTCGCCCTATAGAACCGGTTTGCCAGCTCGGTGTCCGTACCCGGTTTGAAGATACATAAATGCTTATGAGAGCGTTCACACATTTAGCCACACGGCTACGTACCAGGTATCCACACCGTCAACCGGTCCGCAATCAGTGTTAAGTGTGAACGCTTGAATTTAAATAGGTAAATCAGCCTACATCAGCCGGTGCCCATCCGTTACTAGCGCCGGTTAGCAATTATTGTGAAAGGAGCGGGCGCACCAAAGACGGCTACCCGGCAGTCGGCCACAGTATCCGGCGGTCAGTAACCCGTATGCACGCTCTTGAACCAGGTAACGAACGCCGTGCCGGCAAACTCCAGGCCGGAAAACTGGGTACGTGTGAGAAGGCGCTAACGCTCGTGAGAGCGTTCAAACACACGTTGCTGACTGCCGTGTGCCGGATAGCCGCCCTTGGTGCGCCAGTTGCTTGTAAGAGCGTTCACACACGTTGCCGACTGCCAGGAGCCGGATAGCCGCCCTTGGTGCGACAGTTCCTGAACGATTGTTAACCGGTCGATGATGGATAGGCACCGGCTGATGTAGGCTGTTGCGAGTATTTCCATTGAAGCGTTCGCAGGTACGCTGATTTTCGACCGGTGGGCAGTGGCTATCCAGCACTCAACAGTCGGCAACGTGTGTGAACGCTCTCATAAGCAATATATCTTTGCAACGGGTAAAGGATGCCAGACCGAGAAACTGAGTAAAAGTATAAAAGGCTTTGACCGTTGCCAACTAACCGGGTAGCCTGTTGCTGGGCTGGCAAATAGGTATTTGTGAAAAGTGCCTTATGATCGACAAATAGGATCTCAGCGCCGAGTAATTTCTGTGTAACATTCATGACTCCTTTCCTCACCCCTAGAAAGTCAATTCACTACAGTATGATTACTCCATGGTATATAGGCAGATTTAAAGGAAGATTTGGGGATAATCTCCCTCGCGTGACCATCGAAAACAAAAACTTTTTTAAGAAAATTTTCCAAAAAATTGAAAAAATTTTGCTCACTTTGCTGGTAAATGGTTCAGAATAAACGACGCAAAATCCACTTCAATAAAAGAATTCTCGTACCGGGCCGGCTACAATACAAGCACCAGGACAGCAATAACTTTGTCAGGGTCGCTAAGGCAGCCCATACTGCTTTAGCCCTAAACCCAGTACTATATTCTCTTAATCTCAGTTTCATTTTTGACTTCAGAGATGCATTTTAGAAATCCGACGACCATTCTTTTTCAAGGTACTATTTTTTCACAATTCTTTTCATAACACAGTTGCAAGTTTCCATCCATAACCCGTCAGCTCAAATAAAAGTCAGCCGATCAAACATTTCTGAAATCTAGCGTTCGACGAATGAAAATGTTTATTTCGCGTAAATTAGACAAATCCGTACATTTTTGAAATCTGAAATAGCCAGATATTTAAAATAAATTAACTGATAAACAGATACATTGCAGAAACGTACAAAACAAACGGAAAATAGAAAACAGGTACAATAAAAAGTCACAAGCTAGGAATCCAACTTCAAACTGTTTTTTTTTATTTTTTTATTTTAGTAAGCCCACTTCAGGTTCATAGTTTATGAAAAATACAGACTGATGTTAACTAGGATTCAAACAAGAGCCCGGTACGGCTACTTCTCCCGACAGAAACGGGCAAGATTGGCACGAATTTATGATAACGACCCAGGTTCAGAGAAACATGAACGAAAACATAAACCAAAATAATACTAGTTCCTTTCGTCAAATAAAAATAGAAACAAATATTTTTGTGCTGCCCAGATTTGATCTACATTATTCACGAAACTGCGATCCAATTTCTAAAAACTGTTTCAAATCAACGTAAAGTCTCTTCAAGACCCAAGTTATGGTCCAAATTTGAATCCTTAAGTTCAACGGTCCATTCAGTATCCAATCTACATCGAAATATCACATAATTTGACTTCAGTGTACAGTTTACGAGTACTCGATTCACGATTCAATCTCCAAATAAATTATCGACTTAATTAAACTTAAGAATAGTGACGGTAAGACGGTATTCAATCCAACCGATTCAAGGCATGATTGTCTGATGTACAATGCCCAGATGAGATTTCAAGTAATTCTTCCGCGAAAACTGTTTCTGGCAAATGTAACACTGGAACTGCTTTTCGATGCCACATTCGTACTTAATGTGCGAATACACCGACTCCTTATGCTTGTACAGACGACCACACTTCGAGCACACATACCGCCCTTTCACCACTAACACCTTCTTACTGGTACATCGGTCTACCGGAATGCTGAAAACTCCGCTGATGGTGATACCGGAATCTGAAAATCATTGATAGTATTAGCATCGAGAATCGCTGGAGCGAACGAGCCATTTTATACCTAGTCATTATATTAAAAGACGGCCTCCAAAACTACAATATCAAATCTAGAAGCCATTATAGTATAGTTGTGAGTCCTTCAACATGCTGAAAATGGATCCCAACACTTGAAATTCTAGAAAACCAGGTGACCACAGAGCGCTGAATCACAGGAAAGTTGGAAACGCAGATCATTCACCGTAGCTGCTAATACAAAAATACACTAAAGATGTAAACATAATGTTCATAAACATTTTTATTGACATGCAGGCGCAGTAAAACTGAGATAGACAAAGAGACGGAGAACTTTCAAAAAAGCAAATACCCCTCCCCCTTCGAGTAAATAATCAAGACTTTTCCTCCTATTCAGTGACATGGATATGTGTAATGGCTCGTCACGCGAAAGAGGAAAATTCCGCGGAAAAACGTTACCATTGTAATGTAGTTGCGTATTTCTCTTTACGCGGTCATTCGTTCCATCACATTTTGACCGGCCGACACAAAGAATACCGAGCGGCGCCAAGAATGGATGAGACTAAAGAAGGCATTGGTATGCAAGTATGCGCGTCGGTCGCCTGGACGACATGTCCTTCCGTGTTGCGGTTGAACTATTTTTAATTTTTATTCTATCCGTCCCATTGGTCAATCTAGCATTATATCCCCCCCAACACACACACATACGTACACACGCACATCAAAATAAAAGCGTTCCGGTACACCAAACCATACAAATGCTATGTTGAATAAGAAGAAAGTTGAAACGTAATTTTTCAAAAACAGATACCTCCAAAATTTAAATTGTGAATAATCAATGTTATCCGATAGACTAGGACAGTTCTAACAATCCTATCAAATTGCTAGATCCTTTATTTACTAAGATATTCGAGTTCGAAGATCAGCACTGCTCATGATAATAGTGTATCTTTCAAACAGTTTTTTGTACTCGAGGAATTAATTTTTTGGACGTTCCTGTTTTTAAAAATTATTTTCACTTCATTGTTATAGTTAAAATTTACTAACTGATTCAATGAGGAATTGAAGTCTAATACCATCGACTGTTATGTACGTCCCTAGCCGAATGAAATAACTCCGCAACGAAGTTCGATCAATTCGGAGATACTGGCTCATCTTAAACTGCGTTAAAACAAAACACTACCTACAAACCAGAAAGTTTTCAACATGGTCTAATCATCGTGCTTCAAAAATAGGTATTGAAGCTAACAGCAGTATTACACTATACATATACATTCTTCTTTGGAAATTATATTACCCGCACCTTTAAACAAGTAATTGATAACATGATGATACTATGATACCTACACAATGCGTCAAGTACAAGATCAGTTTTCAAATAAACACATAGGCTCACAGTCGAGGCACACTGGGCTGGGCCAGAATAACGAGCTACAAAAATAATTAGCAGAGACGAATAATTTATGAAGCAGGGCGGAGTTTTTATAATAAGCCACATGGATGTAGCAACATTTGCTGAATAGGTAACTCATTAGGAAAACATTTCAACTCAGTCACACTTTTTATTCAGACCTTCTACAGCGTATTTCATAGATACTCGGCCAGTTTGATTCAAATCTTCAAAATTCTATACTTGCTACGATAGCAGACTACAATAAAATTGATTGGCAACCATTCGCACTCATTCAGATTATTTGTTCCTTTAGTAGATTGTGTTCGGACTCGTTAAAATTCGTTCAGAAGAACCGGATTTAACATTCTTGCACTCTAGGCTACACATACGCCCTCTGGTAAGTGAATAACTGACACCCCCCCCACACACACACACACGCGCGTGCAGAATTTTCCACGGATTATTACAGATAATCGAGCCACTATTACTACAAAAGGTATAGTCCAAAAATCATTGTGCGACGCTCCATACAGACTACATGCGCGATCTAGCGGAGCGCGACCAAACTACAAGTGAAGTCCATTCAATTTCCGGTCGAAAGAGACCAAAACGAGCGCGCTTGCGTACATAGTCGCCGAGCTCTACAGCAGTTTGAAGTTAATGTGTCTGAAAAGATGTGCGGGTCCTCGGCAATCACAGCTGCCACAATATGTTCCAGTTTACTTTGGTTACACTTGTTCGCAGTTTCCCAGTTTACAGAATTGACAAGGCTGATGTGCTGCCATCGCAAAATTCCTTGTGCCACTGCTGCATTGTTCCCTTCGACATCAGACTTGTACCATACACGCCTCCCATTTTATCACACGTCTACTTTGATGTCAGACCACAACGAACACAATACCGGATCACCCACCATTGTTCTGTGCTTGCTTTTTTCAAACTCATTTTATACAACACACGTTTAGCTAGTTTGAAGGCGACATCCAAACACAATATCTAAACTGCTGTAGCTCGGCAACTATGTATGCAAGCGCGCTCGTTTGGTCTCTTTCGACTGGAAATTGAATAAATCCCACTGCTAGTTCAGTCCCGCACATAGTCTGCATGGAGCGTCACGCAATGACTTTTGGACCCCATTTTGTATTTGTAGTTGTTGGTTTCAAAAAAATCTATTATTATTTCTAGAATATATTTTTTTCAAATACTCGTTATGATTATAAGCTATAGGCTACAGCATACGCTGTCTAATGGTAAATCCGACCCTGTGTTCAGACTATGTTAAGGATAGCTATGCCACTCTGGTACACCAGAACCATCATCACAATTCATCAACAATCAAATTACTCAAATAAAATTTGTGACACTATCATTAGGGGTGTACTAGATGGGTACGTTTCTCTCACACGATTTTGTTTGTCAGGTTTCGTATAGTTCCCAAATTTCCAGCAACATGAGCAGTTTTCTTTTTCCTGTAAACCAGAACTTGATCAAGAATTTTTTGCCGCCTTTTAAAAAGTTACTTCGGCGCGTTACAATCTGTCACAAAACACATTATCACAATTTTCAACAAAACTTATTTGACTCGACTCACATCGAGTATGCAGTGTCCATTTCATTTTGACTCAGAGAACGAAATCCTTTTGTCACCAAGGGCACTCAATTTAGGAATACTGATTTATCAATAAAGCACACAGGTAGGACACATACGCTATCAATCTTTTTGTACACGAACGATCAGTTTTCAAAGTACACACAACAGCAGGAACATACCGAATCGACTTCGATTTTTTCGAGGGGTGGGAGCGGAGAAAACCTACCTAATTTTGCCATATAAAGATTAATTGACGAAAACAAAATAAAATAAATAAATGAAAAACAATAAATAAAGTCAACACTTGAAATTTTGCCAACTGTTGATCTGATTCCGCCGAGAGGGATCAATTTTTCCTGATTTGCCAATTTTGGAACTTTTTTTTTTTAGGCGGGGGGCTCCCCAGTATTGTTTTTACAACAAATTATGCTTAACAGTCTAATAAGACAAGCAACAGGCAATACTAACCGATGAAAGTGAAGTAATGGCATGCAGGAGACAAATGAGACATCGCTAAACACGCTCCTTATGAAACTAGAAGTTGAATGGTATAACAAAATTATGTATTTACAAAGTACATCGACATGTAAGGAGAGTAATATCGATAATACAGGCATGGAAACACACATCCTAGGGATGTTGAATAAAGAAAAACAATAAGCAACATAGAAAATTAAAAATATCCGAATAAAATTCTATCAAATCCATCAAAACACCTATTTTCTTTAAATTAAAAACTTCGGAGTAGAAAAGGCTTATTTTCTTCGTCTTACTAAAGTGCTATGCGATAAAACATTAATTCAATCATGAGAAAAAAGAGAAAAAAAAAAAACTTCATCTAAAAAATACTCAAAAAGCGCATCATTTTTCCGTGGTTTAAAATGACATAAGCGACAAATTATAAACGAAACTTTCAGAAGTGACTTTTTGAGCATTTATATCATACGCGACAAGGATGCATCCCGCCCTTGTCACATAATATAACTACTATATTCATTAACATTCTCTACATTTAATTTCGTTGTTTTTTTTTTCAGGATATGCCCGCATAGCAGCCAGCCAGACAGTACGCCAACTTGGAAGTAGATCGGAGCATGGTAGTACAAACTCATTCAACAACCAGCATCTCAGCTAAGGAATGATCGGTTATAAATCAAAAACGTGAATTTTCACACCCTTAAAGCTATAGCAGTGTAAAATAGGTGAATCAGCCTAAGTCGATTTTTTCACATTTTTCATCAGTCCTCTATTTGCAGTGGTAAAAGAAAATTTCAGAGCCCATCGTTACAATCCTAGCCCCCTCCAGCGTGGTGTGGCCTCGAAATATATGATTTTCACTCTTTCAGCTCAATCTTAGGAATTTTCGCATCGAATGGTACGGAATTTGGCATATAAGTAAAAACTCTCAGCATAAATGCAACCAAATTTTTTCAAATTTTTTCCACCTTTTTTTGATTTTACAAATCAATATTAAAATTTTTAAAATGGCGCCAACACCACCATTTTTTACCTGGTAAGAAAACTTTAATTTGAGAATATTTTTCAATGTATTCTTCACCTTCATGCCAATTCTCAGCATTTTTAGAGCGGTAGCTTATACCTAAACGCTCAAAAAACTATTATTTTTTTTTTTCATTGATGTTTGCTCATGAAGTCGAAACCTAGATTCGGCACCCATTTCTTTTCAAGTAAAAGCTATATGAAGGTAACCTTAGACCACACTCCTCTGGAGGAGGCTATCAGATTGTAACGATGAGCTCTAAAATTTACTTTTACCACTACAAATAGAACACTGAAGAAAAATGTTAAGAAATCGACTTAGGCCGAATCACCCATTTTACCATGCTATAGCCTTTACAAGTGATTTCAGATTGCTGGTTTTGCTGGCTACTACGTACTCGTAAGCATAACCTGAGGGCTGGGTTTCATCCGGTTTCTACATCGTACACCATTTCCTTGTTTTCAAAAACTCAAAATGATAAACTGGTTGGCACTAATTCTTAAGTCGATGTATGCGATTAAATTGCGTCTTAATCTTTGGTTCGCAGTTTCCCTTGATTATGATTCTAATCAACAATCTGCTTATGCACCATGCCGACATGCATCGTCCATTTTGATTTCATGGCAAAGGTTTTCGAACAAAACTTGCACGCGTATTTCTTCGTTTGTCCGCATTCATGCTTCAAGTGCACGTACAACGAGTTGGTGAACTTGTAAGTTTTTCCACAATTTCGGGGACATATGTAGCCCTTCTCCGAGTACAAGATGATGCCGTAGGTCTTTGAGAAAACGTGTTTCATAGGCTGATCGCTTATCTGACCCATAGATGTTGGTAGTTCGATGCCTGTGGCCATTTGAAACGTTTCCGACATGCCCGCACCTTTAATCAAAATAACGATTATGTAGAACGAATTAACTCATCCGGATAATGACAACTGATAACCCGTACCAAATGGAGTTACAGAAAGACGGACAGCTATATTCTGGCTGTAAGGATGCCCATTCAATACGGACAAATTCCGCGGATAAGTCGATTTTTTACAAACAACTGAAAATTAGTGAGTAGTAAAATGTGGAGTCTGTAATGAAAATTGGTCGACTGACAAACGAAAGATCGTGTACTTGTGACCAGCCAGGAAGAAAGGGACCTGAGCGCAAAACTGTAAATTTTACAGGAGAGCGGATTAACAAAACTGATAGCGTTATCACGTTACAAGACACTCAACTTTTAAAACTTACAGCAGTTTGTGAGAATTTTTTCGAAAACGCTACGCGAATGAGCCGGCCAAAAATTAGTCAAAAACAGTTTTTATCACAAACAATGATTTTTTTGCGCTGAGGTCCCCTTCTTGCTGGCAGGTTACACTTTATTCGGACCTAGCAACGTAATGGCTGACATCTGGCGGAAGTTTTCAACAACATCTAGTTCTTTTGTGTTCTTATCAACGTCCGGATAAAATCGTACATTTTATCCTAACGTCGATAAGAAATTCAATGGAAAGTCGTAAAACGACATCAGCGCGCCACCACGCTGCTAGGTCCGAATGGTGAAAACATAGAATTCAGCTGTGATTCCTGAAAAGTAGAATTAGTTTTAAGATTAGCGTCACCCTGTCAGACCCCCTCCCCCCATGAACGCACAATTAAGGAAAAGAGTTGTCAAAATCGGAGTTCAGCAGTAGTTGGCTTCATAAGGCCAAATATAGTAAACGTTTCAAACAAAAATTAAAGCTCGGATTTTTTGTAAAAAGGTACCACACAATTTATTTATAATAAATTCCCCTATTCAAGAAGGTTTTTAATACAAGTTAGAGAACAATCGTGAGTACATTTTATTGTGCGGAACCCCAAAAGATTCAATTCTGTTTGGATGCTTTCCAATTTACGCTATACTTTGCTGACTGTAGTCTAAGCCCAGATTTTACTCCGCCACACTGTCTCCTCAATTTCAAGCCCATAGAGGTTCTAACAGAACGACGCAAATTTGAAAATTGATTGCAAAATTGCCTTTCAAAAACTCGAATACCAAATTTCACGTTTTTATGATAAAATCTTACATTTATGATGATATCTTGTGTCACGAGCCGTAGTAAATCTATTTGCCTGTAGCACTTACCAAGTTCCTCACTTACAGAACAAAATATTGACCTGGTGGAAAATTACATCAGTTCCTATATAATTACACACATTCTCCGACATGTCACATTCAGCATATGGTTTTCACCCATCAAAACTGAAGTAAACTGCTCCCACAAATTGAGAATTGGAAATGATACGTAAATGCAGAAGCATTCGAGGCAAGGAGCCAAGAATGTATCGAGTCAACGTGCAAAAAGAAATTCTTTTAAATTGTAGTCATACACATTTACACATGTTATCTATCAAAAATTATAACCAACAGCCAGAAAATCTTCTCCCACAGATGCGGTATTTTGAATATTCACTTTCTTTTGAATGCCCCAGCTGAGACCCTCTCGGCCACAGTTAGAATCAGTCTACTAAACAGAACAATATTCGTTTATTGACGTATAAATATTCGCACACAATATTTACAGCAAAAATGTAACACATTCGGCACTTAACTGAAATTCTTCGCGTACAAAAATGACTAAAACATTATAAATATAATACTCTTTATAAAATTGGTATACTGTCAAGTGGCAACTTGAAGAGATCAAACTACCGGGTTCTTGCGTACCTAGTACGCCCTCAAACCCTCTTTTGTACCACAGCAACTATTTTCCAACGATCTTGTGGACCAGAAACAAATGATTTCGCATGCTGGTTTTACGAGAAAAAGCTTTGTGGCACACGTAGCATTCGAATTGTTTCTCGACGCCGCAATCGAATTTCATGTGTTTGTATAAAGAATTCTTCAGATGATAGACGCGACCGCACTTGTTGGGGCATGTGAAATATCCTTCGTTGTAATTCGGACTCATCCTAATCGACGATCTCTGATATTTACGAGGTGCCAAGATGTTGTAGTCCACGTTATATTCTTCAATATCCGCAAACACCGAAAATGATTCGTGGCATTCATCTTCGAAAAGAAAAATCGATTATTAGATTCAAACATTTGGTCTACTCGCCTGCATCGATGAGAACGCTGATTTCATTCCTCTTAGGGTGTACTCACTCGACACAGCAAACTCGGGAGTACGAACCCTACGCTTACAAAAGTATACCGCAATACAACTTGTCAAGATATAAAATAAATAAATAAATAATTTATTAGTATTCTTTCTACATATTTACAACGAAACATATTACAGTAAGGAAGAAATGAGAGATATACAATTATCTAAGTTATTCGATTTTCAGTGCCGTCCCGGAAAGAAGGGCAAAAGGGACATGTTGCCCCAGGCCTCGCTCAGTCTGAAAATGTGCTCAGAAATATTATGGTAAATCTTTCGCACTTTGCGTTCAATTTTTGCCTCAGGCTTCGCAAAGTCGCGGGACAGCACTGTCGATTTTTGGAATATAGCCTCATTTTTAACAAGTCGAAATTTTAAACTAAACAATTCGCTATCGGAAAAGTGCACCAATACAGAATCGTTTAAATGGTAACAAAGTGCAAGTACTAGCATATTTTCTAACGTTGAAATTTCACAAATGTCCCATGTGGTTGTAATCACTCATCTGACTGAACTCGTCCGATGACATAGTCATAGTAGGAGTGAAAATTTCGACGGCTAATTTACTCGGATTGATGTCGTGTACGTATTTACAATGACTTTGCAGATGACCCTTGCGAGCAAATCGCTTCTTGCAGTACCAACACTCGAACTGTTTCTCCTTCTGGCATTCATATTTCAAGTGCTTGTACAGACTGGTCTTGTGCTTGTAAACGTTACCGCACTGCGGACAACCGTACCCAGAGTCTGTGACGATAAACGTGGACTTCTTGGACCGCAACTCGGACGAAGTGAAGTACATCAAATCATTGTGGAAGAATTGTACTGCGAACGAGAAATACAAAAATAAAGTCAGCAAGAGTAATAACTTATTACAACGATAACTGTATTAGTCAATTATGTTGTTTAAATTTGTCTATTCAGGGTAGTAAACGAATTTATCTACAAAATTGGAGGTGAAGTTTGTTACAATACAATCTGGTGTCACAAAACTCACACTGAAGCGAATAAACGCTTCCCGAACAACTTCATTATCGTGTTATCTGTATTATTCCAAGCGAATAAGTTCACGAAGTCAGAGTGTCAGAAAATAAAAACATAATGCCAGTTGCCATAACCGCTGTTCTTAAACCACTTACAACAAAATTCTGGATGAACTGGAGAGCTATGGTTCAAGAATCAGATATTTAAGATCGCTTGATTTGGTAATGACTGCTGACATTGATTTCAAGGCTGAGCAGTGCAGTGCAGTGATGCGATCACGTTAGTGCGTGCACCGAAGGCATTCACGCGCCGTCAAGGGTTTCCAATTTCACCCTCATTTATTCAACAATGCTCCCATTTTCGAGGTCCTCGGGACCCCAAGTGCGACACTCAGTTGTAACGCACTTTTCAGTAATTTATAACCTCCCCAAACTACTGATCTTGATGATCACCCATTAAATCAATGAACAAACATATTTTTTCGCTAAAGACATCCAACTCTAGCAAAACATCTCTTATTTTTCTCAGCAAACAGATGAGACAGAGTGAATACCGAATCAGGTATATTGGTAAGCAACAGTCGCATAGTGCGACCACAATGTCCAAACTACAGATTTCGTCAGTACAACATGAGCAGTTCAACCAGTCGTTTACGAACAATTTCAGTCAGTCAGATGCATTTTGGCCGTCGCGGTTTCTGACGCGCGCCTTTCAGTCAGGGTTAGTCGGGGTAGTTGGCCGTGGCTTTCCCCACAGTTTGTTGCGTTCGAGTTTTCCTTCACTGTACCGAAGAGTGTGCAGCCGCAGTTCACCCACTAGCCACGTGTTTGCACGACGTTGAGTAAGCTGTTCACGACGTGCACACGACAGTCTCAATTTTTCAGATCTGGTGGTAACACGCCCTGTGGTTGTAATGCCTTGTTCGTTCGAGCTGGTGCGGATACAGGGCGCGTTATCTTTCCACCTCGTTTGATACTCTAGTCGCTGTGTTCGCTAGGATGATAGTAGGGGACATTCGAATATCACCAGCTTTCCGGCGTTAGTGGGACTCGAACCCAAGATGCACGAATTGTGAAGCGGGCACGTTAACTATTCGGCCACACAACGACGTGAACAATTTACAACATGGAAATGGAAATTCATTGGATCCAGAAGGTTAATAAGATAACTGCGCCAATTCAATAGAAAAATTCCACCGTCCGCTATTTTAAGTCGAATTTAGTATCAGGACTTCTCTACATCAAAAAGCTCATATTAACAATACTAACAACAGAACTTTATTTCAAAACGCAGTTGGTATTACAGTTCAAGGTAAACGCAAACTAATCTATAATAATTTTCGATGAATGTTATACACGTGTGTTTTGAGTTGAGTCTTCCGAGAAAATGATCGTTTACACTCCAAACATTTGAACTGTTTCTCTTTGCCACAGTCGTATTTCAAATGCTGGTACAGAGTAGACGTGTGTTTGTATTCTCGACCACACTGATTGGGGCACACGTAAAATCCATTTTGGCAGTTTATCTTAAAACAGGAGCTCACTTTCGGTACCTTGTCATTTAACATCGTTAACATAAGACGAATACCTCGGCTAGCTTCTGCAAAAACGGAAAAACTCTTTAGCGCCCGCACAAATACCCCAGCTTCAGCGCGTGAATGGGCATTACTACCGTTCTATGAGACCCTACAGCCAGGCATGGGGCGTCATTATTACCCGTTTTCAAAGACCCTGCCCGCGATTCACGAATTACTGATACATGCGACATCATGATTATAGAGTCCTAATATTAGAATCGATAGAAATAACACTCCAATAACTTGCATGTTAGTCACTGATGAATGAGGAATGCTGCGAGTATATGACACCGATAGTAACCTGAATGGCAGTTAGTAAATATGAGGAAGCTT